>VZDJ01000041.1:2261968-2435355 GCA_008694505.1 Cyanoderma ruficeps
TGGCGGGGGGTGAGGGGTTTACATCCTCTATTCTAAGGGGAACCCCAGTTTCCCTGGCAGATACCTGTCTTTCTAAACCAAGACAATAAGTGAGAAATTCTGTGTTTCTCTGCATATATCTTAGATTGTAACATGCACTAATGTATTAATGTAAAAGTAACTAGTTAGTATACATTAATCAAATTCAGGTGAATTTATATGGGTATGTATATTTATATATATGAATTTATTCAGGTATGTATATAACAATGTATTTCTCAAAAACTTTATTATTTTTACATTTTTCCATCAACTGATATATAAACCTTTAGGTTCCAGAAGTACCCATTATGTAAGTAACTTGTATAAGTAATGTTATTAGTTGTTGGCACACCTAATACCCAGCAACATTTCCTATTGAATAAAAGCATGTACTCTGACTTGGGAAGAGAGGTTTAAAATAATGTAACTAAAAGCTGCAATTTTGAGTCAGAATTGAGGCTGTTAATATTAAGTGAATTCTGTGATTTTTTTTAATTCAGAATTAAGGAGTTTTTCCCTTAGTAAAAGTCTGTTCACATCACTTTGCTGAAACCTGCATGAACACATAGCAGCAGCATCTAATAATAATGTAGGAAAAAAATCTACATGGCTGAAGACTACTCTGGCTGATGTTACCAAAAGTTATCCATAGCCTTGCTTCAACCTCTTCTTTAATCTGGTAAGGATAATTCACTTGGCCATCATGTGGCCATTTTAAAATTTTTAAGATGCCCTTAAATTAATTATTTTATAACTTTTAAGTAATTGTAATTGCTTTCATAAGGTTACTTAACCACATTTTGACACCTTATTTACCTTTGGAAATGTTTGGGTTTAATTTGTTTTAAAGGGGTTTGATAACTCAGCAGGACTGTTTCTAAGAAATCATTTCCACGTTTATAAAGAAAAGCTTTTGTAATACATTTTCTTGTAAATAACTAATATGTACTAGCTAGAGTAAAAATGTCTATTCATATGATTTATGTGTTGTGGTTCAACCCCCAGTTCCCTGACATGTTGCATACACGCTGTCATGCATTGATTCACACCATGTACTGGGAAATTGCTCTCCCGGGCGCTCACTGTCTTGTGGAACAAATACAGGAACCCACTAGGATTCTGCAGTTTGATGTGAAGCTAAGCTATTTTCAGGGTTCCTCCCTCCAGTGTTAAGCCACCACCATTTCAAATGGCTGCCAACCCATTTGGAGAAAACAGTGGAGGGTCTAGAGAAAGACATTATGGTAGTGTACTGATATTGGCAGAAAAGGAGGAGGTGGAGACACAGTAATTCCATGCCTGGTAGTTATGCGGGGACTTTAGAATGATAAAAGTTGCAAAGCACCTGTACAGACTGCAGTCTGAATATTCATCAACAAAGAAACAATACAGAAGCACATCTACATGTGGATGTTCTGCTCCCGGGTATTGATAATGGTCTATCAATATGTGCTAGAAATATTTATCACACGTATCTTTCACTGTGCTGGTACTAAGAAAATACTTCCAGTTTTATAAAGATCATCACCATAAGCTCTGCTGGCAGCAGTGGCTGAATGTATGTGGCTATATTTCAGACTGAAAGTTGGATCTCATAAATAGAAAAAATTCTTTTTCTCAAGCTTCTGCAAAGCCTCATAAATTACTATAGAAAGTTCACAGATATTATTATAGAACGGTGTGCAATGGTTAATAACAGTTTTTTTAGAAATTCAGCTTTATTTACTGAAACAGAAATAAGAATTGCTCTGCAGTGTGCAATGGATGTTATAGATGTGTCCACTCCTTTTCTCACTCTTGGAGGTCCAAACACCTTTCTGCTTATCTGGCTAATGATGCCTTTTACTTGGCAAATGCACTAGAGAAAGAAAATGCAGACTGTTCTGACTAACTCTAGAGTAATAATGAAGGGCTTTGTTGGGAAATTAAGGGCAAGTGGGGGAGCCCTACAAACACTCTGATCAATATTTGCTGCGAGTGGTAGATGTTCACTATGTCTCGTTGGAAATCCATGGGAGGAGAAGAAGATCTCCATGCTGCTCAGGGGAACAGGATGAGTGAATTGTCATGCTTTTTCTTAAATGAAAGAGTAGCGTGGTGACAAAATGAATGCGTTATAGCATCAATAGATATAAGAGAGATGTATCTTTGTTATGTTTTTGAATTATTAGGGGAAAATGAGAACCTCAATGGGATGCTTCAGCCAATTTTTTTCATTACACTCTTATTTATTCAGCATAACTGGCACAGCACACATTATCTGCAAAGTGCACCTATCTTTGCAAATGAAAGCAGAAATCACTCCTGTTTTTGGCAAGAGTGTAGTGGGAACCTCCAGGAAGCTCCCACTATTTGTTGACTTCAGAATGCACTTGAAGTAGTGGCATAACATCCTAATATTCAGAGGACTGTGGTTTTTTCACAATTTACAGTAAATCTTCCTCCATGTTTTTTTTTCCTTGTCCCAAACTCCTCTGAATCTAGACACTCATGTCCAAGTTAACACATGTTGTTATAAACATCCTTCCAGATCTTTTTTTACCTTCTGTCTCCTGAGCCGAAATCCATTCACAGAATCCTTAAACTTCTCTTTCCTATCCTCCTTTTCCTTTTTGATGTATTTTTCATTCATTAAGCAATCTGTTAGGCTAAAGTTCCTCATCATAATGGGGCCTTTGTTGTCAGAGATAAATTGCAATTATTTGTTATTTCTGCATTGAACTCAGTGCCAATAATCATAGGTTTCATTTTTTTAATCAATTTTGGAATGTCATTCCCATCTGTTTTTCCAGTTTGGGCTTCCCTAGGAAGTGGTTGTTCTCAGGGAACCCCACAGTGTGGGGTAAAAAATAAGAAGTGCAAAAAATAAGAAGTCTCTCTCTCTACCTCTCTTTTCTGTAGAAATCCTGTGCTGGAATTGGAATGGGAAGGAAGGAAGAAGATGCTAGGCTAACGAGAGAGATAGTATCCTGCTACCAAATAGTAACAGGACTTGAGTTTGCAGTTTTATGTACACCTCTGTAGCAATGTTACCTTGAAGTATGTTTCCAGGAGCCGAGAAAAAGTCTTACAGGAAAAGGCAATTAATAAATCAGAAGGATCTGCAGCATTGCATGGAAGGGTACTTCTCAATTGCAGAAGTGAGGGAGACTATACATATAAGAAACCAAGAGGTCTGCACTGCTTTGCTCTGTGCATAAAAATGGAGCACAGCCTTTGCCGTAAGATCTCCTCTAACACATGCATGTCGGTGTCATGTGCACTAGAAGGTAACACACTGTAGAGCAATTGGCCTGAATTCAAGAATTTTATATTGCTAAAGGTTTGATTACAAGTGTTTTATAATCTCAGCATTTTGAAATGTTTAATTTTGGTGATTCATCTCATAAAATGTGAAAGGAAGCTAAAGAATGCTGAACAAATTATAAGCCAAAGTATATTTGCCATTGCTTTTTGTTTTTCTGCATTTGCTCTTGCAATAAATATGCCTGTCCTGCAATCTGTATTCCTTTTAACTCGTGGGATGCTGCCATGTTATTTGAGTGGCAGGAAGAAGCAGCAGTGAGCCCAGATCCGTAGCAAGCACCGCAAGGTGCGAAGACAAGATTGGATTCCTGTTTGTGGAGCACCACGATGACCACAGTAGAGAAGGTGGCACTAAACAGATGTAAAGAGGCTCATGGTTCATACAGCTCATTTTCCCCTGCAGTGATGGCATCCGGATACCACCTGGCTCACAGTTGCAGAGCTATGACATAATATAGGATGTGATAGGAATACTTCCCTCAGCATTTTCAGTCTAACCACCTTTCTGGATTTCAAACAGCTTTTTTGTAACCTCAGTCTTTGCATTTCAATTCAGTGGCTTGAAAAAAATATTAGCTACACACTCGATATTTGAAGTGACATCATTTGACAGCTGTGGTAAATTACCTGGGTCCATTACAATAGAAGGGTTCAGCAGTTGACTTCCCATGGATAAATCTTTCACAGCTTATCCTATTCTGGCCCATTAGAAGTCCTGGAGGTCCTGTTCACATCCCTTCAGTTCTTGTAGAAAAGCCAGTGTTGTTTTGCTTTACAGCAGCACTGGTTTGTTTCTCAGGAATGTCCCTCTCTTGCATTCAGTTTGACCAACAGTCACAAATAATAATATTTGAGGGAGTGCCGTAAATTTGGGGCTGGATGTGCTGATACATGTAACCCATGAGACAATATTGTGAAGGGAAAGAGGTGGTGCTCAAAAAAGAGTGTGCATCTGGAGAAACACACACATACTGGAATTGCAATGGAAGCCATCAGCATTCAGCAGGAGAGATTAACGTACTTGATCCAGGCGATCTTGTAACAGAAGAGGGCATTCAGGGGCCAGACAGCAAATAAACCTTATCACTTTATACAATGAGGGAAAATTATTAAAAAATGTGCAGAATCTTCTCATAAACTGGTAGCAGTTCATAGCTGACGGCTGGTGAGCCTGGGTTTCATTCATGCAAAAAAAGAAAGTCTAGCCACTTTAAAACAATCATTACAAATACGCTCAAGCCAACTCACCTGAAATATTTGAAATAATGTGCCTGTGTAGACAGGACTTCATTATGTTACTTATTATTTTTTTCAGGGAGTCATCACCTGCCCTTTAAAGCAAAATATGCATTATAAGGCAGAATTCTTGTTCATTATTGTCATATTCCTTAATTGCTTTCTATATTAGTGCAATGTATTTTTCCTCTTCTGCCCTTCTCTGCCTTCATCCATTCAGCATTTTCCAAAGAGTTCAAGATTGCTCACATTCTTATAAAAATGCCTAAGCCGTATGGGATTTGCTGAGATGAAATAAAAAGTGCATGACTTCAGAAAATGCAACACTTTATCCTGCATATTGATTCCATGCCTGCTGTATAAACAGGAATTGCCCATTAAAAGAACTTCCACCAACTTTTTCTTGTGTTGAAACTCATGTTCTGCATAAGCCAGGTGTGAACGGAGCTCACCTGTCAAGAAAGTATGACAAGTTGTATTAAAGGGTTGGCATGAACTTTGATGCTTGTAAATGTATTGCACCAGCCAAGCTCTAGCTGCAACCTTGCAATTTTCCAGACAGATATATTTCCTTTTGCCAAAAGGAATGTGAGCCACTACAGCTAATTTTATGCTATATAAATAATGTTGATAGAGAGACAAGCCTGAGGTTAGATAGGTTAGATAGGCAAAATAATAGATCAAGTAGGAAAGTCAAAGCATTTATTAATCAGAAATATGAATATGTTCCTTAAGGAACTGTGGGAAACCAGCTGTAATGATGACAAATGAGAGATCCCAGAATAATTAGATCAGTTTTGCATATAAGCAGCACTGTAACTGAGACTCTGCATGACATAGATCTGCTTGTTGTACAGAGAAATTTGGCTCTTATATTCTGTTAGAGAACATTTCTGCTTCTTAGCCTGTGCTTGACACGCCAACAGAGGGAAGGCTGTGCTCTGTGCCTTGTGCTGCTTTGCCCTCTTTCCCCTTCTGCTCCATCTTTCCTCCAGCACTCTGCACCATGACTGGACCAGGCCAAGAGCCACTATCAGTCAGGAACGTATCCAGGGGGAGCAGAGACCAAGCTGGTATCCTGACCATATTTTATAGATTAACCAAGACACCTAAAACACAGTAGATACTTCTCTATTTTAATATACATTTTTTTATTCTGCCACATAAATTTTAAAATTGTACTATGTTTTCCTCCACAACATTTTAAAATCATTAGTACATCACTGTATGAATATCAGAATTTCCTACTAACAGGCCAGACATGGAATTAAAGCCCTGGGTAGGCCATGTTTGTTTTACACCTAATAATCCAGCATTTTCGGGGTTTTAAGGAATGATAAATTGCCTCTTCTTAAATAGGTTATATTAAACTGTAGCCAGTCAACCTCTGGTAGATGCCATATTTTGCTAAAGAAAATAAATTAGGTGCCGATTTTTATTTTAACCTACTTTAATTTTGTTTTCTCCTGTTTACTTTCTTTATGTTGCTATCGTACTTGGGAACCCAAAATTAATTTTTGCATGGAATGCTTCAGAACAGATGTGCCCCAAACATTTCCACTGATAGTGTATTGTGTCATGCTTGTCTGAAGTGTTTATAATTTGTTTTATGCAAACCTATAGCTGGGCCTTGAAATGTACTGTGCAGTTGTCAGATTGTCATGGGAAGAAGGTAGGATATGTTCAGTGTTTTGTATGGTTTTGGTCCTAGCAGTATTTCTCCTGACTAGTACACAAAGCAGTGTAATGTCTAAAAGCCATAAAAGTTGAAACTTTTAGGTGTTTATATATGCGTGGGATGCCATGAAAGTAGTCTGATTTCCAAAACAACTGAGCATTTGCAACTTCTCCTGAGGCCAATGAAAACTCATCTTCTCTGAAAGACAGTTCCATTCTGCAAGTTTCCACACAGGATCTCTGTGTTGACTACTAGACCTATACTGTGGAAAACACTATGTACAATAATATGAGCATTAAGATTAGGTGGGTAGCCAGCTGCTTCCCGTTTGTGTAAAAACACTTGGCCAAAATCAGGGACAAGAGAGAAGTGAGTCGCTGGTTGCTTGCTTCTTCACTCCTCCTCTTTGCAGGTAGGAGCCCAGACATTGGACTTCCTTCCTTCTGCGTAATGTATACCTTTCGTCATTCTTCTGAGCAGTATATACTTTGACTCATCTCAGGCCTACTCCAAAGACACAGAAATCAGAGGGAACACTCTCAGACCTTTCCTACTAGAGTGAAGTCATGCATTAGCACCTCAGGACAGAGTTATCTCAGCTGAGATCTTAGATCTTAGTAAAGACAAGGGAGTTAATTTTTCACCTTCAAGATCTTAGTAATTTAAATTTAGTTTATTTAAATTTAATAATTTAAGTGAAAATGTCACTAAGGATTTTATTTAAAAATAGTAAAAATGGTAAAGTATCTAATTTTTGAGGTATGCCTACTTTCATGCACCAAAAAAAAGAAAGAAAAAAAAAGAAAAAGAAAAAAGCTCAGGCCTCAAAACATTCTGACTGCTAAAAGAATAATGGTTCTGTTGCACTCCAGTAAAAAGCAGGACCAGGTGGCCTAATCAAGTTTTATTAGGCATTGCTTTCTAATTTTTGACATGACCAAACCATCAAAGCTGTAAAAGGTGCTTGTCTGATATTCTGAGCAGTGTACTTCCTTAAGAAAACTTAGCTTTAGTACCACATTCACCTTTAATAGGTACGTTTCCTCTCAGATAAACTGTGGAATTAAGATGATAAATAGAGTCAAATTAGTTTTTCATTGCTCCTCTTCATCTTATATAGAGTTTTAAAGTTTAGAGCATGGAATGTCCTCCTTACAGGAGGTCTCAGTCTGCAGAGGGCTGACAACTGCCATGGAGCAGACTGACAGCACAATTACCTGCAAGGTGTGCCCTACTGGGAAAAGGCTGAGCTTCAGTAGTTTGGTCATGTCACAGCATGTGACAAAATGTTACCAAAGAGGTGATTACTTCTGTCCTACCAGAGCAGTCCTTGTGTCAATTAGTTCTAGCAATGGCAGCCGTGCTTAAATTGAAGAACTTTTAGTAACCTATCTGTGGCTGCCTCCAGCCATGATTTGGATGAGAAAATGCCAGATGTGGGCAGAGAAGCATTGTGAGAATAACACACACTGCCCTAGGTGATACTGTAGCTGAGTGTGCACTTACTGTACTGCATTGTATTGTTCCCCTTGATTTTAAATACCAGCAACTAATAACTATCCCCTGAACTTTGTCCAAGTTTGTGTTTGCACAGTATTTAAAGAAGAAGTAAGTTGCTTACAGACAGAGATTGCTAGAAATGAAGTAGGCTGCTAATTCTAGAGGGATACTAGCTCCTCAAAAAGTTCTTGTTTTATGCATGAAAGTTTGTGTGAGGCAAGACTTGAAATTGGATTATTATTTTATGGAGCCATGAATAGAGAGAGAAGACAACTTTCAAACAAGAAATCAGTTTATTGAGAGCACTGGGGCTGTATGACTCACTGACTTATCTGAGTAGACAAACAAAACAGAAAATATTGAAAGAATAGCTGTGATCAATGAAAATAAAAGCATAATTTTGTTCTTGCTGAGATCAGAAAAAAAAAATCCACTCCATGAATACAGATTTCCTACGTTTGGAATATCTGTAAGAGAAAAAGGTTATAGCTGGTTAGGTTGACAGAGCTGGTAGCTCACTTTAACATATGGCTCAGGCTTTCAAGAACTCTCCAAAGTAGTTAACACATAATTTATATGTTTTAGTAGTTAACACATAATTTATATGTTTTGTGAAAAGAAAGTGAATTAGTATTTGAGTCAAACATATGCTGATGTGTTTGTCAAAAAGACTTGATCACAGAGACAAAGCACAAGAGAAATATTCTTCACCTGGTCACATTAGCTTTTTGAATGGTGGGATTTTCTCTGCCCCGTTCGCTGTCAAGTTCCAGTTGCATATCTGGTGGAAGTTTTCACAAAATTAAGTGTCACTACCAAGAGACTGAGAACGTAGAATGCAAAAAACCCCTCCAACATTCATGGGAGGTAGCAGTTGTATATTAAGCTGGGAGGGAAGGGTTTAGCAAGCCTCTCACAACCTGAACAAGTAATCTGAACTCTTCCAGTGAAAGGGAGGCATCAATCTTCCCTATAATGTTCTTCAGATCTCACCTCAAAACTGACACTAGACTTTCTGAGATGTTCTGGGAAAACATATTTTGAAACACATTTATCATCATCCACTATAAAACAATGTCAAACTAAGATACCCAAAAGGCATAATCAAATCCTCATTAAAACTATGGCCACCTAATTTTTAGGGGTTTCTCATAGCTTTCTCCTTGTGTAGGTAGAGTCTAAATATACCTGCAAGCAAACCTTTCCCTCAGTGTTTCAGAATGAGTCAGTACCTCAAGCTTCTCCTGGGCTGGACCTCACCATAACTACTTGTTTCTGCAGACAGACTGCTCATTATAGAGGACTCAGAGTGATGCATAAGAAAAACGAGATTATATTGTTAACAGGCAGATGCCTAGGAATGCAGCTGAGTGATGCAAACACTGCAGGAGGAGACTAACAGACATGTGACTTCCACTGAAATATTTTGACATCAGCACCAATAAATACAATTTCTTATTCCAGAACTTGAATTTGTTCAGTCTATGTCCTTTAGATTCTTGCTCCTGAACATAATTCTTCCTGACTGTCAGCAAACTTAAATGAAACAAAAAATAGATTGGAGCAGAAAGCAAATCCCTTCTTATGTTACCTATTTGAAGAGTTTTTTTCAAGTAAGTTATTTCAGAGCATCATGACAGTGAAAGTATTTCAGTAAAAAATTGTCAGAAGTGCATAAGCTATAATTTCCATACATCTTTTGTGTACATGATGCTTCTTGTCTTCTGCCCAGAGAACTCCAAAGAAGTGGACAGTGCTGGGAAGATAATTAATAAAATGGCAGCATAATTTGTGAAGCAATTTTACATTGCAGTAGAGATGGCATTGCAAGATACCCTTTTCCTGAGGCTCATTGTTTCCTATATCAATTTCATTCAGTTTGTAAGTATAAAGTAATGATTTATTTCAATTCAGCTTAAATTGACTCTCTCTCCCATTTCTTGCATTATCTAGTTACAGTAACCCTCTGCTTTACATTAATAGCACAGATTTTTTTGTGCAACTTTACACATCTTCAGTGTTGCCCAAGTGAACTCATTACATTCTCATAGCTTTGTATCTATTCCAGCCCACCCATTCTTGGATGGGAGCCCAAAAGGATGAAAGAAGTATATAAGTCAGCTGCAGAATACATACAACATGCTTTACGAAGTGCACAGAGTGAATTACAGGATAAAGCCTGAATAAGCAAAACTGGCAACTTGCAAAAACAACAACCATCCTTAAAACTGATAGGTAAAATCCCTGAACAGAATGAATATCAATAAGGCAGTTGATGTGCCGAGACTTCTATTTACTATATCAAATATCTCGACTTTGCTTATGCTTTGTTTTTCCAGTATTTCCTTGATTGTAGGTTTCTGCGCCTCCTGATGTCAATTACTAGCAGCAACATCGTTACAGTAATCACATTACCTTCTGGACTAGTAACTGCCTCATTGCCCTCAGTAGCTGAATAGAGAAATTATTACAAAAAAAGAAAGGCTATTCTTCATTCCAGAACAGAGAAGAAAGAGAAACAAGACAGATAGTTTTAAGGGCTCCAAAGCGAGAATTAGGGAAAAAATAGCTCAAATACATCACAGAGAACAGTATTTTCATTTTACCTCTGAAGCCTGGACAAGGATCATAAAGACCCAACTGACAAGCAGGATATTGATTATCAAGGCATTAATTTCTGGTCAGATGCCTATAGCCATTAACTGTCCTCACCTACACAGGAAGGGCAGCGCTTGCTGTTGTTCATCTCCCCCTGCTCCCTAATCCCAAGGAAGGTGTTCATGTAACTTTGAGAACATTTAGCTCATTGTTGCTTTTGACTAGATAAACCACTTACACAACCTAGTGACTACCTCACACAGTTTCTTTGATGAGCTTAGATACCATGATGACACTAGAAATATTTAGGATGGAAGACAGAGAAATTACAAAGTTATTTCCTTGAGAAATGCTGCATAGAAAGGTCTCAGACTTTTTTCTAAGATTTGTGCCAAGCTATCTCCGTGTATAAAGCACACTTTTTGCAGCAAAGACAGGATTATAGCCAGTTAAGAAGTTTCTTGGAAATTTAGCCAGCATAGTAAGACAATTCAGGATTTTTTATTCCACCAACTAACACAACACAAAAATACATTCCTTTTTCTCTGTTCAAATGATGGGGAAAGGCTGAGGATTCATTCAATTGGTATTTCAGGCCTGATGTGAGATGCTATACCCATTTTTACAGAACAGTAAGCTCAGATGCATAGAGTTAGTGTCAGTCAAAACAAGAGCTCCAGGAAGTATTATGGTCTAATCAGTAGCCAGAAATGTTTTTGGCTTTTTGGGAAAGAGGCGTATTTCACAACGCAAGGACTGGCCTATTTATCTAGATGCACTTCTACAAGACAACTTTTTCAGTTTCAGCAGCAATGCAGAAAAGCCTTTTTTCATTTTTCTCCATCATGTGATGGAGATGTGAAGGATGTGATCATAATGACACTGAAGATTAAAGGTAGAAAATTAAGCAGGGCCTCTTAGGCACTTGAACAATACCCTTTTTTTGGCTAATAATTATTCTTCCTGATAATAATAACATGGAAAGAGTAAATTATATCATCATCATCGTTATCTTTGTATCTTGATGTATGATTTGACTATGAACCACTAAATATCAAAATATCAAAATTAAGAATATTACACCTGTAGTACATCACAAACCACTTACAAGTTACAAAGAGTGGGTTCCCACTGTGCAGCTCATTTTAATTTTTACCAAGAGTTATTTCCACCTACAGAAATTAATGTAGATCTCTCACCAAACAAGCAAAATTTGCTACCCTACAGGCAATTCAGAACCTCCTTTCCCTGGAATCCAAGGGAATGAATATCCGTCCCAGGAATTTAGTGTCAGCCTACCTTTGATACTTCACAGATTTCTGTCTAGTAATTAAGGATGAAAGACATTGGTGTCCCTTCTTGAACCCATCTATGTTGCAGAACTTGCTGAGAACTATTGTTAGGGAGAGGAATGAGGTATTCTTTCCCTATAGTGACTTGCCAAAAATAGACTACCAAACCAGCCAGTGATCCTGGGTAAATAATGGGAAACTAAATTAAAGGACACCAAATAAAGCAAGAATAAGCAAGAATTACTATTCATGGACTTCCCTACTTATTAAAACATGGACGAATGCAGTATTGCCAATAAAAAATGTGCAGAATGTATGGTATGGTGTATCTAGATGCCTCTCTCACTTCATCCATACTAGGAGCTGAACTGTGACAACTATTTTGCATTAAAATATCACATTGCTAGCAGAGAAAGAATATAATAAATGCTGTGCAGCTGAAACTAAATGTGGTATTTTTTCTTCAAAGTTCAGTTGCCCAATGACCTACCCCTTGCCATCCACTATTTCAGACTGTCTTTTTTTTTCTTGTTGCTATGTGACCCTAGGTCAATTGGCAAGGAGAGGAAAGAATTATCTGGAAATTTAAAATACAAA
This sequence comes from Cyanoderma ruficeps, assembly GCA_008694505.1. NCBI lineage: Eukaryota > Metazoa > Chordata > Aves > Passeriformes > Timaliidae > Cyanoderma > Cyanoderma ruficeps. The sequence goes on from VZDJ01000041.1 coordinate 2,274,197, forward strand.
ATCTGCAGTGGTTCGAAAGGATTTTTTCCGTAAACAGAGTTCAAAAAAAGTGGGTGCAATCTGGCTGTATCTGAATGCCAAAAGAAATGTGACAGCTCTTAATGCCTAGGAAAGGCTTTTTTTTTTTTTTAAATCGATTCTTTATTTCTCTCTCTTCTTTAAAACTTCAAGTTTCTTAAGGAAACACAACTTAGGAAATCACACTGTAAGCCAAACCTCTTCAGTAACTTTTGAACCTGTTGCAATTTCTGAGTCAGTTCCAACCTAACCTGATCAAAATCTAGAGGGCTCATAAACTTTGTGAGAATCAGGGAATATATAAAGAAAAAGATCAAAATTAGAATCGCTATGGAAGGAAAGACTGAAGCAAAACCTCAAGCTATCCATTACATTTGCTGTGGCCAGGTCATCAGCACATGCATCTCCAAGTTTATCATGATACCTGCCTTTCATAGTCATGGGTCTTGGGGTGGCACGTGGGCAGCGTAAGAGCAGAACTACAGCTTCGCAGGGAAGGATGTACAGGAGAGATACAGGAATGCCCCACCCAGGTACCAAGGTTGCTTTACTTCAGCTGCTTGGGGATTAACTGCAGTTATTTTCTACTTTTACCTCTTGCCTGGCATTCTTCATTTCCTAGAATAAAATGAACAAATCACTATCATTCTCATCATTACAGCTCTAGTCTGCTCATGGCTAAGACCAGGAAAAGGTCTTCACAAAGAAATATGGGGCCTTTGACTAAAGCAACAAATTAGGCCAAATTATTGAGAACAGATTCATCTATTGAAATCTGGGAATCCCCCCCTTTTCTAAAATATCCATTTCTCTCTCTTCTTCTGACCAAGTGAAACAGTTTCTCTGTTTTTTGTCTCCTTTTTCTAACAGCTGCCTTGCCAATTTACTCTCACCCCAGGAGCACTGCTTTTTCTATTACTCTTTCTGCCATCCCATTATAGGGGAGCTTTACAGAAGCAAAGATAGTTATTTTGCCAATTTCCCATGGTTACCATAGTTCACTGGACACGTTTTTGCAACCATGAAACAAGTGGCTTAATAAAGTTCAAGAGGGGAAACTACTGGAACTAAAAATTAGTAGTTTTGGTGGAATCTTTAATCCTAAAGGTAATACAGGAGGAAATTTCTGTAAGGATGTTGATTACTGCTGGGACAGAGAATGCTAAGTGGATTTCAGACACAGACTACTTCTAAGATACTGATATTGGTTCCTCAGCTCCACAGATATAAGTGTATAAACATGCCTTTTGTTTTCTTTTCTTCATGCTTGGTACTTTTTTTCCATTCTTGGACACCCAACTTGCACTTTAAGTTAAAATGTAGCTTTCTTCACAGAATAACTCCTATCAGAGCTGGAGGTGGGGTTTTTTTGTTTATTTGTTTGGTTTTTCTCTCCCCTTTACAAGACTGTAAACCCTAGTTCACATTCAAAAATTATTGTCTCTATTTTTTAAAGGCTTCAATCAGAAACCAGAGATGCTGGAGTCATCTTGGTGACCTTTTTTCAGTTAAAAAATAAATTAAAGTATTTTAATAAATGTATCTCCTAGTGCAGTGTCTGAATTCAGGTGTTTAGCCATATTCAGTGAAAATGGCTTATAGGGCAGGGCTCGGAAGGAAAGACTCACTTGAGCATGGCATGGAAAGGAAAAGGGGAAGAAAAACCGAATCAATGTGCTATTTTGCCTTGGGTTATGTAACCAAAAAAAAAGTTTATTCCATTCCATCTGTTGAAACCAGCTGGGGAGGTATTTTCCTTTTCTCTTGTAACTCCAGGGGGGAGGCTGCCCTTCTTATAATGGGCCAGCTGTTAAAACCATGGAAGATTGTTCCTTATCTCTTTTTGCCCTCGGGGGATACCTTCTGGTAATGGGGCATTAACGCTCACCAATGACACATTACATCATCCCATTATGAGATGCTCCACCTCTTCCCTCAGTGTGGGGTAGCCAAACCATTCCTACCCAGATAAAAACTGAGACGTAGAGACATCAGACACTGGTTTTCCACCGGATTCCCAAAGGAAGACTGGATCGATCTTGCCATTACCGGACCCTTTTATTTCTACAAGCGCCATTTCTACTCCAACAGAACTATATCTGCCACTCCAGGAGGGCTTACTTTGGACTGCTTCAACACCCTGACCAACAGGATGTCAGGATGTATTTTCTGACCCTGTCAGGGTTTCTAGGATTTTCTGTTTGTTTTGTTTGNGGGCGGGGAGTTACATTCTCCATTCCAAGGGAAACTGCAGCCTTCCCTGGCAGATACCTGTCTTGCCAAACCAAGACAATATTTACATCAGCGGAGCGAAGGCGGGAATGCAGAAGCATTCCCTTTCCCGCAGTCACCTCGACGGAATACGAAGCCGACTAGCACGATGAACCATTAACCTGCAACTACAGTTCCCATCAGCCCGAGCGCGGGGCTGCCCACGCTGCCGCCGGAGCCGCTGCCCCTGCCGAAGCCGCCGGCGCGGAAGTGGCCGCCCCGTGATCGATTGTCCTCAGCTCCGCTGTCCCGCGGTCGCAGGGGCGAGCACCGAGTGACGTCCGGCGCGGCGCGGCCCGGCGGGCTGGGGTTGGCTGGGCCTTCCTCGGGCGCCGGCGCCGCGACGCGCCTCCCTCTCCCCAAGATGGCGGCTCCGTTGGCGGTAAATTCGGGTAAGAACGATCTGAGCGTGGTGCTGCGACTTCTCCGCCTCACCCTCCGGCCGTCCCACTCCCCGACCGCTGCCGGCCCTGTGCCTCTCCTCCGCGGCCGCCCTGGGAAAGCCGGGCGTGGCGAGGCGGCGCGGCCCGGGCGGGCAGCGGGGAAGGGCGGCGGGGCGCCCGGTGCGGGACGCGGTGTGCGGGCAGGCGCTGGGAGAGCGGCCTACCGTGCATGTACGCGGACTTGGGCCGCGCAGAGCTGCTCGACGGTGGAGCTCCGCGGTCAGAGCTGCTGCTATGCCTGGCTGCTCTTGGCGGGGAGTCGCGTCAGGCAGCCAAGGCCTCCTTGTTTAGAGAGGGCTGTGGTAACTCGGTGTACACGTGGTTACGTATTACACTCATCTCCTAATGGTGTGTCGTTTAAGAGGCAGAAAAGAAATATCTGCAGATTTTTGCCCTGCTTTCTATGTATAGTGCCATTCAGTAGTTAGAGAAAGCAAAGCCCCTCTTTAGCCTTTTTTTTTTGTAAGACTGAGCCAGGTCAATTCTTTCAGCTTCTCGTTCATCCTATTTTGTGGCTCCCTATTTCAGTATCTAGCTCTGAGGAGCCCGAAATTATACACAGTATGGGACTGAAGGACTCTGGGATTCCTAAATTATCACTTCCTTGCATCTGCAGGCTACAGCTGTTAATACAGCCTGGAGCCTGTAGGCAGCCTGTGCTATGAGTGTGTGCTGCTGGCTGGTGTTGAGCTTCCTGTCTGCCAGGACACTTGGGGTTTGTCTGTAAAGCTGCTCTCCAGCAGCTCCCTTAGTCCCCAGCCTGTGCAGTGATTCTGTGTTAGATGCAAGATGTTGCATTTGCTCTTGTTGTGCTTCATTAGGTTAACAGAAGGAGAATGAAGACCCTGTGGAATATAGGCCAAAAGGTCTGTAAATAAGATTTAGTATATCATTGGTGACAGTTAATAATTATAATAATAATCTAGCTAGTAGAATTGAAACCTCCATTCCTGTGACAAGTAAGGAGCAAATTTTACGGAAATTTTTTGATCTTGCTGAATGGATTGCATCCCTGTAGCCTCACAGAAAAGCAGTAATAAAGCAAAGACTCTTCATAAAAAAGTATTGCTTTGTTGAAGTGAAAATTGGAGTAGTTCAAATAAGAGTATTTTATAAATTACAGGGCAAGAGAGTCTACAGATTTATAATTAAAAAAAACTAGGAGAAAGAGTTTTCTACGGGAAATATGAGAAAAAAAGGAGATGTTGCACTAGAACTGGTGCAGATTTTGCTTTAGGTTATAGTATATTGTTTGTGGGAAGAGAAATGCCATGGTTGAGTCTGTCACTTGACAAAATGTTCAGGCATATAAGTGTCAACTGCTATTGTTGCCAGGAGAAGCGACTCAACCTGTCCTTCCTTGCTGTCCCTGATGGGATGGGCAGCCTTTCTAAAACTGGTGATAACAGATCAGCTTAAGTGGGAAAAAGTCAGCATGGTTGCTAAAGTCCAACCTCTTCCTATCCCAGGTGCCTGTTCCTCTCTGGAATAATCCATCTTTGTGCTACTGCAGAGCAAACTGGGTTGTAGGTGTGATCCTGCAGAAAATAAACTCCTTTTTGGATTAGATTTTGGTTAGAGAAGTTAGATCCTTCATTTGTTCTCATTCCCTACAGTACATGTGTTTGGTCTGGTGCAAAGCAGTTATGTGGTAGGGACAAGAGCAAACAAATGGGCCAGGGAGGTAGTTAAATGGCTTTTGGCAGGCATTGTGGTTTGCTGCTGGTGTTTATTGGAATTGGTAATGTAGTAAGAGTGAAAACACAGCTTCAAGTGGAAATAAATCTCTGAACTCAGAAGTTATGCCAGTTACAGCTGAGTGTGAAATTATGCATCCACTAGTAGCTATTTCTAGGCAGGGGTAACACTGAATCATTGAAACAATGATGCTCAGAAAAGGCAAGTTTGTCCCTTTTTTACAGGTTGTCCCAACACAGCCATGCTGGCACTGCTAAATGTGTTGTCTCTGTTATTTGTAAATTCACTTGGAGTTACTCAGCATGAATGGCTTCACCATTTAAGTGTGTAGACTTCACTATTTAAATATGGCAGTCTTTGATCTGATCTTCTAGAGGTACTTTGAAGCTTAGGAGATTTGCATTTTGGTTGTTGGGAGGGATATCAATTCTAATTTGAGTAATCAAAGGAGTTTGTGCTCTCTCAACAGCGAGTGTTTTTCTCTGATTAGTGAGGCAGGATTTTACACCCTTTCCAGATGACTAGCTCAGTACACACTGGTTCATCTCTGACAATGTAGGAGCAATAAGGGTGATTTAAATTGCTTGCTTTTGTTTAAACTGCTTTTTGGTTTTCCCATCTTGCGCACTCAAGTAGTCATCTTTGGAAATGGTTGAATTTTTTTTTTTTTAGCCATCTGCTGTAATGCAAGAGTATTGTATATTTTGATTTGATGCATTGTTTAGCTAATAGTGAAGGTAGTCCTTCTCTGGAGTGTTCTGTAGAAGTGGTAGAGTCAGTCCTGGAGGGATTTAAAAGACATGTACATGTGGCACTTCTAGACATGGTTTAGTGGAGGACTTGGCAGTGCCAGATTAATGCTTAAATTTGGTGACCTTCAAGGTCTTTTCTCACCTAATTCCTGTATTGTGAGTATTCTTGTAAGATGACTTTCAGCACCAGAATTTAGGCGGGTACATCATCTTTTTTGGTTCTTTACTTCCCTAAATACAACTAAGTTTTATATCAGAACTTTTTTTTTTCTTTTTGGTGCCTTAGGAAAAGAAAATATACTTTTCTTCACAGGTGTAAGAGTATACTGACATGCCAAGAGTAGCTGTAAACTGAAAAAGAGTTTCCTTGTTGAAAACAATATATAAATAATTTGTTTTCTTCCTTTCTCTATTTCAAATACATTGTTTTATCTCCTCTTTTAGCTGCAAGCTTGTGGGGTCCATATAAGGACATATGGCAGACTGTAATGAATGCCATTTGGAAAAGGCAACCTGAAGCTGTTCATCGTCTAGATCAAGTTTTAAAGAAGCACAAATCTGACTTCATTTCTCTCTTCAGAAATCCGGTACTGGACTAATGCTTTCTTCTGGAATGAACTGGGGAGTTGATGATTTCCTCTGTCTTATATTGTTGTCTTACATGCCATTGTAGACCCTGACCGTTATTTTCATGTGAGATTTTTGCAGTACATAACATAGATGTGTTGTACCAGTTTTGTTCTGCTGTAAGAATACAAATAGCATTAAGTGGGAAAAAACAATACATACTTATTATTTTGTATCTTCTACAGGTTAATTTTTTCTATGATGTAATTTTTTCTCTCATTATTTGAGTGCTATTTTGAAAGGAATAGTAAACTATCTGATGATCCATCAGTCATGTATTAACTTTTTTTGTTATTCTTGTGTGTCTGAAGTAAAGCACAAAGCTATTTTGTCTGGTTTTGCTCATGTTTCAGTCAGATTAACAAACATACAAAACAGGTGAACACATGAACTTAAAAAATACAGAATGTGTCTTATTTGGAACGCCACATCATGTGAAAAAAACTCCCTGTTTCTTGGCTGGTGTATCATCAGGTGGTAACTAGAAATATATCTTCTTTCAGTGGTGTTATTTCTCCAGTAGTAGATAGCTTGTTTAAGTTGATAGGTCAGAAAACAGTCAGCTATAGAGTTTCATCAGTATATTTTAGCATCTCAGTTTAATGAAAAAAGAATGATGTAGAGAATAGTTGGGAGTAACACCACAGTTCTGATCAACGACCCAGATGATGAATCACTGAATTGGTACCAGTTCCTATTGAGAATTGTATCAAAGTTTACTTTCAACCACTAGTAGTTTGAGTAAACTAAATGTCAGCACTGATTGTATATGATTATTTTATTACATTCCCACAAAGACACTACTTCTGTCAAGCATGAAGCATTTTTAGGATGCCTTTACTATGTCTGTTTAAAAACACTGCCTTTGTTTTTATGATGACAATCTTACCTGACAGAAGGAGGAAGGATTTGTGGGAAGGATTAATGTGTTAAGCTTTATTCAGTATTTGATCTTGCCATTTTGAATAACTTCCGATTATTTCTCTTGCAGCCGAAAAATGTTCAGCAGCATGAGAAAATACAGAAAGCCAGCACAGAAGGAGTTGCTATCCAGGGTCAGCAGGGAACTAGGCTTTTGCCAGAGCAGCTCATCAGAGAAGCTTTTATCCTCAGTGACCTCTTTGATATTGGAGAGTTGGCAGCTGTTGAGCTCCTTCTAGCTGGTGAGAAGGGAAAATATTTTAGACCTGGAGAAATATAGCTTAAATAGGGCCTTCTTATTTAAGTGTACATTTAAGGTGAATGCATGATGCAGTGAAGACCTTAGCTTGCTAGCACAGAATGTTTTTAAAAAGAAGTTCTCACTGTAATGTCATGTGATAGCAGTGTTCTGAACCCTAATATTTGTGCGCTCAGCTAATATTCCCCCCTCAGCGAAGGGGGGATTATTCTGAGGAGGTTTTATGATGGATTTAAAGGATTTAATGATACTTTCTGTATCATTGAATTTAAACATAATTGAAACAGGATTGAGAATTTTTCCATAAAACAATGTAATAGGTACTGATTCTTCAAATTATGTATTAGTTATACATTGCTGTGTGATTCTGTAATTTAATAACTGATTAGTAGGAGAAGTATTCTGTAGGGTGACACATTCCATGTGTAGAAGATCGATTTTAGAATCGCTAAGTTAAAATTGTTTGTTGTTACTACTAGCTACTGTTCATTAACCCGAAAAGTTCGTTAAGGAAGTAGATTGCCAATTTGCCACTGTTGGAAAGCCATCTTCAAATCAGGCTCACTTTCTGTTTTGAGCTTGAATGTTCAAAGTAATTTCAGATAGAAATTTTAATTTTGAATAAAAGATATTTCAGTGATAATCATCTTGAATTGGTTATTAGGACGGGTACATATCAGTGGCAAATACCATTTGGACTAAGATATTTATGGGCTAGCACTTAAAAAACCCTTTTCTGTATGTTTTAATAGTTGAATAATAATTTTACCAATAGCACCCAAAATATCTGGGATTTCTTTTAAGTGTCTGAAACAAAGTGGTAGTGAATAGCCACAGTTACTTTGAACGCAATATTTACATTTTAATTAGAAATACAAAGATATAGAGCTGGTACCAAGGTGTGTATGTTGAGTTTTCTTTGGCTATTTCTGTGCATTTTCATTCCCTAGGAGAACACCAGCAGCCTCACTTTCCTGGCCTTACAAGAGGTCTGGTGGCGGTTCTGTTGTACTGGGATGGAAAAAGATGCATTGCCAATTCACTGCGAGCCCTCATCCAGTCACGCCAAGGCAAGACATGGACATTGGAACTCAGGTCTGTATCAGGGCGATGAGCTGATCAAAGCTCTTTGTTTCAAGTGCTTTTACAACTAATTAGACTAAAGGGAGTATGTATTGTCTCAAATTTGCTTTTTTCTCAGAACCTGATGCAGCTGCTTTCATGTTTGTTTCTTAAGCATAATCATTTTTTGCGCATAGTTTTGTTGAATTATAGGGATATATATTTTACTTTCAGTTCTTTCATGCTACTTCACCTTTTGGCAGTATTTTACTTCAGACACTCTCCCAGTCATTGTTGTTCTAGCTAATGGTGATTGCTCAGTATTTGAGAACCCTGCTGTGTTCCGACTTTCTGTGTACTGTGAAAGGGAACTGTGCTCCTGCCTTTACTTAAAAGGAAGTACTGGTGAGCATTATATGCTAGTATTTTTTACCTTGAAAAAGAAAGTAGTGCACACAACTTTCTTCCAAGTTGGCTAGAGAAAGATGAAAAATGTGTTCTAGTGTAAATACAAATTCTGAGTGCAGTATGTGGACAGTTGCATTTACTAGTAGGAAAGAGCCTGTGAGCTTGTGAGTTATGTGCATCTTATATATAATGTTTTTCCTTTTAATAGAAATCTTAAGCAGCTGATCCCTGTTGTATTCTCATATTCCATGTTATTGAACCTTCAGCTCCCTAAAGACTCTGTATCCATTCAGCATAATGTTTTGAGAGGGCAGTACATACTGATTAATGATGCACATTTATTTGCTCTCTATATGTAGTTTATTTGTATGTTTTTTTTGGTCATCAAATACATTTAATGGGATTCATTATTTTAGACATGTTTGTGACTGGAAAACTATGATTAATTGTTTAATTTATATTCTTTCCATTATAGTCAAGAGTTAATTTCCCTGACAACACGCTTTACAAATGACCTAATGGAGCAGGGTTTGACTCAGAAGATCCTTACACTTTTGTCTCACATTGATTTGAACAATGAATTTGATAAACTCCAGAGAGAGAGAGGATTGGGCAGTGAGAAACATCGCAAAGAGGTAAAATTCACCAAGCATGGACATTCTTCTGTGTAACATGTTAGGATAGAGTTAGACTGCAGAGTCCTTCATGCTTGCACAAAATCTGCTGCTGTCTGAGATGACAGGTACTGCTCCACAGCTTGTGCAATATCAGTGTGGGGTTCACATTGCTTCCCACATTTCTGTTTTGCTGTTGCTCCCAGATGCTAGGGCATGACTTATTTTTAGTGAAGAATTGTAACAGTAAAAATCTAAGCATAATATTTACACGGTGTGTAAATTTCTTCTCTTTATCTAAGCCTAAGATCTACACAGTGTGTAAATTTCTTTTTTTTTTAATTCTGAAGCCTGTATCTTAAATTATCAGCACTACTATTATCCCCACTATTGGCATAAGAAAAGTGAACTAATTCACAAATTCTTAAAACAGATTGAAATCAAGTTGAATCAGGTGAATAATTCTCATGATAATCCAATTGTGTTAATATGAACAGAAACATTTCTAATAGTCTAGTGAAAATTGCTTGAAAATACATTGTCATCTTTGTAATTCTTGAACTTAATTGACACTGTGACTAACTGACGCATAATTTTTCTAGCAGGAAGATTTTAAACTTTATTGTTTTAATTTTTGAACTCCTTTCCAATGAGTCGTCTGCCTAAAAATCATTTTGTGTTATAATAAATCAGTTTGTTTTCCACCGAATAAAATACTAGTCTTACACTTTTGCTGTGAATCTAGAAACTGTGGAAAGCATATCTTTCTCATTTTTCTTAATTTACCTTAATTTACCTTAATTTACCTTAGTTTCACTTGAAGATTCATTTCTTGGGACGAGGGGATGGCTGACTGTTTCTGGGGTAACTGCCAGTGCAGTTGTGTAATTCGAGACACGGAATGAGTCTTTTGTTTGACACATTTACAGCTATGTAAATTCTATGTAGATTGATGTCTCCTGTCCTTGACAGCGATGCTGGTTTGCATGTAGTCATATTCCCAGGTATCCACTCACGCCTCTCATGAAATACATAGGAATATAAATGCAATTAAAAAGCAGAAGTGTCCTTTTGTTGATTAGCAAATAAACCCAACATTTTCTGTTGCTATCTTTAGAGCGATTTTTAGTTTAGGCCTGTTATCATGATTGACTGAGGACAAGTTGAACATGTTACCAGGATAGGTATATTGACCAAGTTGTTGTTTGTTTGTCTTGTAAAGGTTTCTGATCTCATTAAAGAATGCCGACAGTCCTTGGCTGAAAGTCTCTTTGTCTGGACCTGTCAGTCACCCCTGAATAAGGATGACACTCTAATCCTCATAAGTTACCTAGAGAAGGTAACAGTGGAAGCTGATGGCTCCTTGGATGGCGTGAACTTGTCTCTTCTCATGGCTCTCCTTTACTGCTTTGATGTCAGCTTTCTGGAACAAGGGGCAGAGGATCGCGAAGGTAATGCTGGCAGCTTTCCTAGAGGTTCCCTTGTACAGATGGATAAATTGTTGCTTAAGCTATCTTGTTATTGATCACTAACAAATTGGCAGGATTTTGCATGTGTTTTTTCACATTTGTTTACTGAGTATTGGTTTTGTGTTTTTGTTGTTGAAGACTTGATGCACCGGCTCCCTCTGCTAGCAGAAAGACAGTACATAGCAACGATCCACACTCGGCTTCAGGAGTCTCAGCCCTGGAAATTACCAGGCCTGCAAGCTACTGTTAGATTAGCCTGGGCACTGACATTGCGAGGAATATCCCAATTCTCTGATGTGACAGGTAAATTACCCTAAAGTTCAGTTGTTGCACATTAGTATTCAGAGCTTGCAAGTGGTGTAGGTCAAGTGATCCGTTACCTTTCTGAAGTGTTGTTATTTACCCTTGTGATAAAATTACCATTAACACTTCCTCAAAACTTCTCTGTGTGTTTGGTTGTAGTGAATTGATCTGAAATGTACACAGATGTAGAAGTAATTATTTACTAGACAGTAATAGTTCCTCATTGAAGTGAAAGAGATTTTAATGTACTGGAAAATCCAAGGATTTCATTTTCAGCTTTATTATAATTTCAGTGCTTAAATCCGGAATAGATTCTTGATTGTTTTTTTGCATCTGTAGATGTTAGACCTCAATATGTTGACATGATGAATCTATTCGTAATTTTCTTTTTTCCGTCTCCAAACCTCACAAACCTTCTACCTTTCTACTATATCGAAATTGGTGTTTTCTAGCATATCTTATAAAGAAAATGCAAACGTTATAATTAATGTTTAATTAACGTTGGTTTGTGATTTTTGGTTGACTGCCTTAGATTTTTTTGGGGTAAGTGGATTTGAACTGTAACATTTATTAAAACAGAAGGTTGAGGTCATCATCTGCCATTAATTTATCCTTTTTTCAGTCTAGTTCTCCTGTACAGTATTAAAAACAGAGCTGATAGAAGTCTGGAAATTTGCACGTCAGCTGCGTATCCTGAAATATATTTCTTTGGTAACAGATTGTTACTTACTACTTCTCTTGTGATTTTGTTCCCCAGCTCTAGCAGAATTCACTGAGGCAGACGAGGCAATGGCAGAGCTAGCGATTGCTGATTATGTTTTCCTGTTCCTGACTGAATCTGTTGTGGCATCTGAAAATTTCTACCAGGAGGAATTTTACATTCGCAAAATCCATAACCTTGTCACAGACTTCCTTGCACTCATGCCGATGAAAGTAAGTTGTTCTGTATTTCTATTATTTGGATGTGGTAGCACAGAGGTTCAGACATGATGCTCAGCCTGGGGTCCTGTGCTTCAGAAAACTTGTTTGCTTTGTAGAAGCCATAATGTTTGGGGTTTGTTTTCCACGCTGAAGTAGAATGTTGTAGCAATGGGAACAAAGGCAAGGACCCCCTTGTGCATGGGAAGGGAATCACTTCATTGTAGAAGTTACCCTCCTTTTATGCCATTAATGTCAGCCAGACAAAACACAAACTTAACAGCAGAAGAGCACCCATTGGCTGGCTCAGCTGCAGTGTGCTGTCCATGTGTCATAACTATCTCTCACCCTCCAACTGTCCAGCCTGCAGCTGTGCCTTCCTACAGGGCTTTCTGGTAAACATGACCTTTAATAACTTTAACAGTTATAACCCCATATCCTATAGAATGTGGATTTTAAAACACGTCAGTGTGCTGAGATTTGCAAAACAACCTCTTATGGTGGTAGTCGTGTTTGGTTTACATTATTAAAATTCAAATGAATACTGAAATTCCATTTCAGGTTGGTGGGGTTTTTTTGGTCTGTGCGGTTTTTTTGTTTGCTCGTTTGTTTGTTTTTGGTTTTTTGTGTGGTGTTTGTTGTTGTTGTGTTGTGGGTTTTTTTAGGGTTTGGGGTTTTTTTTTGCCTTGGCTCAGATTTCCAGTTATTTGCAAAATCAGAGCATTGATTTTTATTCTAGTTTGATATAAAGCAGTACTAATTGTTTCACAGGAAATTTTTAGTAGGCAATTGGGGTATAGCCCTACAAGGCAACAATTTGTCCTAATTGCTGATAGATAATGGTTGGCTTATGTCCTCAGCTATTTCTACTGAATCTCAAATTTTAGGTAAAAAGAAGTGTCTGTTTTGCAGGATCTTGGTTTTGTTTTGTGTATCTGTATAACCTTTGTTCAGTTTTACTTAAATCTCCAAGTCAGCATTGAAATTAATTCTTCTGCATAGTTTTAGTGTTCATGCTGCTTGCCAGTGATGATTTGGGTAAATCTTTTGGTTGCCTGCATTATATTAGTTGAGAACGTGATAATTTGCTTTAGTATCTCAATTCATTATTTAACTCATCAACATTCAGGTTTTTTCTTGTTCAGTTAGTGGACTGATTTAGCTAGTTTGCTTTGACCCTTTCCGCAGTTACTTCTAATTTTAATAATTTTTTCTTGTTATTATTATTTTAAAACTATTTTCCCCCCAATTATTGTGCTGCTCATTCAGTTTTGCACATTATTATATTATATTGTGGAAATATAATAGAAATATATTATAGACCATGAACTAGTCTCAATTGACTGTCAACGTTTTATTTTTGTATGTGCTGAATTGGTTACTTACTTCTGTTTCCTGTTCTTTGATGTCTCCTTAATATTTAACAAGACTTTTAAGCTCATGTCTGTTTGCTTTCTATAAGCCTCTGTTGGGGTCTCATGTCAAATGCTTTTTGAATTTAAAATTAAATGTCAGCTGTTTTTTGTTTAGTAATTAGCTTTTTCAACACAAAGAAGTTTAGGATGCTGATTAAATGGCTGCTTTTTAAAAAAAATTGCTGTTAAAAATTAAAAATAAAAAAGCCATTCTTCTTGCTCTTCCCTTGTTTTTTCTGTGGTATTTATTGACATGTGATAATGCTTCTGGGTGAGACCAAGTAACTCCAAAGTTGCATCAGTTCAGAGCTTTCAAGTCATAAAGTAGCTGCAAGTAGAAATAGTCTTTCATGGTGAAGATCTATATACAGGAATCAATATTTTGCATTCATGTTTGCATTTGCATCACATGTTTCTTGTCACTCCTTGTGAATAATGGCCTGAGATTCTTTGAAACTAAGCTGTCTAGCTTTTGAATTAAAAAGAGAGAAAGGATCCACCTTTTTGAGCCAAACCAAAGTATCTGGTGCAGTCACTTAGGAAAGACTTCTATGATATAAGTTCAGGGCTTTTGCTGTGCACTGAGGGCTTTGGCAGTAAGCAAGTGATTGACTATAACTTTGAGTGCAAGCTTTTGGTGGGGAGAGAGGATTGAAAAAATAGAAAATTGAATATACTTGTCATGTTTGTGCGAGTATATTTGCTTTCTTAGTTTTAGTAGGCCACCGACAATTCCATTATTTCTGTTTTATTTCATTCTTAGCTAAATATAGACCACTGTTTCTTTTTCCACTTCATAAATCCTGTAGGTAAAACAGCTGAGAAATCGTGCTGATGAGGATGCTCGCATGATCCACATGAGTATTCAGATGGGTAACGATCCACCTATTTCCCTTCGGAAAGATCTGGAACATTTAATGCTTCTAGTAAGCCTTATTTTCTTGTGAATTACTGTGACAAATAACAATCGTGACTTGCATTTGTCATCTGAAAACCGGTATCTGAATGGTACCATATGATGCTGGATCTTTTCCTTTTGGAATGATTTTTTTCCCCCTTAAGTACACACACATTTCTATGATTTTTCATGTGAAGGAATTAGTTTACTGCCTTGGTTTCTGATGTTAATGTCATGGTTTTTGATTATTTTTTAGTGAGCAAATGCTGCATTGTTTCTTATGTTTGAAGGTTTTAGAGGTTTTACCCACTGTTAGCAATTACTCTGATAAACAATTGAAATGTTTAAATAATTCTTATACATTGATATATTTGTAATGAGAGTTTTGGAAAACTGTTTTGTGTTTGCTGTAGAGTAGGCTCAGTAAGGTGACTCCATCATCAAGGCTGATGGAATTACAAATTTCCTTATTTCAGTAGAGTTTTGACCTTAAATGTACATTTAAAATAATTTTCTGTCATATTTTTAATTTAAAAAAAATGGAAATAAAAATCATATTTGTTTAAATATTAGCTATTAAGGTTACTTAGTTGCACTTTCAGAAAAATCCATGCTGAAAAACAGATTTGCATATTGAACTGAGATGTTTTATATTTTCTAGAAATTTAAAAAATTGTATTACTCATCTTTTCCAAAGATACTCCTTCAGGTTATAGACATTAGTAGGAAAATTTGTGGTGTTAAGCAGCTCAGATAGATACAGTAAACTTAAATGAAGAACTAGAAATAAAAATTTTCTCTGAGAAATATGTATATTCAGATAGCAGGTAAGATTTCTAATTATGATACTGGCTAACTTGTAAAATTAATGTAGGCATATGGTAGTTTAATGAGAAATAACACTTTTTTTAGCAATAATTTAATTAATAATAATTAAAGGGAAAGTTATTACTTTCGCAGATATGTTCACTTTGAATTTAGCTGGTGTCACTGTTCTAATACTGTTATTTAGAAGCTGCAATTTTTAGGAAGTTTTAAGAACTAGAACACCAGCCCTGTGATGCTTTGCCTCTCAGATGTGTTAAGCTAATCTAGAGGCAGTGCTTATTCTTTAAATAATTGGTTTTTCTTCCTGGAGTTGATACTTATCTGGCATCTTCCTTTTTCTGACAGATCGCTGAGTTGTATAGGAAAGACCCCTTTAATCTGGAACTTGCCCATGAGTACTGGTGTCCGTCAGAGCCCCTGCAGACATCCACCATCATGGGCTCCTACCTCGGAGTAGCTCACCAGCGACCCCCCCAGCGCCAGGTCATCTAGATTTTCTTGAGTAATTACTAGTAACTTGAAACCAAAGTAACAAAAAAATGTCAAGCAGCAAATTTTTTTGTGTCCATATTACAGGTAGCCTCTAAGGAGACCTTACCTTTTTTCAGTGACTGATTTGCATGTGTCCTGCTCTGCGTGGCATGGTCATGGTTGCTTGCCCTAAAATGAGCTAATACCAGCCATTCATGTTTGTCAGTAAACTTAGCAAGAAAGAGTACTAGCAAACCTCTATGAAAATGTTGTTTAGGTTCGATTTGTTACAGTCACTACATGGATTCTGATAGTTCTCTTGTTTTTTGTCTGATGACTTTTACATGCCTCTGTTGCACATAACTGAGAAGTTAAATTCCTTAATAATAAAAAAAAAGCTTTATTAACTGCAGTTGATAATATTTTAGGGGTAAAAAGTCCTAAGAATATTTTAATTATTTGAAGTCCAAAAATTACAGTCCGTAAGAGACAGGGCTTAAAATTAGAATAAAGAAACAATCTAAGCAGACATGCCAAAAACTCTTTGGATAACTGGGGTGCTGTCAGCTCTCAAAGCTTCTTGAATGTCTGTGCAGTGCTAGGCAAAACCTTGTACGAGACAAATCAGACATATCCCAAGACCCACCTAGAATACTGACAACTTAAATTAGGGCCAGGTGCAATCTGCAAGCAGCCTAATATGACCCTGAAAGGAACCACTGTGTGTGAGTCACTGTTCAGGTATATGACACTCATACTGAATTCTTTACTTGCACTATGAGATGTGCTAATAATACTACTGTGAAACATTTGGGAGCTGAAGTAAATATTATCACTAGAAATACAGAGTTGGAGAGTTAGTATCTTTTGCAGTCATGAGAGTTATTTTGTTTTGTTTCTCTCCCAAACATGTCTCACTCAACAGGCCAGTCTACGAAGGAACTTGTCTACCATGCCCTGATTACATTAGAATCTGTTATCTGACTTTTACTGCCTAATGTTTTCCTATAACTCAGATTTAGTTTTTTTTTTTCAACACTGATCTTTATTGGTTCTAGGTTGTCTTGTCAAAGTTTGTTAGGCAAATGGGAGATCTACTTCCTTCCACAATTTACATCCCATACTTGAAAATGCTGCGGGGACTAGCTAGTGGACCTCAGTGTGCTCATTACTGCTTTAGTTTGCTAAAAGTCAATGGCAGTAGTCATGGTAAGAGAAGTGACACTTCAGTTCTTTCTCAACTCCCTTTCCTTTTGATAAGTGTGAAGACTCATTTGAGATGAATTGTGGCCTCATACTTTTAACATTTAATTATTAGTACCAAGATGAAATTGGAAGGCTTTACTCGAAACTATAATCTGAAAAAAACCCTGACAGATAAGGTAATCAGATGTTTGAGCATCTTAGCAAGAAATTCACCTAGTGAAATAATGCTTTCTTTTAAAAAAACCCTGTGTCTGAACACTGCAAGAAATGTAGAATGTCAGTGTTCCTTATTATAAAACAAAAAAATGAGTAATGTCTTAAAGTTAGCTGAATTTACAAAACATACATTGTAACTTTTTTGAGCTATCTTTGTTCAGAAGCATTTTGTTCAGTTAGAATTTTTTGATACATGTAATATAATAGCACTTTCTCAAAGTAAGAGATGCTGGTCAGTCCTGTGTTTTGTGTTCATTTTGCATTGGTCAAATTATTAAAACCCCTCTACTTTGAAGATACAAATAATGCTGCAAAGATTCCAATTCATAAAACAGAAAACTTATTTTTTCTAGTTCTTCATATTAGCACCTTTCTGTCTCAAAAAAACCCATAAACAAGCAAAAATCCCCAAATCTAAATGATTAATTTTGGATACAATAACTTTCCTTTGAACTTTACTTTTTCCTTTAGATAAGAATGTTTTCCTTTTTGTTTTAGCTACCCTGCTTTTCACCCTGTGAAAGAGTAGAAAGAAAATCTTGTCACCTGTTTGTCATTTTTCTAGCGGAAAATATCCAAGGAGCAGGTGGCAGTCCTGTCTCCTGGGAGCATTTCTTCCACTCTTTGATGCTTTATCATGAACACTTAAGGAAAGACTTGCCAAGTGCAGACAGTGTCCAGTACCGTCACCTGCCTCTCCGAGGCATCACACAGAAAGAACAGGATGGATTAATTGCATTTTTACAGCTGACCACTGTTATAGTCAATTGGGTAAGTAACCTTTTATTTGGTTTTCTTTGTTAATACTATTTTTTCCTTGTAAATTATCATCATTCAGCTCTGAAGTTCTCCTTGACCAAAAAAGTATGTAAGGAAAATTTATCTCGCAGTTGTCATTTTATTAGCGAACTCCAAAAGTATGGGAAACCTCAGGAATAACTGTAATGACCAAACACTGAAGGTGTAGGTGAAGCAGAAAGCGATCATGCCTTTTCTTGTGTTGTTGGTATTGCTGATTTTCTCGCTTCCTTGACTCTGGTGGTGGTAATGGAGTTGTCTTTCAGAAGTGAGGTGTAATCACAATAAATCACTGTGAAGTAGAAAGTTCTTTGCCTTTATGAGTTTGAAAAAGCAAAAGTAATAGTTGAATTCAAAAGGAAGTGGTAGAAATTTGGCAAGGAAAGTGATCAGCTGTGAAACTTTGCCTCTTGGGTTATGATTTAAAATGTCCCCAAACCAAGGGTGTAAAATGTTTTGAATGAATTGCCTGGAAAAGAATTCCAGAAGAATAAAATTGCAGTGTATAATTTTGTATTGTGAATTGTCTGTGTTATGTGATTAGCGTAGAATTCTGCTCTTAAGAACCCACCAGACTTGGCAGCCTGAAAGTTCTGTCATAGTGAGATAGCCTTGGTTTTGCTGACGCAAACACAATACAGAATGAAACTGAATATGTTTTTTAAAAATCTGCTTTGGTGGTAATGATAATGGGGTGTTCCTGTTTGAGCTGTAATGTCAGCATTAGATATGCATGGAGAAAAGGGAGTTCTTAAAACTAATACTTTGTAGCATCATCAAATCATAGTCTGGGATGAAGATAAATTTGTTATAAGGATGTGGGGAATCACCATTTGATGAGGTTATAGGCTTATTACTGTCCAGTGGTTCATCTCAGAGTCTCAGTCAGGTGAGCTCACGTGAGTGATGATCCTGTTCTTAGACTAAAACAAATTGATACAAGTTCTTAACAAATGTCCAAATGCAGTGTGAGTTCATAGAAATATATTGAGATAGGAATATATAGAATGTATGTAATAGAAAAACTGATAAAAACACTACCCATGCTTGAAGAAGCTGCTAGAGTGTAAGTACTTAAAGACTAATTCCATGAATGTGTGTCTGCTAAAAAAAAAGTGGGCTGTTATAAGAAGCTTGTATTATCCAAATAATTTTTCTGTGTGGATAGGCACAATTTTAGGGCTTTTAAGTCTTTATGCTTGGCTTTTTGTTTAAATAAAATTATTGGCTTTGGAATTGTCTACTATTCTTTTGATATTTTGTGTATCTTCAAGTACAGAGCAGAGTCTTTGGTACTTAACTGTGAATTAGAGATTGTAAAACATGAAAAACCTTCAAAGTAGTAATCTGCAGTTCCGTTTTCTGTTGAACTCTGCATGTAGAGTGAAAATGCTCGCTTGGCTCTTTGCGAGCATCCTCAGTGGACACCAGTAGTGGTCATCCTGGGACTTCTGCAGTGCAGCATTCCTCCTATTTTGAAAGCAGAGCTATTAGAAACCCTTACTGCTTTTGGAAGATCTCCTGAAATAGCTGCTTCACTTTGGCAATCCCTGGAATATACACAGGTATTTTAGGATTTTCAAGTGCTTAGAACTGTACCATCCTAGTTTGTTGAAACTGCCAGTAGTATATTTGAAATAGTATTGCATTTCCTCCTGAATTTTCTTTTTGCCATTTTTGAATGTAATTTTTTTCCCATAGTTAATGCTTTGGAATGATATTGAAAATGACAGCATCTCCTCAGAGGTGCTATTGGCTGGGCCTATTTTACATCATTACAGGTTTCCTAATAGTCCTGTTTGAACTGTAATTGCTGCCATATTTTTAGTTGGTAATAAGAGATCCTGACAATAATGACATCTCACCACCTTTGCTTCCTAATTTATGATATTTCTTAAAATATACTGTAGAAAGAGATAATGAAGGAAATGTCTTTCCCTTATCCAATAGAGGGTAAAAATCATTAATGTGAAACTGTGATGCAGATCTTGAGAATGTAAAGCTGGAAGCATACAAGTGTCAAACATAATCCAGCCTCTCAGACAGAAAAATCTTAGATTTTTATCCTTTAAAAGGGTTTAGAAAACCTCTTCTTACATCTAACACGTGATGAGTATCTTCTTTTTACTCCTGATAAAAATGATGGCGATGCACTTCACTAGTTATGTGAAATGTGTTGGTCTGTTTTCATTTCTCTTTCTGTTTTGAAGATATTACAAACTGTGAGAAGTCCAGGCCAGAGACAAGCAATTGGTATTGAGGTAAGAGAGTCTCTGTACCTAGGCAGCCTCTCTGATCATATGCATTTGGGAAACACTTGCAGAGGCTGCCTCTCCTGCTGTGTCCACGGGAAACTTCTAATAGATGCTGTTCTTTCACTGCTTTGTAATTTACTTTCAATCCTGTTTGTAATTTCTGGAAAATTTTATCCATTTTTGCATCTAGTTCAGCTTCATACTAGTAACAGAATAGCATCTAAACTCTCAATTTCCTCATGAGCACTTCTTGCTAAGATTTTCCTAAATTGGACTCACTTTTGTTACATCTTGGTACAGCTAACCTTGCTTCTAACAACAATGGTAAATAAAAGCAAAGTAGGTAAATGTTGAGGCATATCTTCTGGTAGCTCAGAAAGGAATCAATGTGTGTTGCTGAACTGAAATAACAGTACTGATTCTTTGCTGCTTTTGATGTTTGTGTTGTACTGTAGACAGAAATGCTGCTTAGTTGATTCACTGTGAAGTAATCTACAGATGATGCTATTATATTATTTTTAATATGTTTCTTCCTACCGCAAAATCTGTGATTTATCTCCTCCTCTTTTTGTTGTCTTCCTGGGAAGATTGAATTGAATGAGATTGAGTCCCGATGTGAGGAATATCCTTTAACTCGTGCCTTCTGTCGACTCATCAGCACACTAGTGGAGAGTTCATTCCCAGCTAACTTGGGAGCAGGTCTCCGCCCTCCAGGCTTTGATCCCTATCTCCAGTTCCTCAGGGATTCTGTGTTTCTCCGATTCCGCACCAGAGCTTACCGGAGAGCTGCTGAAAAAGTAATTTTTGTTTGAAAATATTATTTTCTTAGGATGTAGTTGTTGATGTGGCTTAGATCTGTTTGAGAAAGCTGTGCAACCTTGATGCAGCAAAAGTAACCTACAGCACTTGATAGTGTTTTGATTCGGTAAACAGATGGTGTTTCCACTCATGGGTCACAATATACTTCAAAGGAGCCTGTATAAAATAGCTTTTAAAAAAGAAGTTTGTATTCCTTAATTTCAACTTGCTGTACGAGATTCTGCAAGTCTACTACATGGCTAATGACTTCTGAACATGACATGCCCAAATCTACAAGTCAGTGTTACTTCAGAAAATATTTCTGACTCGCTGAACCAAGGAATCTGGCTTGTTTTTTTTTACAATACTTCTGGATAAAAGTGCATGCTAAACCGTATCCTGGAAGCTGGCTATTCTTGATCTATTCTTAGCTGTATACCTCATAAAAACTATTTATTGCTATAGTTACAGTATCCTAATATGTATATTGTATAATTGAGCCTAAACCAGGTAATAAATCTGTTTGTGTTTCTTTCAGAAAGAAAGCTTGAGCTTTCAAATGATTTGACATGATGAAGTATAGCGTTGTTGGCATGACTATCTAATTTTGAAATACTAGCCATGATTCTGATCCAGTACATCACTGCACTGTATTGTGTTCTTTGTCATCTTGGCCTTGTTGCTTCAGTATCAGTCTTAATCTGTGTATAAATTGTTTTCTCATTATCCGCAGTGGGAAGTAGCTGAGGTAGTTCTGGAAGTGTTTTACAAATTATTGCGGGACTACGAACCTCAACTTGAAGACTTCGTGGACCAATATGTGGAGTTACAAGGTTAACTTGTTAATTTTTGCACTGACAAACAATTGTAGCTTGTTTTGTTCTGTTGCCTCTATCTTGGGATCTTGTTTAATATTGCAAATAAGCTGGTGGAAAGCTAGACCAAGACTTTAAAATAGGAAAATGTTAAAAAAAATTCCACGTGGTATCGAGATCTGCATTGCTGACTCAGCAGGTCTTTAAGTACACTATTTTCTACTTCCCTGTCTCTGCTAGGAGGATAACTTCTGTATCTTTCATTTCTGATTTGGTTGAAGAGCAATATTTCATACTTGAACAGCGCCTCGGTTTTGGCTTGTTCCTCTGGACTTCTTTGGTCTATATCTAAATCACCACTATTTGAAGGGTTAATTTAAAGGTCATTGTATTTGTGATAACCTTTACTATTAATATTATTGATACATGAAGTATTGGAAGCAGACAGGAGCAGTGGAATTGTGACCTGTAGTAACTTAATTCTGAGCAGCTATTTTTTAAAAGGCCAAAGTAGGTTACAGTTGCCTCATTATGGGAAACCTAAGCCTTATTTGGGTTCTAAATTTATTTTTCTTGAAACAAAATTTCTTGTCATGAATTCCATCATGATGCCTGTGGATTTTCTTGAAGCAGTGCTGTGAAAACCACTTTTTAATTGAAAACAACTTTAGAGTTGGAAGGCCTCTGTGCCTCATACTTTGACAAAGACTACTTGGTAGCATAACTACCTCAGGGAATTTGTTAGTTTCTTCCTGTCTTTGGCTAATCCTTCAACTTGTATGATTATTTGTGCATTCCATGATATGTTGGAGAAGTGGGTTAATCTAGTTTTGAGTCAATGTATTTTTTGAACAGATTCAGTGTGTGGCTCCACAGTGCCATGGCTTGTCTTTTGGTGTGTGGTGGAGGGGCACACATGGTATTAATGGAAGAAGGGCATTTTTAAAGCTGGTGCCAAAAGAAACTGTACCCTGGTTCCCACTTGTATGTTTAAAAAGATTCTTACTGTTTTCCTGCTTTTATCTACCACAGTTTATGAAGAGCCTAGATATGTTAGAAGTCTTAGTCTTCTTTTATTTCATATCATGAAGGTCTTTGAATTTCAGGCTAGCAGTTTCATTTTTGCTTACATTGTTACAACAGTCATAGGAGTTTATCCCTACACTGTGAGGATCAGGGGTTCGGTGGACATTCTCTTTGACTTCTGGAAATGCTTTTTTCCCTCATTCAAGGTCTTTATGCAGGTTTGGCAGGATGTAAACTTTTTCCAGTTTTTTTTGGTCAGATCTGCTTGAGGTTAAATTTGAAATTGTGCTATTAGATACTGGAAAGTAATTGTAATTGCCTCTACAATTCTTCCCAAACTTTCAAAAATTTCCTCAATGGCTTCTATATAAAGAAAATCTCTGAAGACTTTGTACAAAGGATGTTACTTAGAACCATGGGGGCTGTTATGTTTTGTAGCCTATGCTAACTTGAGTAATAGAAGGGGATTTTATTAGAGATTATAATTTTTTTTTTACTCCTGTCTTTAGGAGAAGAAATAATAGCATATAAACCACCTGGATTCAATTTGATGTATCATCTGTTGAATGAGTCCCCAATGCTGGAACTTTGCCTTAGTTTGCTAGAAGAAGGAGTTAAGCAGCTTGATACTTATGCTCCGTTTCCTGGTATGTGCCTAGAACTCATTTTTCACACAAAGTTAAAAAGTATAGTAAATAGGATTTAAAGCTAACATTGCATCTCTTGCACATAAAAATCATATTTTGGGGGAAGTTTTCCTACTGGTAAACATCTGGCAGGTTTTTTTTCTTGGTGTAAGGCTTGATGAATTGCATTTATGAATGTAGTCTATTTAGCTGCTCCTTTGTGTTTCTCATGTTCTTTGTGCTCTGCAGGGAAGAAGCATTTAGAGAAAGCTGTACAGTATTGCCTTGCACTTCTAAACTTAACCCTCCAGAAGGAGAATATTTTTATGGATCTGTTACGGGAGAGCCACCTTTCCCTTATTGTCACACCACTGGAGCAGCTGCTTCAAGGAATCAATCCTCGCACTAAAAAGGCAGATCACGTGGTGAATATTGCTAGGTATGTACAAAGTACTGAGAAGGGAGAAGTTTTGGAGGCACAGAAGTGTTTGGATCTTGGATCCTTTCACTGGTTTCACTAGCCAGTGCTGCTCTTTACACAGAGCATCTCATGAATTCTTTTTTTGGTGAGGGAAGATGTCTTCACAGGGGGTATGATCTGATATTGTCTAGTGCAAGATTGGGATCTGTATTTACAGTTTTTCTTTCTGAAATTTCCCTCTCTCATGATTTCTTTCTGTCTACCTTACGTTCAGTCATTCCTGTGCGTATAATTTCATTTTGCCCCAGACTGTGGTTATCACAGAGTGGGAAAGTTAAATGAATTTGATTGTTGGCCATGTTTTACAGTACTGTCCATTATTTACTGTATTAAATGCCTGCAAGCAGTTGTTTTAACTTACGCAGCAGTGCTTAATGTAGATTTTGGATAAAAAGCATGATAAAAATTCCAGGAAAGGTTATTATCCCTGCTCAGTCTATTTATTTCTCCCAGTGGAGGAGCATTCAGTGTTTCATATAGAACAAAATTTTGTTTGAAGCTTTAATGTTATCTCATGTAATTCAATTTGTAAATATTTTAGTTCTAAATGTTAATTTCTTATCCGTGCATTACCATCTTGAAGAAGTTAAATTCTCAACAAGTTCATTGCTGTAATCTTGTATTTGAAGGTATCTTTATCATGGAAACAGCAATCCTGAACTAGCTTTTGAAAGTGCCAAGATTTTGTGCTGTATTTCTGATAATTCCAACATCCAGATAAAACTAGTTGGTGATTTCACACATGATCAGGTAAGTATCTGTTTCTTTGAACCTGGAAAGAGAAACTGATGGAAAAATACTGGAGCTTCATAATGTTTCTTTAAAGGATACGTTTCTAGGTCAACTACAATAAATCTGTATTTTGTTTTATATCTACTCATATATAAAATGTCTTTCTTTTACTGTGGCATTGGAAAAACAATTACTTCATTAATTAAAAAAACAATCATGCATGTTTTCAAGAAAGAAAAGGGTAATATTCTTTGAGATAGGGAGACCTTTTTGTGACTTCATAGTCTTCAATTTGTGAGAATAATTTAGCATATGTAACAACCGTAGATTTGTTCTGTTCACTGGCTAACTGCTAACCTGTTCTTAGAACAGCTGTGGCTCTAAACTCTTGTTTACTATGTAGGTTGTATAACCTGTGTCTAGAAGTTCTGTCAGCTCTACATGAAGAGAATTATGAAAAGTATTTGGTTTAGTACTCTTAAAATTGTCTTCATTTCCATCCTTCTGTTGTTGAATACAGAGTGTTAGCCAGAAGCTGATGGCTGGATTTGTGGAATGTTTAGACAATGAAGATGCAGAAGAATTAATTAATCCAGATGAGGGTATGTAAAAGGCTTCTTAAAATGGCTTGAACAGTTGTCTTTTGCATGGAATGAAATTAATGAAAGAGGTGTAAAAAGTGCTTTTAAGTCAGGAAGCAATGTTCTTTTTTTTTTCTGTAGAATTCAACCTTTAACAGAATGAAAAGCGCCTATGTTTTGTTAAAGTGTGTCCACAGTATGATAGCCAACTCCAAACTGAGTCTGTTTTCAGAAAAGTATTTAGCATTGCTTTGGATATATTATTTATAGCTGTATTAACAGTAATTTGGAATGTTGTTCTTGTATCTCTTTGCAGTAATATAAGCTGATCCCTCAACATTCTTGTATTTAATTTGAAGACACTGAAGATTATTATATTAGATGGATTTTTTTACTTCATTAGTCACCATATCTGCTTTTTCTCCTTTTTCTTTTTCTTTTCTTTTTCTGATCAAGAGCTGGAGCTGGAAAAGAAGCGGGCACAAATACATCATGAAACAAGGATCCATATTCTGAATCTTCTTATCACCTCTCTTGAGTGCAGTCCTCCCAGCCTAGCTCTGTATCTCTTGGGATTTGAACTAAAGAAACCTGTCAGTACCACAAATCTGCAAGATCCAGGTATGAAGAGGAGGGGTTGATCTACCATTTAATCAGTTCTGTTAACAACACTGAGAATATTGGGAAATTCATAAGGAAAAGCAGTTCCTCTTCAATTTGAGAACAAAACAACAGGCCTTGTTCAAGTCCTCAAAAGCTACAGGAAAAGATGTATTAATACGCAAATGCAGTATTTAATCAACTTTAAGATTTGATTCTCTGTTTAAGTTGGATTTTGGAACAGACATGAAGTTAGAATTGTGGGGGAATATGATAATTTAGAAGTGAAACATTATTTTTTTTACTATTTAATATAGCATAGTTGTGTCCCTAGTACAAGGAGGTTGATTTGATGATCCAGGTAGTACCTATGTATGACAACATGTGAACCTACAAAAGAAGTTGTCACTTTGAACTAGTTCTACTTCTTGGCTACTGTTCTGTCCTTCCTCAAATTCCTGTTTAAAATTATAGGAAAGAAAACAATTTTTGTTTTTTAATATTGTAGAAGAAAACCTTTTAAAACTTGTGGGGTTTCATTCTAGTGCTAGAAATATATAAATATATTAATTATATATATCTATATGACAGTGCAAACTTTAGAATTATCACTGCTGCTGCTTTAAAGTTGAACTGGTGAGAATAATAGTGTGTTACTGTCTTGTTTGCCTCCTCAGTTTCTAATTGGTGTTTTACTAGAAGAGACTGAACAAGTCCAGTAGAGATGGTGAGGGAGGTGGATTACTCAGCCTGTGAGGAGAAGCTGAGGGAAGTCTGGAAAAGAGAGACTTTGAGGGGACCTAATAGAAATCTTTGAACACCTGCAAAGACATAAATGACAGGATAAAACCAGACTCTTGAGAGGAGTGTGGCAGGAAGATGAGAGGCAGTGGGCATAAAATGAAACAAAAGAGGCTCAATTTGGATATAGGATAAATTTTTTCACCAGAAGACAGTGAAGCAGGTTGGTCATAGAGGTCCTGCAGTCTTCCTGGTTGGAAGTTTTCAAGACCCAACTGTCTAAAGCCATGAACAGTGGTCTGATATCATAGCTGGCAGTGGTTTGGTGTTGAGATTGTCACGGTGTCTCAGTCTGAAATACAAGGTTATTTCTCTACTGTTTTAAAGAATCTTTTATATAAACAAGTTTGAACAAACATTCAGTAATTTGATTTTAGTTTTTTGAGAACAATATTTCTCATTATCTTTAGGTTTATATTGGATGCTACAGCCCAGCAGTTTTTAGTTCTCCATAGTTCTAAATAAAGAGTAGATAGGACCTGAATTTTATTTCTTCAGATATTGTGAAATTTAGTAGTTACACAACACAGGTTGTGTACCTGCACCCACATCTGCACCCACACAATTTTACAGGGTATCATATATTAGGTCAGTGATGAAGAAATCTGTCTCAAAGGTGTGAGAGATCTTGCTCACATGTTTCAATTATTTTGTTAATAATGTGAAGAAATAATGGCCGTAAGACATTTACCTCAGGATAATAATTTCCTGCTAAAGCATAAATTATACATGTTCAAACAGAGAAGATTATTTCCCCTATAAGAACTCTGGTTATTGATGCCTTTAGTGCTTCAGGACCTCTTTCTGTGTCCATTAAAGAATTAATTGGCTAAAGGAAGAGTGCAAAAAGACAGGATTTTGACTTCAGTATTAAAATCTATTCCCTGTTTCCCTTGGTTGCAGTATCAGGTGCCTTTAGGAGAATTAGTCATATAATGCTTGTATTTGTAGAATACGACAGGAATTTTTTAATGCTGTTCTTTGAAATTGTCAAATAGCTTTTCATTTAAAAGTGTAAAAGCAAGAATTCAAATTGATTCACTAGCATCTCAAAAGCCTACAGACTAACTATAAATATTTTCATTAGCTTTTTGCTGAAACACAATTCCTTCTTTGATTTTTAGTAATGGTGATAAAACTTTGCCAGATGTTTTTGCTGCAGCTCTGTGGAGCAGTATAGTGTAGCACAGGATATCTGAACAATTTAAGTTCTATATTTCTGTGTACTTGACCAATATTGGCTACGGAAGAAAGTGAGATCAAGAATGGCAAGTTATTTTTCTCTTCAGGTGTGTTGGGTTGCCCACGGACTTGCCTTCACGCTATTTTGAACATACTGGAGAAAGGTACTGAAACAAGGAATGGACCTACAGCAGTTCGGGAATCTCCCCATCTTGCAGAGCTCTGTTACCAGGTATTCAGCATATTTTCTGTTGGCATATACTGAAAGTAGACTAAATAAAATTAGCTACTTCTTGGTTGGTGAACACAGATGGTTGATGACTCTGATAATAGTTTCATTTTTAAAATGAATGTGTCAAGTTTTT
Source organism: Cyanoderma ruficeps (assembly GCA_008694505.1). NCBI lineage: Eukaryota > Metazoa > Chordata > Aves > Passeriformes > Timaliidae > Cyanoderma > Cyanoderma ruficeps. The sequence goes on from VZDJ01000041.1 coordinate 2,302,054, forward strand.
ATATACATTGAACTCTTTATTTTTATCTTCTGTTTAAAAAAATATCTTGTACCATCACAGAATTGAAAGGATCTGCACTTACATCAGGAAGTTGGAATTTGGACATACTTACAAAACTAAGCCTAAATACTTTTGGTCCAGCTTCAAGTCCATTGTGACATATGCCAATTTTTTTGGGGGGGGAGTTGATTTGACAGCAAATCAACTAAGCCAGTGAAATTCTCTGCTTTATTCTGTAGCCATGAAAGAATGTACGTATGTGTGTCTGAGAGGGTGAGGTTGGGGAAACAGCTGAGTTAGGCAGATGTCTGAGGTAGCTGATGCTTGCACTTAAATCATAGAATCATATGGTTACACACTTGTATGATGCTGAAAATCCATGGGCTCTAGAAAGGATTTTAACCACTACTAAAAGCAAAAGGCAATTCTGTATAAGCAGGGAAAATTTATTACATTTCCTGTCTTGGTGGACATGCAGACAGAAAAAGACTCATTTTAAAGTGAGCTGAACAAACAGGCTCGTTTATTGCCATGTTGTGAACAAATAGCCATTGTAGTCCTTTAATATAATCATTCAACATCTGTTACAAATAATATGTTTAACTTTGAAGAAAGCTGATGGAAAACTTACTGTAAATATTGGTAATAATTATTTGAGCAGTAGAACAGTATTATGCTTCTTTTGATTTGGTGGTTGGTTTGTTTTTAAAATAAATTCCATACATGGATATCTACTGTTTCTGATTGTCAGGTGATCTATCAGTTGTGTGCATGCTCTGACACTTCAGGTCCAACAATGAGATATCTGAGGACCAGTCAGGATTTCTTATTCACTCAGCTTCAGTACTTGCCATTTTCTATCAAAGGTAATTTTTATGCTATGGTAAGATTGCGCATGCTTAAAATTCAATGTATCTTTTGCCTCCCTAGGAGTGAAAGAAGAAACATAGGTAGCATTATTAAACTGAATTGATTGTAGACTCTGTTAATCATCTACAAAATTAATTCTGCAAAAGTTGAACTCTCCCTACTTGAGAAGTTCAAATTATTAGTGCTGAACTTTAGGAAAAGAATGTTAGCTTTGGAATGCACCAAGTCTCCAGACCACATCCTAATCCATATTGCAATTATCATTGTAGTTTTGTTAGATCATGCTACAGAAAAAGAAAAAATTGAAAAGTGAGAGTGTTATAAAGAAACAAGGGGAATATAAGGCTGATGGTTGTAACCACCTGTGTTGCCTCTTTCTTTGAATAAAGTACTTTTAAGCTAGAAGGTATGTTTTATATTTCAAATCAATATTTCTCAGGTGTCTTAAACTGAATAAACATTTATCAGATGCTTGACCATCAGTCTTTTGTTCAATGACAGTAAACTTAGCATTCGAGTACATTATCCAGGATGTATAAAGCCCTTTAGATGATTCAAGTATAACTTAGGAATCTAAATTAGATGACTATCAGAAGATTCTAGGATACCAGTGTTCCAGTCTCACCAATTTTGATTAAAGCTACAGTTCACTTGAGTAAATTTAGAGTCTGGTTGTTTTCTCTGAAATTGTAGCTGACCTATTGGCTCATGAAGCATTGCATTCTTCACAATAACTGTTCTAACAGGTTGTATCCAGTTTTGTTGTGTATGTGTATTATTGCATGTATGTGTATGATTTGTTTTCAGAATAACCACGTTAATTTATTGGCTTTTGTCAGATCTGTCCTTATGTCTTGTAAACAATTGGTAAGCAAATAACTAATCTCATCTAAAAGCTTTCTGAAGTGAAAAATGTTTCCTTTGAAGTAATATTATTTCTGCTCACTTTTATAATTGTTGCCTTATCCCCATCCAGAACACGAGATTTCAACACTCAACCAAATGTCTTGGCTAATGAAGACTGCAGCTATAGAAATGCGAGTGACATCGCTGAACCGCCAGCGCTCCCACACACAGAGGCTGCTGCATCTGCTGCTCGATGACATGCCTGTGAAACCATACCTGGGTAAGAGGAGCTTATGGTGAGGGTAAATAGGCTGGAATAAATGGAGAATGAGAGACTTCACGTGAATTCTTCATAAGCTTGTGACAGTTCATTTGTGGTATCAGGTATGGGATTGCCACTGAAGATAGGGGAAGAAATATGATGGTGGTTGCAGACCTCAAAGTGAAAGAAATCAGGGCATTGTTTTGTTCATTGCTGATAGAAAAATTGCAAAGTTTATGAGGTAGGAGGGGGAATATTAAAAAAAGAATTTAAATTGTAGAATAATTTATTGTGAGCTGCTGTTCAGAATTGTTACAATATAGAGAAGATGGAGTCTTCCATGGTGAACAGTTTTAGACAAAGTTTCTCAGTCTCAATGTCTGTCACAAGCTCTGAACCCTCTCTCACGGAAGATAGTAGCTACAGGTCAATTTTGCTTTTAACGTTATAATATCATGAAAGTGATATTACATCCCAATGTGGTGTAAAATGCAATGTTAAATAAAAAGGCAAGATTTCAGAGTTTTAGAACAGGGTAGAAGTGAATCGAGAAAAACAAAACCAGGTGGCAATAAAACGCTTTACCTGAAGAAAGTGGAATAAATGGGAGATGTTTTAACAGGCTACCTGCAGTATGGTGTTTTCCCTTACTTTTGTCAGCCTGAGCACTCACTTCATCCTTGTGGGGATCTGAGTATGGGAAACTGTGTTCAGATATGCTACTCATTTTATGGTGTCCATCCAACTGCCTTATTCATACTGGAGAGTGGGATGTCTATTTAGGCATTTCTAGTATTTTTCTGTTCTGTATATAATAATTGGATAGCTTTTGTCAGATAAGTATTGTTTTCATTTGATTAACAGGCTACATTGTATTAGAAGACTTTAATGTGAAAGGTTTATCGGTTTATCACTGTGCTCTATTCTTTCACTATTAATAAAGTAGGTCATATATTCCACTTAGCTTTGTTTTTTGTAATTTATTTAGTATGTTTTATTACCTTCAGCTGATGGTGAAGGAGGGATGGAAGATGAAAGTCGATCAGTCAGTGGATTTCTCCACTTTGACACTGCTTCCAAAGGTAACCATTATGACTGTTGATTATTTATCAGTAAAGTGTATCTGCTCCTGAACAGGCAGGAGAGCCACCATCAGAAAGGACACTTTGGAAAAGAAAGTAATAGGTGTTCTAAACAGCAGCAGTACATGAAACAATTTTATTTAGTGTGGGGAAAAAAGTAAATTAAAGAACCTTGATACAGATGGTTAGAGTGAGTGAAAAACACTGAACTGGGAAGGCAGTTTGAAGAGTGTGTATCTGTATCTGTGCAAGGATGAAATGGGGGAGTGGCTGTCTATTAAATTTATTGCTAACAGTAAAAACAGTGAGACTGTTGCTAAACCTGAATATGTTTGTATTTTCATGGCAAAGAATATAAGTCCCACATAAATAAATGAATTCAGATTCCTTATGGTTTCTCAACAAAAGACTGCAGTGATTGTAATTGAAAACCAGCCTGGTTTCATTTAGGAGAAAAAATTAGTCTTGTGTTTGTAAATATTGGATGACATGCATGTACAACAGGAGAACTATACAATATAAGATATCTTAAGAATTTAAGGCCTTAGAAAATACTTTTAGACCTGTTATATAGATTGATAGCACTTTCTAAGATCTAATGCTTTATTTTGAAACTTAACACATTAAGATAAAGATTTAGATTTCCTAAGGTAAATTAAGCTCTTTTTGTTAATTTTTTGGTTTCCCCTTGATACCTCTGAATACAATTTGAATTAATTTACATTTCCAGTACGCAGAAAAATCTTAAATATCCTGGATTCAATTGACTTCAGTCAGGACATTCCAGAGCCTTTACAACTGGATTTTTTTGACTGGGCTCAAATTGAGCAAGTCATTGCTAATTGTGAGCACAAGAATGCACGTGGACAAGTGGTCTGCAATGTCAAGGTTAGCATTGGTCTTTGTTTTCAAGTTGCATGTGCTATTTTATATCTTAATAGTAATAAAAAAAATCAGTGTGTTAATAATACTTTGAAACTTGCTTTTACATAAAGGTGTATGTTTCCTATATGTATTTCTTTGGTTGCCAGTAGACAACTATGTAGCACTACATATGTGTACACAATTACATATGCAACTTTGTTGTGTACTGCAGTAGTTCTTTAGGAGGCTTTACTTAAGACTGTGATACATTGTAATGATTACTTGACAGTGTATTATAAATAGTGCTGAAAAATTTGTGACCCTAAAAATTGAGTAAAACTTGTTTGAATGCCAGTCCATCTGTTGCATCTGTCACTATGTAACCATCTCCTAGATTCTTTTAGGAGGTACTAGTATATCTCATTTGTCCCTTGTCCTAGTTTTGGCTCAAGTACCATTAATTTTCTTCATAGTAGCTGGTATAGTATTGTCTTGGATTTAGGATTTGAGTGATGTTCCTAACACTTTAATCCTTCAGTTGTTCCTAAGCAATATTTACTCAGTTAAGGACTTTTTAGCTTCTCAAACCACCTACCAGTGAGTAGGCTGTGGGCACAGGAAGCTGGGAGGAGACATAGCCAGGACAGCTGACCCAAAACTTGCCAAAGTTCCATGTGATATGTCCAGTGTATAAACTAAGGGGAAAACTGGCTGTGGGCTGCTGCTCAGGAACTGGCTGGGCAGCAGTTAGCAGTTAGTGAGTCATTGCATTTGTGCATCCCTTCTTTGTATTATTCTAAATGTTGTACCATTCCCTCCTGCTTTCCTTTTCTGTCCTATTAAACTGTCTTTAACTCAACCTGCAAATTTTACTTTATTTTTCCCCAATTCTCTCCCCTACCCCACTGGGCCAGGGAGTCAATGGCTGTGTGGTATTTACCTACGTGCTAGGTTAAACCATAACATCTATAGTTTCACTTTTAATTTCAGTATGTTCACAGAGTTCTGGTTGCAGAAGTCAATGCCCTTCAAGGAATGGCAGCAATAGGCCAGAGACCTTTACTTATGGAGGTAAGTACAGAAAAAGTTAACTACTGTTTGTTGTTGCTCTTGGTGGATATCATATGCTGTCAAGCAGTAAGCTTTACTATAAAAGATTGTGGATATGAGTCCTAACTTAGAGTTAGTAATTCCTGGAGACGAAAACCCCAAAACTGATAAGCTAAAGTACTTCTTGCCTACTGTTCTCTAAACAGCTGGCCTGGAGTCTGTTTTCTTTTTTTCTTTAACCTCTTCCCTCCCCATTAGTGATAACAATTGCAACTCCCACCCCACTGTACAGAAAGCAGTTACACACTGGTGTCAAGATTGGCTGTTGACTAGTACAGTGTGTCATCTTACAGCTAAGATCATTTTGCCTTCCTCTCACAGGGGATGCTGATTTATTTCTCCTTTTTTCTACACAGATACTGTTTCAGTGAACTTGGAGATCAGTTGTTTTCTGAGTTTCCTGCCATCTTTTAAATAAGTTGAAATTGGTTAAATGGAGAAATTACTCAGACTAAATGGGAAAAAAGGCACAAATAGCTTTTTAATAGTTGCTTTTGTTTTGATTTAAAGTGCTCGAAAAGAATTTTCATGGTCATTTTTTTCCTATGAGACTGAGACATTCATGATGTCTGCACTGTGAAAAACAGTTCAGAAATGGAATGGGCTACCTTGTTAAACTAGTAATAGCAGCTTGTTTGTAGTAAGCTAAAGACTTAACATTTTATTCTGAAGACTACGAATAATAAATAACATTCTCATCTTGAAGTCTGTTTTTGCCATGAATTTCTTTTATCATGTTGTAACTGAGCTTCTTTGTGGCGGGTTTTCAGGAGATCAACACTATCCTGCAGTACATAGTGGAGCGGAACAAGCTGCTGCAATGCCTCCATGCCAAGAAGCATGCTCTGGAGTCATGGAGACAGCTAGTGGAAATCATACTCACTGCCTGCCCCCAGGATCTCATACAGGCTGAGGACAGACAGCTGATTATCCGGGATCTGTTGCAGGATGTGCATGACAAGGTAGTGCTCTGCTGGAAATCACCCCTCTCTTTGAACTTTGCTGCTGCATCTTTTTATGTGGAAGTGCTGCAATTTTGATTGTAATCCAAAAAGATTTTGTCTGCCTTTAGTATTCTAGTTTTCTGACTGCTGCTATGCTGAAGTTGAATCCCCTTTGGACAGAGGGGATACTATGTATTCTTGCATAGCTACTGTTGAACTGTGAACCATATATTGACAGATCTCAGAGGCATTTCAGTATCATCCAGCATGATGGTAGTCTGGAAAAGGTGTGTGAAAAGGAAACAGCTTGCTTTGATGAGAAACAAATAATAATTTGCTGAAGGCAAGCTGCTGCATTTGCTAACTTACTGCGTTTAGATGACTCACTGCAAAGCCTACTGCTGCTGCGTTTGAAAAAATAGAGTTGAATGAAGATTCATAGTAGAAAAACTAAAGATTTTACAATTGGAAGGGCTTTTGGAAGGGTTAGAGTTTGTCTTAAAAGTCTAAATGTTTTACTGCTAAGTTACAGTAATAATTTGAGACAGACTAGACAGTTACTACTGACCCATCCATTCTAAAAGGCAAAATGTAATGAAGGATCATTGTATTTTTTAGTCTGCTGGAGCATTATTATTTTTTTACCTTATTGTGAGAGTTATGTGGTTTGTAGTTCTGATTAATAGAGTTTTGTTTAAGAAATATATGTAAAATGTTGTCTTTTCAAGGAAAAAAGTAACCTGTTTTGTTTTTGTTACTTCCATTATTTTTTCTGTAGGAGTTACCTAAAGGTTACCTATTTTGAGTGGAGTGCTGGTTTTATTTTTTATTTGAACTAAATTTAAAAAACAGGAAACAAGGAAGGTCTTCACTAGCTGAAGAAATTTCTTTCCTAAAATCTTTACAAAGAGAGAATTCCAGCCTCTTAATTTTCTGTAACACCTTGATGAAGACTTCTGTGAAGTTGAGAAAAAAAAATCGTTACTCTCTGTTGAAAATAATTGAACTACTGTTCCAAATTACTATATTCCTTAAAAGGGAAGCTCCTTCAGTATTAGTGATAAAAATACCAGATTTATCTTCTAAATAATAGAGTGAACAAACTTCTTGTTAATGTTTTTCCACATTGTCTTAATGCTGCTTTGATGCTCAGGCCTCTGGGGTTTTTTAAGTAGTACCTTGACGTTTTTAATGGTAATAAAATAGCTGTGTAGCAAAGAAGGTACCAGTTGTTCTTTCCCTAGCTTAGGTTTAGATATTTTACTAACCGAGTATCTCAAATGTCAACACATTTCTTCCTTTTCTGCCATCCAGATTTGATTATCAGCCTGCCTGTGACTTATGTAAAAAAAACAGAATGCTAATTGTCTTCTCAATTAAAATACGTTCAACTCAGGTTTCTAAACAAGTTTCTGACGTTACTGATTTTGATGTGTTTTAAATACTGTCATGTTATGAAATCCTTATGCATGCATAAATTAAATAGTTGTGAGAGACTAATTTAATTACTTTAATAACTCATAAAATCAGACACTTCAAACATTTTTTTTCTTTTGCCTTTTTTTTCTTCTTTCTACTTCTGTATTAAGATCCTTGATGATGATGCAGCTCAGGAGTTGATGCCAGTGGTGGCAGGGGCTGTGTTCACTCTGACTGCCCACCTGAGCCAGTCTGTGAAAACGGAGCATAAACAGCCACTTGCACTCCCTATGGCAGGACAGTCCCAATATGTCTTGATGCTGGATGGTTCTTTTACCTCATCACCTGGCTCTGAGAGCATATCCATGGGTTTTGCTTCCATTGGTGACTCCTCCCTCCATATCATCCTAAAGAAGTTGCTGGATTTCATTTTGAAAACAGGTGTGTTGACTTTCACAGTGTGTGCACGTGGATTCCAACTGCCAAGAGTAATAAGATGGGCTGAGCCACTTTCAGATACTGCAGTGAAGATTTTTGTTAGTCAGTTACATGGATCTTACATGATTATTATAGATGTAAGTGATGTTACTAACAAAAAAAAAATTAGCAAATACTTTTTTAAAAAATCTGAACAACAAACAGAAGAGAGATATGTAAATGACTGTAAAGAGAACTTCATACTGTCATTCTCTTGGAACAGCATAAACTTGCTGAATTTACTCATAAATACAGTTTTATACAAACAGTAGAACTTCACCTTAAGGAATCTAGTAGTGTTATTTATTTCTGCCAACACTGCCCTAGGAAAGTTAAATTAAGTGCCAATGAAAGATGATGTTATGAAATTTACATTTGTTTGGTTTTAGTTGTGAATGTTTCCTGTTAACAGGTGGTGGCTTCCAAAGAGTGAGGACGCACCTTTATGGATCCCTGCTTTATTATTTGCAGATTGCCCAGAGACCAGATGAACCAGACACTTTAGAAACAGGTGTGGTGCAACTGTATTTGGAAAAGAGCAAAAAATAAGTTATTATTAAACCCTGGAGGGTACAGTTTCTGCATGCTGAGTTATCTTTGGAAATAGATAGAAAACATCTTGTTCCAAGAGCCTCTGAAATAAATTGCTTATGGCTTCACATCTTTATGTGGACTCATACCCTAGTGATCCTATTAAAAAAAACCCAAAACAACTTCTAAAGCAAAAAAANAAAAAAAAAAAAAAAAAAAAAAAAGGAAAAAAAAAAGGCGCAAAACACCAACCACACAACAAACCCCAGGGATGATTTCATACCCTTTCTCTTCCTTTGTCTGAAGATCCCCCTAGGGGGGAAACAAACAAAAGCCTCACACACCCCACCACCATCCCCATCCAAAAAAAATAAGCCAACCAGAGTTGCTGTTTATCTGAGAGTGCTTATGGTAGATACCACATTCTCTCTGTGAATGGCTAAAATACTTGAATTGTTAGTGTTTGTAATAATTATTTAGAGCTCAGACAAGGATTGAGAAAAAATCTTGGGGCTAGTACCTGAATGCAGACTTCTACTTGGCCTGTGTTTTGAGCTACAGTAGTAAAAGAGAACAGACAACCTATGAATTTGTTACAATCTCTTTAAAGTGTATGACTGATTTTGGCTTCATTCTCTCCTATTTAAATCACCTTGTAAACTTAGCCCAGACTGAGTGCTGTGGTCCCTGTGAAAGTTCATCGAATCCTGGGATGGTTTGGAAGGGACCTTTAAAATGATCTCATTCTAACCCCCTGACATGGCCAGGTGCACCAGACCAGGTTGCTTAAAGCCTCATCCAACCTGGCCTTGAACACTTCCAGTTTTAGGCCTATTAGTTTATCTGTGCAACAAGTACTGAACATTGGAATTATTTTAAGCAGACTGTTTACAAAGATGATATATGTATACAGGCCCACACTTTTTGCTCTGGCTGATCTGTGTGATATTCAAGGAAGGGTGGATTTGTATAACATTTGCTGTTCATTTAAAAACCATTGTTTGGGGCATTTCTGTTGCATGGTGTAGAGAAAACGCCCTGAAGGATGTAGCATCAGCTGTAGCTAAGCTAATGCTAGGACGACTATCGTTTTCATTTGTTTCATTTTTTATTTGCTTTTTACAGCTAAAAAAACCATGTGGGAACATTTGACAGCTCCTGAAGATGTGTTTAGTAAATTGCAACGGGAAAACATGGCAACTATTGAGAGTTATGGGGCAGCTCTGATGGAGGTGGTCTGTCGTGATGCTTGTGATGGCCATGAGATAGGCCGGGTAAGTTAATCTATTCTTGTGAAATTACTATTCTGTTTGTTTTAAAGAACATCATCTGTGCAGAAATGGGAAGTTTCATGAGGTAGAACTAGAACATTTCTGTAGATTCTGGATCTGTTTCATGTTTCTGTCCTCCGACTTATCCTTCAAGTTGCTGAAAGTAGAGCCATACATGTATATTAATTTTTTTCTCAACAAGGGTATGTGTACTATTTTTAAAAAAAAAGGGTAGAAAGCTCTGCTGCAGAAGATGTAGGTAGGGACCTCTGTGACAGTTATTTTTTAGTATTTTTAAGTCATGGACTTACCTTGGGAAGATGTGACTTCATGATGAAGTAATTTCTGATAGTAGCTGAGAATCTAGTCAGAAGGCAAACTAGTTTTAAGTAGCAATTGTGCTCGAGGCAATGCTTCATTAAAATATTTTGCCTTAGTTATTGGTCAACAATATCTGTAATGTTTTTTTAAAGAATAGTAGAGAAAGGTAATTGGCTCATATTATACTAGTGTCAAGAAGCCTTAAAATATTTTTCACATAAATGACTGCAATTGTAGTGAAGAGATGCATTCTGCTTATAAGAAGCTGTTAGAAGAAGCTGCTTAGCATTTTGCATTTCTAGGTCTTTATTAAAAATCTCGTTGATCTTATAGGTTTAATTCTGCTTTTGTTTGTTTTTTCTTCCCTCATCCCAGATGCTGGCATTGGCTTTACTTGATCACATTGTTTCAGTAGACAAGCAGCAGCAGTGGCTGTTGTATCTCTCAAATAGTGGCTACCTGAAGGTGCTTGTGGATAGCCTGGCAGATGATGATCTGGCTCTTCAGAGCTTACTCACACCTCAGCCCCCTTTGCTTAAGGCGCTGTACACCTATGAGTCCAAAATGGTAACAGTACTTGAGAAATGATTTTGTGTTAGTGTTTATTTTTGAATTTTACTTTTTACTAGAAGGTTGTTTGTCTACAGTTTGCGTTGATTGTACTCAGAGATGTTAAGGAAGCTTTCCTGTCTGACCATTCAAAAGCACTCTGGCAGTCACACTTGCACAACCAGAAATTTTATCTGCTGGGACCAAAGCCCCTTTGCAGCCAGCAGGCCCAGTGACTGATGGGTGCCCCACTTGACTCCCTACCCTCACCACACTCACACACTCAGACCAGGTTTCCTTATTGGTTTGACCCCAGGTTTCCCAGGGCAGTCTCAGACATCTGGGTCCTTAAAATGATTTAAGCATGATGCAACAACAGAATCAGAGCTCGAGCTGGTGCCTCTGAGGAGGGACCCAGAATAAAGGAAGCCCTGTTTTTTTATACCCTCAGCAGTCTGGGGTCTTCCAGCTGAGTCCTCATCTCCTTCCATGTCTCTCAGTGTCCGGTCCTCTGGCTGGTGCCCCATGTCCCTCGTGCCCTTTGTTTAGCAAAGGGTGGGTAGTTAACAGCTTCTTGCCTGGGGTTCCTGCCACCCAGAGCTCAGTCTGCAGCTGCACACTGAGCTGCCTGCACTGAAGGTATTCCTTACTGATATTTTACTAAAATAATATATTTAAAATGATGCTAAAATCAAGTGAGAAAGCAGACATTATAAGTCTCACCATGCATCTCCAAAACTTAACCTTCTCTACTCTTGTGCAGGCATTCCTCACTCGAGTAGCCAAAAGTCAGCAAGGTGCATTAGAGCTGTTGCGGTCTGGTGTGATTGTGCGGCTGGCACAGTGCCAAGTGTATGACATGCGACCTGAAACAGATCATCAGGGGTAAGTGTTACTTCCCTGGCTGATGGTGAAACCATAATACAGTCTTCCTGAAAGCACATCTCATCTTTTTATAGCCTCGTGATTTTTGAGTAATGATTTGTGGGTTTATTCTTTGTGTGTATGTTTCTTAAACCTATCAGTTCAGTTTAAAGTTGCCTTTCATTGAGAGCAAAATTTCAGGTGTGGGTGTGAGGTTGTATTTGCATGCTAATTACTTAGACTACATAAATTATTTGATATCTCAGATAAAAAATGATTAATGTATCATTGTTCAATAATTTATAATGTAATGGTTGAAAAACAGCTTACACTGTAAACTTATTTTGGGGGCTTTGCAGAGTTTGTCCTCCACCATAAAGCACTGAGAGAGCAGTTAATTAAATGCTATTTCAGGAATATTTTATGATGTGTTTTTGAAAAAGAAAAATTCACGGTTATATATTGCTTGGCAAGTTTCTTGATGTGTTGCCACGTTAGTCATTGTGAGGTGATTGAGAGAAGATCTCAGAGAAGGAAATTCCATATTTAGGGGAAATTACCTAGGTTGATTTCAAGCCTTGGTCCCTGTTTTAAATTTACAGTTTTTAGTGACACACTGAGAGTTCAAACACTTTGGGAAAATTTAGGATTTAGACAAGGTATACTATTTGGAAGTTCCAATTGGACATAATAAGATTGTATAAAACCTACAGGACATTTGTGGAGGACTGTATTTAACAGTTGCTTTAGAATTAAGCACTTTTCCTAAAATATTTGAGAATACCTAGTTTTGTATAGTACCAGTAAGCAGGTATCATATTTCTGCAAAGTTGTCTGGTTTAGTGTAGCATAATACAAAGAAGTAATTTTCCCTGCTTAAAGAAAATATCTGGCAGCAGCTGTGTATCATTAATGTGTTGCTTATCCAATATAAACTCACTTCAGGTCTAGACTTCTTACTGAAATATGAGTGTTTTTGGGTTCTTGAGTGACTGTAGGCAGAGGCTCTGCCTCAGTAGTGAACTTCACTCTTCTTGAACTCTTGATTTTTTTTTTTCTCCCTTTTTAAACCTCTTAAGAATGTATGCAATGAGAGATCCCCCGGTCTTCATTCCTGCTCCAGTGGAACGTTATCGCCAGATTCTTCTTCCAGCTCTTCAGCTGTGCCAAGTGATCCTTACATCCAGCATGGCACAACACTTGCAAGCAGCGGGACAGGTAAGTTCCAAAACATGCTTGACTATCACTACTATTGCTCATTCAAAGAAATTATATGTGCCTTTGCTCTGATAGTAAGCTGGTGGGTTCTTTTTTTAAATCCCAAACTCACTGGTGCATGAGGTCTTTAAAAATTCTTCAGAAGCATTGCTTCCTCTCTGCTCGCCATTAAATTTTGAGTCATTCACTTTTTTTTTTCTTTTTTTTTTTTTTTTTCTTTTTTTTTTTTTTTTTTTGGTGNTGGTGCAGGTTTTGCAGTTCCTAATTTCCCATTCAGATACTATTCAGGCAATCCTGAGGTGTCAAGATGTAAGTGTTGGATCTCTCCAGGAGCTGGCCTCCCTGACAGGGATAATCAGCAAGGCAGCATTGCCTGGTAGGAACTGTTGTTTTGAAGTCTCAGCGCCATCTGCATAAATCTCCGGCTTTGCTTTCTGTTAAGAAACAGTAAGATAGAAGAGAATATCCATGACAATCTAGATTTGTTTTTTGACATGTTGAGCTCTGAGAAAAATAAAGACATGTTAAATAATTTTTCTTGATGTAAATATAGAGGATTTGCAGTAGACATAATGCTCTTACCCATATGTATCTGACTTTCTATTTTCTTTTCATCATGCCACCTCACACTATGTACTTTTTGTCTTGGAGGTGACTTGCAAATAGAACTGCTCAAAGTGTGATATCTTCAAAAAATAATTTTTATTCAATAAGGTCTGTAGCTGAGGAAATTAAGATAGAAAATTGTTTGCATACCCATTTTTTTAATGTCTTCTCTGTTTTTATTTATTTAAGATATAAAATTTCCCCGGGGGGAAGCACTGTGGATTAGCATACTGCCATTTCTCTTGGGTGACTTACCTTCACGAAGAGCTAATAAGGATTGTGATGGATATAGTGGTTTCTTCTGCATGCTTACCAGTTCAAAATAACTTCTCTATTTTGATTTAATGGGTTTTTTTGTTCAGGACAGATACTGTCTGACTACAGTAGAAAGGAATGCAGAGCTGTAGGTTAAGCCCAGGTGCTTCTTTGCTTACAGTATACAGAGCTTTGCCCAACACCTGTGATTTCCATGCCAGCCTCCCTTCCTGCTTGCCCCCATTTGACTACTTACCAGAACTTACCACTACTTACCAGTAAGCTACATGCTCTCATGCATCTTCTGGTAGCTGCATTTGTATCTGAATGTTTTGCTCAAAAAATATGCAAAATACAAGTTGAATGTTTGGCTGAAATATTTCTGATCTTATATCTAAATGTATATACTCCATAAATCTTTTTTAAAAACCCCAAACAAACAGTTATTTAATGGCTGTATCTTTTATCAGGAGTGTTAAATGAGCTGGACATGGATGTTAATGAGGGGACACAGATGGAGCTACAAGGACACATAGGGCGATTTCAGGTAATAAAGTCATATATTTAACCCATGTCCTTTTAGAATGGGCTCTTGAGATGTGTTTCTTCCTGATTTTTTACTTTGAATAGTAGCAGTTGGGAAAGAGATGTTTTCCAGCATCAAGAAGAACGTGTGGTAGTTTGAGGGGTTTTTTTTAGAAGTGGGATGGGGTTTTGGTGGTCAGTTTTTTGGTGTCTCCCCACACTTCCCTCTCCGTAGAAGAGACAACATTTGGCAACATCAGGGTTGCATCAGGGACTTTGTTTTCCTTCCTGGCTTAGGACTTAAGTGAAGAGAAAAATTTGAAGCCAACGCCAAAGCATGTGAAGTAATGCAGAAACAATGTGTTACCACTTTGGCCACAAGCATGTCTCCAGCTCAACAATTTGGTGTGTCGACATGCAAGTGGTTCATTTATTTGTTACTGAATTAGTTTTTGTACTCTACTTTTTCTGGACTTACCTTCAGATTTTGTTTTTCTGTGTAGGTAAAGGTGTTTTAGGTGTGGGAATGGGTAAACTTAAGCTGTCATTGATAGTACTCTGTATAGTAGTCTGCAAGAGACACAAGAAAAGTTAAGCACTTGTGAATTGCACTCATTTCTCATTGGCAGTGTTTTAAGGTGCCATTAATTTCTAAATTAAATCAAGGTAAGTTAAAACACTAAAAACTTGAATTTTGTTTTAAGTGAAAAGAATTGTGCACTTCATTTGTTGAGATGGTAATTTAAATATTCATTTCTTGTGGCAGCGCCAGTGCTTAGGGCTTCTGAGTCGGTTTGGAGGATCAGAGAGGCTGCGTCAGTTCAAGCTGCAAGATGATAATGCAGCAGGAGACAGAGTGAACAGGAGGGATGAAATTGAGTTGGCCATGCAACAGGTAAGGACACAAGATGCTAGAACCTCTAGTCTCAACATTTTATCTGCTGTGCAGGTTTGTTTAGTTATTATAATTTCATATGATAGTGGTAATGTTCTACACTGGCTGTAGTGTGGTATAGGAGCCCACATTTTATTTAAAGTAACTCTTGAAAATGTATTATATTTCCATTAGAAACCTTTATTGTTTTGCATACAAACTCTGTGAATTTTGAAGGCTTGAATTAATCAGAAATTTTCAAAATCAAAGCTCTCTATAGAGGGCAATAGCTAACACTAACATAGAACCAAAGAGGACGTAAAATTATCCAGAAATTTTAGCTAGCAGGTTTGGGAAAGAGGCAAAATTGCAGGTCTTAGACTTGCAGTAGAAGAGAGTCTGTAACTGATGAGAAAACAGAATCATCACATTCTGGTGAGAAGAGAGGAGCAAAGCATGTTGTTCACTGACATTTGTCCATGTAAAATTTAACGCTCCAAAGCCTGTAGATATTGTAATTGACATGCTGGGGTTTTTTTTCCTTGGTTGGCAGATCTGTGCAAATGTGATGGAATACTGTGAGTCACTGATGTTGCAAAGCGCCCCCAGTTTCCAGCACACTGTTTGTCTGTTTACTCCCAGCCTGTCAGAGTCAACCAACCGAGATGGGCCTCGGCAGGGTGAGGTTTTTGACTTGCTGTTTTCTGAGCCAGAACAGTGTGACATTTGGGCTACTAGAAGATGATGAACCAGAGGCAGTAGTTTCACATACTCTTTAAGTCACTTTATGCCAACACTGTAGCTGCTCACTCTCTCATTCTAGAATCCATGCTTGTTCAACTTTGTGCAAAGCCATATCACTAATCCTAGTTAAAATAAACAAATTGGTCTTTTCATTCAGAGCCTCAGAAATAATGTCAGTAAAGAAATGTGTGTATGTAAATAAAGAGCACAAGACGGGGGAAGGTCAAGATTTCTTTTTTTTTCAGCATCTGTGCTGGATTACATTATTTTAAACTAGAACCTCATTTATGACATGTAAGATGTATTTTGATGCTGATTGGAACTCTTATTACAATACATGGCAAGAGTTTACACTGTGTTATTCTGCAGTTGAATGGCTAAAATATGTAAATAGTAAGTCTCCTAATCTAGTTACATTTCACATGTTGTACTCAGTACTGCACTAGGCTGACTGCCTTTTAGTACTGCAGTCACAGATCTTTTTGCCTAGACTTATATTTGTTACTTCTGACACAAGTGCAAACTATACTTGCTAGTGCTTTCCTGTCTTTTACTAGGTTATTGAGAGAGCATAGCTTATTGATTTCTTGGGGTTTTTTAGTTTTGTTTTCTTATCTTCAACATCTTGTCTAGATACACAAGCTCCAGTGGTCCCATATTGGCACTTGCCTGGCCTGGGCATTATTGTTTACTTGCTGAAACAGAGTACTAGTGATTTCTTCAGTTACTATGACAGCCATCGTCAGAGTGTTAACAAACTGCAAAATGTGGAGCAACTGCCACCAGATGAAATAAAAGAGGTAATTGATCTTCTGACTCTGTAGTTTCTGTATTGTAGTAACTTGGACACAGCTGTAACAAGGGCTCCAAAGCATCTTTGATAAGCAAGTAGTTCCACTTCTTGTGCATATTCTTTTCTGCTGTTGGTGAAGTGGGTCCACAGAATGAGTGTAAAACTTTAGGGAAAATATTTGGCTTAACTTCCTAAAAGTTGTGATTTTTATTATAGTTGTTTGGAGAAGGGTTTAATTTTTCCATTTTTTGGTCAGCAAGGTTATGCAAATTCAAAACAGAGAGCAAGGTTTTAAAGCTATAGTAGCTTACAAGAAAGTTCTAGATATTAATAAGTAATCTTATTTGCTGATTTCTCTTGATTTTCTGTGATTTGCTACAGTCTTTGTTTTTTCTCTTCCCATCACAGTTGTGCCAGTCAGTTATGCCAGCTGGAGTTGACAAGATTTCCACTTCCCAAAAATATGTATTGGCAAGGCGGCGCCTGGTGAAACTAATAAATAACCGTGCCAAGTTGCTCTCCCTCTGTTCCTGTATCCTTCTAAATTTGAAATGACCCTCAAGGTGATGATCCAGAAAAGCAGAGAGATAGAAACAGGGTTTTTTTACCTGGATTTCTGACCACTTTCAACAAAAATAGTTTGCAAAAAGTAAATTTGAAATACTGACAATTAACTTAAAAGAGGGTTGCTCTGCTATTGCCAGAATGAAAGGATTTTCAAGTTAGCAATTCCCATTTTTAAATCCAGCTAGGACTTTCTGCAGCATGCTAGTAAAGGAATTGTTAGAACCCAGCTCTTCAATTTTAGTGTCCAGACCCCATAAACATTCACACATGTTCAAGTGTGGTGGAAGAAATGCTTCAAAAAATAATTTTGATGTGTCTGTCATAATAGGAGTTGCTAGTCTTACAGCCAATCGTGCATAAACCTAAATCTCATAAACGCCAGTAATTCTATGGAAACAGCCAGTCATTCACAAAGAATTGTCTTCAACATATCATGATTTTCCTCTGCAACCTCCCTTGGGAAAGGTGTGCTCTTGCACACTTTGCTGTTTTCACTTCAGATGCTGCTGCCATCCCCAGCTTTATAACCTCAGCTTTAATTTACAGTGTGCAGCTGAGGTACCTTTTACAAACCACATGAGCACTCCATACTCTGCTGTCCTCCTGAGGGCTGGATTGAGGCTCTGCAGGGTGATGAGGATAGTGAGTGTGAGCAATCCATCAGGGCTGTGGCAGTGGAGGAGGTGACAGGTGGTTGAGCTGACATCTTCAGCTGTTTCCAAGTGTGTAAATGTGCTCATACAGTAAATGTACAATCCAAAGACAACCAAATTGGAATCCTTCACTGAGATGTCTCTGCAGATATCATAGAAATATGTCTCTTCATTCTTTGGCGTCATCTGGAACACTACCTGCTGCACTGCACACCCACTGACTCCCAAGACCCACTGCTGTTCTCTAGGATATCATTTAAGAAAGGAAGGCTGCAAGGTAAAATTTCTCAAACATCAAAATGCCTTTGAATAACTTCTGATAGTTAGCTTTAAAACTAATTACCTAGTATTAATATCTTGCCTTTTATATTTAATAAGAGATTTTGTTTGGATTTGGCACACCTTTGATATTCCACTGGAGAATTGGCAACACTGATACTGTTTACTCATAAACTTCTGGGTTTTGTGTGTTACACATTACCTCCAAAGTAAAGTAAAAGTAACTATTTTTTTTTTTATTTCTGCTCTTCAAACTAACTGAAGTTCAGCAAATACAATCAGATAAATGATCCAAAATAGTTTATGGGAAAATATTTCAATATAATCTAAGATGAAATTAAGAAATAAAGTTAATATTGGTGGTTTTAAAAGTATTTTTAGAATTATAGCCACCATTGATTCACATTGGGGATTTTAAGTTTGTTGAATTTCATCTTTTAAAAGAAGAAAGAAATGGAAGGAAATCAGGCAGAGTGGATTTGTGGAAGAGTCTTTTGCTTAAAGTGCTATGTTGTGTGATCCAAATTGTTTGACTCACTCTTTATGTATTTTCTCAATCATTTAAGTCAAAAAATCAGGGTAATTTCTAATGTGTATGTTTACTTTTGGATTAAATTGCAACACTGTTTTAAATTTGTTATATGACTTGATACAGAGAGAGTGTGGAGCAGGCAACATAATTTTAACATTTTGTTTTCTATTGCCAGATTCCTTTGGTTCAGAGCCAAGCTTGGATTTCAGTAGTAGACTGAATCGAGTGAGCCAGCACGATGTAGAACAGGTGAGATGTGAGTCTGCTGCAGGGTACAGAATGCTCCTGGCTACCATGCAGCTATTGGGAGCAGTCTGACTGTTGTTTTCCCACTTCTGAACAACCTGCACTAACACCAACAGCACAGAACTTAATTTAGGTTTAGTGAAGCATTACAAAATTGTTTTGGAAAATACTGTGAAGAAGGTGGCACTTTTGCTGCTGTGCACGTATCTTTGAATCTTAATATGAAGAGTTAAGTAAAAAATGAGCTATACGTACAAAATAGAGTAATTCTTTTTCTCTTACCAACCAATCAAACAGTGTTTTTTAATAACGGCTTTCCAAAAACACCAGATATCCTTGAAAGACCTGCAGTATGAGGGCAGATTTCTCAATTTTCTGTGATCCAACTGTTCACTACATGTCAGCTTCAACTAGGCTATAGAGAAATGAGATCAAGCGGGTAACAGGAACTGAGGAGACTATAAAATGTGAATGGTAGAATAGAAGTAATTTTGACATACACAGAAATTTAATAATTTGTGTAAATTTGATGCAGAAGTGGCAGGAAAAAGAAGATATTTATTAATAAATCCCACTGACATTTCCTCCCACAGAAAAAAATCTATTCTTCAAAACTGCAGTCTCAAGTACCTTTGTAAGATCTAGAATTTTAAGAAAAGTTGCTGTGTGTTTTGTGATGAGGCATCTGTCATTTATTTTGTTTGTTCAAAAATAAAGTGTACAGTATCATCTTGGTAAAATACTTAAAATGTAGTTAATTCAGTGACTCTTTACATATACATTAATGAAAAAATGTTGTTGGTGCACATGGACTCTTTTTTAAAGAGTCCTTAAAGGACTAGGAAAAATTTAATTGGAAGATGTGTTTGTATGACTCTGAGTGAAGAAGCTAAATTATAACAAATAATTCCTAAAACAGAGTAAGTAGTACTTATTAGAGAAGTTGGAAAAACCCATCCTTTGGAAAGCAGGTCAGAGAATAAATCATTGTGAAGGGGTTGTCAGGCAGTGGATGATAAGCTGGTATTTCAAGAAGAAAAGATTATGTATTGATGACTGCATCTGTTTCTCAGCTTCAGATTGAAGCCACAAACAGCTTTGGTGAATCTCTGCAGAAGAAACTCCTGGACATTGAAGGTTTATATTCCAAGGTTCGCTCACGGTACACCTTTATCCAAGCTCTCGTTAGGCGAATCCGTGGTCTCCTAAGGATATCAAGGACCTAGAAGACACTCGGTACATGCTGCTTGCCTGGTGAAGCAGTGTACTAGGGCAAGCCTTCTGGATCATTGCATTTTATAGATCAAACGTTTTCTAAATACTATCAAAATTATTTTGTTACTTTTTTTTATCCCTGTGGATGAGGTTTGTGTATTCTTTCCTACTGCTCCTAACTTGACATAAAAAATAAAGAATTCTTTTCAGCTGAGTTATGAATAATGTAAAATTTCAAGCAAGAAAATTGTAATGAAGGACCTCAAGAACACTAGGGAAGTTCTGCAGCTGTGATGATACTACATTTGTAGATGCTTTCAGAGAAAACTAAAACATCTTTGTCTGTGTTGTTCCTGTTTCACACACAGATTTAATGAAACCATAGAATTCATGTTTCATCACTTGCAGTGTGATTACTGTGGTGTGGATTTTATATTCATTTTGCACTGTGAACTGCTAATTTCTGCTCCCCCCCATCCTGCCTTTTTATCAGCTGAAGGAAGTACAAGCTTCCTCTCTTTGAACAAGTTTAAATGAGAAAAGTAATAAAAGTCATGGAAGGTAACTGCTATAGGTTTGGTTCTTAAGGCTGGAGAAGTAAAGGTTTCTGTGCTTTTCTTGCTGCGACCCAATTATAAAGACAGAATAAAGTGCATGGGGAGGAAGCCAGTAACTGTGAATGGGAGTTTGGTTCTGTAGTTAGATTGTTCTCCTATGAGAGTTTAATATATCTTTGTATCTTCTGTAAAAAAAGCTAGTAAAAAAGGCATGATCAGTGGTAATTGACATGAGCTCTGTTGCCCTTCTCCCTTAGCACAGTCTGAGCTTATGGCCCAGTTCATTCGTGCCTTATGCATTGTTTCCTCTGAGTTTTTGTTACCTAATAGTTCACTTTTTTTAAAAATTTACTTCTCTGCACACCCTACTTACATGGATGACATCATTTTTATGCAGGGATGATGACAGTGCTGCTGTCAGGTGAGGCCTGTTAGCTAATCCATAGCAGCAGCTTGGTATCAATGTTTTACACAGCTGGACTTCCACCAGAGTTTTTGTTTCTCCACCACTCGGAGAAAACCAAGCCCTAATCCAAGAAGTGTGCAGGCTCCGAGGAATGCCCGGCACTTTGGAAAGCGCCGTGGTTCCGAGCTGTTCGTTGCGTGCCGGAGGGTCCCCTTGGCCGCCCTGTTCCCGGTGGCGGCGGGGAGGCCCCAGGCCGCTGACGCAGCCGGGCCCCGCCCGTCCGCCCGCCCGCCCGTCGGGCGCTCCCGTCGCCGCAGATTCGTCACGCGCTGGCCCCGGGGCCGCGGATTTTATTCCCCAAACCTTTTGCCCTGCTCTGCTTCCCGCCCGGACGTGTCCAGGGAGAGCACGGGGAGGGTCCCGCTCTCAGACCGTTCCCTCCGTGCCGGGGGCGCGGCCGTCTCCGTGTGTCGAAACGGCGGCAGGCGGGGGGGCGGAGCGCTTTGTTTACTCGCCTCGGCGTTCGACGTGGAGCCGGGCGGCGGCGGCAGGGCCAGCGTGGCGAGGGCAGCGGAGTGGGGCGGGCCGGAGCGCCGGCGGAGCGGCTTGACATGGGTGAGGAGCGGGCGGGAAGCGGCCGCCTGAGGAGACCCGTCCATCACCATTCCTGGCGGCCGTGGAGGCGGGGGTGGCGGGGAGGGCGGACGGGTCGGTGTTGAGCCCTCCCGCGGGGAGGGACGGTCTCCTGCCCGCCGGCGGCGGGGGGCCGAGGCTGAGGGCCGCACTTGGGCCATGCCCGCTTGCCCTCAAGCCAGACCCTGCCCGCGCGCCGGTTCCCGGGCAGCCGCCGCTGGAGCGCCCGGAGGCCGCGTCGGAGCTGCCTTGCGATGGTGAATCGTCCCAGCAGCGGCAGGAGGGTGTGTTCGGTCACATCCTCAGGCTTCTGTACTCCTGACACCTAGCAAAATTAAACTCTGAATCAAGTCTGTAATGGGCTGCTAATAAGGAGAGGGGGTCTTGCAGACTAGTAAATGAAGTAGAGGGAATATTAAAGAGAGGCCCTGAATCTGAGGGTTGAGTGATTGAGGTGAACCTGTCCTATTGCAGATGGTATTCGAACAGTGTTTTAGTGTGGGAAAAGCATACACAATAGCATATAAAAAGAGGGAGTGAGAGGTGTCTGGCGGCAAGCAGTGTTACTGACTGAATTTTCAAATCATAGGCCTCAATGCAACAACCAGTGGCAACTTGTGATGTTTCCACTGAAATACCTTTGTCAAGCTCATTTCTGTGAAGGTTATTTGCCTTACCTGGCAGTAAGAGGTGCCATGAGCAGCACTATGCAGACTGGTAATTGTTGGTCCCGTATACTTTCTCCTTGTTTTCCAGATCTGTAGCGTGTATGGCTTCTGTGGTGGGATGGGCTTAGGTGAAATAAAGCAATCTGTTATCAATCTGAGTTCCTTCTGAAGTATAAGCTTGTTGTTCCCTCCTTTCCCTGGAGGGCAAACATAGGAAATATTTTTTATCAAAACATCTTTCAGTAAGATTTTGGTTGCAAATCTTTTTTAATTTGTCTGTGATGTATTTATCAGTGTTGTCAATGATTCTGGCTTGTTGGATGTTTCATTACCTTTTGCAGGCTTTAAGTGTACTTACAAAGTTATGATTTAACATTAGACATGTTAGTTATAAAAAATTTTGGTAAAATGTAATTTTTGCTGGCTTAGAAAGTTAGTATTCTTTCTATGATTAAAAATCTAGTAGGCATAAATCAGATATTAGCCTGGCCACAAGTACTGTTGCATGGATTTGGAGAATAAATGAGATGCTGGGGTAAGCCAGTTTTGAAAAAAAGAATGAGAAAGACATTTCAAATCAGCTCCCAGACTTCTCTGTAGCACTAATATACTTGATTTGGTGCAGCTTTGCTGTTTCTAATGCACTGATTTAACCTGCATCTACTGATTTATACCTAATTTTAAGAAAAAAGAAGTGGGTGGGCCTGTGAAAGACCATGAACATCTTCTGATGCTGAATTCTTTCAGGCTTCTTTTGGTCCTTGTATAGTCTCTGGCACTGAATAGGTACAATCTGATACAAGCCAAAAAGAAGATGAGTCAGATTTTGGCAAATGAGAGAAAATGAAAAAATAAGATGGTGACCGCATTGCGAAAGCTTGATGCTGCTGCAATGTGATTTGCTGGAGTGAGCTACCATAAAATCATAAAATGGCAACATAAACCAGCAGGACGTAATGTTGTTGAGCACACAGCCATCTGGGCAACAACCTGGACTTGTCTTTTTTCAGTGGAGAAAAGAAATATCTTGTAGGCCAGTAAGAAATGAGGTCAGTCTGTCTACCTTTGCATATCTTCCACAGAGCTGGCTGACATTGAAAAGTTTTTCTCTTCTGGTTTTTGTAGGGGGCTTTTTCTCCACCATCTTTTCCAGTTTGTTTGGAACCCGAGAGATGAGAATTCTCATCCTGGGGCTGGATGGAGCAGGAAAAACAACCATTCTCTACAGGTTACAAGTTGGAGAAGTTGTTACCACCATTCCAAGTAAGTGATCTGCCCAAAGGGAGAATGTTTGTCTGTAGCCTGTGATTTGCCTGTAGCTCTGACACATGAACTTTGCCAGCTGAACTTATTACATGCTTCGTTCATAGACAAAAGGACCTTATGTTGTGGGGGCCTTGCACTGTTGTATCTGAGAACTTTTCTTGGATAAAAGTATTTCAAAAGAATTTTTTATGCTGCCTTTAAAAATGCAAAAAGCATTTGACCTGAAGATTGTTAGCATGATTTCGCAGGCTATTTATGATAGGTCAGCATTCAGTAGATGGTAACTGTGGACTGTATAGTGCTTTTGTTTCCAAATATATCTATTATGTGAATTTCAGAGGTCATTGTTGCTGTACATAGGATGGTGTACCTTTTTTTTTTTTTTTGACAAGGGTTGTATGAACACTTTTGTTTAACACGGAGAAGAAAAAATCAGGTTATTTAATTTTACATTCTGTAGAAAATGTAACAAAACTCAGTGTGAGGTTTCAAGGGAGAAGATGATGCTTACTTAAAAAAATGCAACTGATTTTACGATTTGTCTTGGCATTCATGCAGCCGCACCCATCTGGTATGTGTGCCCAAGCATTCTGGCCATGATTGCTCTGTGTAACAGGAAGGACAAGGGATGCTTGACTTTTTTATGTCTCTGTCATGTCTGTTGTGTTCCTTCTGAATCTGACTTTGCTCAGACTTTTATTACCTTTTAGAAGCCAAGTTTGCTGGGCCATGATCTTTTTGCATGAGGGTTTTGCTTATTTCAGCCTCCCTAAATTTAAAGCAGCCTGTGCCCACTGTTCACTTCCCTGTGCTGTGTTTCTCTGGGCTGGCAGGAAAAGGAATGACATATGTGATACTGCAGCCTTGTTGCCATCTTCCAGACATTGGTATTGAGTCCTCTCCTGAGAAGCTGGTTCTGCTGTGGTTCTTAACAGTGCAGACCTTGTGTGGACAGGAGGATACATTCCTTAGTGCTCTCTTGCTGTCAGTTGTGTACTAGGTTATCACAGTAGGCCAGTTCTTTAACCCTTGCTCAGTTTCTTTCGGTGATTTCAGACACACTACTATTGATTTTTAACAACCTTAGCGTTTGTTACCAATCTCTACAATATGTTTGCAATGTGGTTTTATTAGTTCAAAAGGAATATTTCTGCATTATTTT
Source organism: Cyanoderma ruficeps (assembly GCA_008694505.1). Taxonomy (NCBI): domain Eukaryota; kingdom Metazoa; phylum Chordata; class Aves; order Passeriformes; family Timaliidae; genus Cyanoderma; species Cyanoderma ruficeps. The sequence goes on from VZDJ01000041.1 coordinate 2,326,663, forward strand.
GAGTTGTGTTTGTTGGGGTAGCTTTTCAAAGGGCATGAACTTCATTATGCAGCTGCTGAGAATTTTCAGGTCTGAAAATCTTAAACTGAGTGCTGTGATATTCTTCAGAAAAACAGGAAAATCACCAACAGTGAAATAGTTTTAACTTTGTTTCAGCCATTGGCTTCAATGTTGAGACCGTGACCTACAAGAATCTGAAATTTCAAGTCTGGGACTTAGGAGGACAGACAAGCATAAGGTAATAGATTTCTTAAAGTCAATTAATTTTCTCTAAAAAGTGCCAAGTTCTTGGAATTCTCATAGCAGGCACTAATGAAAATTGGTTAAGTTTTAAAAAGAGCCCACTCTTAGGAGAGCATTTTCGTCTGATGGAATTCAGTTTGTAAAACCTGTGACGCACGACAAATTGGAAAAAAACAAGCCAGTATTTTCATTTGTTTCCAGTTTTGCTTTGAAAAACAAATTTATTAGTGTAGTAGGCAATTGATTGAGTAGCATTCTGAGAAAAAGTGGAGGGGGTGATAAAACCCCCAAAAGATACTTCCTAGCTTTGCATTCTTAAGAATAATGAAGTTGGATTTAGGCATAGATGGTAATTTTTTAGCAAGCTTCACAAGTTTTGTAATGAGTCATTAACAGTACCCTTGTATGATCCTCTTGTGATGCCTTTTCCAGTGCTCAGTGGCAAGGTGCAGTGTAGTTAGCTAGTAAGGAAGGTGCAGTTAGTGAGAGTAAAGGTTCCTTCCCTTTTTAGTTTCAGTACAGTAATTCTGAAAAGGTGATTTGTTTTGATCCTTGTTAATTACTTGCCTGTATTAATTAGTCATTTCTTTGGTGATCTTTCTTTGGTGACTGTAATGAAGATGCTTATGTCTTTAAACTTTCTTTGCATTCCTGTCCCTCAGTTATGGATCTCATGTCCTGCAGTCTGATTCCCAAATAAGTCTGTCCCCAGCATTTCTGTTCTTTTCCTGTTTTCAAGTTGCTTCTTTATTTGCTTTGTGTTCAGTTGGGGTTGTTTGTTTGTTTGGGGTTTATTTTTGGTTTTTTTGTTTTTTTGTTTGTTTGTTTGGGTGGTTTTTTTGTTCTGCCTTGGAGGGTATTTGTACTGTCCATTTTTGTAGCCTGTTGAAATCTACTTGCCTCCTGGGGCCTTTCACTCCAGAGACGGTTTTTACTTCCTCTGTGTGATCTGTTTTTAATTATCTAGCTAAAAAGAACTGCTAACATGCAAATGACATGACTGGAACTTTTCTCTCCTCTGCAGGCCCTACTGGCGGTGCTACTATTCAAACACAGATGCTGTCATATATGTAGTGGACAGCTGTGATCGAGACAGAATTGGCACTTCCAAATCAGAGCTTGTTGCTATGTTAGAGGTAAGAAAACAAGGATCACTGTTGTTATCTGAAAAACAAATTGAAAAATTAAAACTTTTTTTTTTTGAGTAATTATGAAATTTGATTCAGTGAACCAAGTGAAGCTCAAGTTCACTTGTGAAACTTCAGCCCTCAGCATAGCCTGTGCAGCACTTTTGACTGAAAAAGCACTGAATGCTCCGCAGGTATTTCATGGGTTTGTGTAGCATTTTCTGGACAGTTAATTTCACGTAGCCTTGCGGTCATATGAAAATTTACCTGCCTGCCAGGACAGCTGCTCAGTACTGCAGCGTGGCAAAATCAAGCCCTTAAGGATTGACAGCAATTAGTATCCTACTGTGTTTTGAAGCTGAAGAAAAAATGTAGAACGAGGTAATTAATATGAGTAAGATGAGTTGAGCAATACTTCCTTTTTTTTCTTGCCTTGCCTCCCAAAATACCTGCAAGCTCATTTAATGTGCCTTCTTAAATGCAACTACCACCTTGTTTTGTAACTTGGGCTGGCCATGTTTTGAAACTGCTCCTATAGGGTATCATACTGAAACTGAAAATAAACACCATTGTTTCACTGAAGAATTTCCTACAGAAATCAGCAAACAAAATAATTGAGAGCTCCTGAAGTTCTTTTTTGTTATATAGGTTTTCTCTCCTTAAATAAATTCCGTAGAAGTCTCTGCAACAACTTCGACAATTTCCTCTCTTTTTAGGAAGAAGAGCTTAAGAAAGCCATTTTGGTGGTGTTTGCAAATAAACAGGACATGGAACAGGCCATGACTCCCACAGAAATGGCAAATGCCCTTGGCTTACCAGCTTTGAAGGACCGAAAATGGCAGATATTCAAAACCTCTGCAACTAAGGGCACAGGGCTTGATGAAGCAATGGAGTGGTGAGTGCCAGTCTAGTTATGCTTCATTCATATGCTTAATTTTACACATTTGGGGTATTTTTTATAAGACTACATTTGTGGATAGTCTGACATAAAAGAGTCACTCGTTTTCTGCTGGAAGTATTTCAGCAGAATTGAAACGACTTTTCAGTAAACTTACTTAACCTTTTTCCTAGGTTGGTGGAGGCCTTGAAGAGCAGGCAGTGATACAAAACTGACCAGTGCAAGGAAGCATCAGCTATGGCCAGCATCCTCCTTTCTGCAGTTAAGTATTTTCAGGCCACAGATACCTGTAAATAGGACAGATTTGAATTTGATTTCTGTAATGTGGATGCCTCTCTTCAGCTGTAAAACTGAAATAAGTGAACATGTACATAATGATACTCCATTTCTTTCTTAAGAATGTACTTAGGTTGATTTGTATGAAAGTCTTGCTGAGAAAGTTGGTGGGTTTTTTTTGTCATTCCCCCTTCCTTTGGTCATTTTGGTGGTCAGCATATTGGTGTAGATAGAACACTAATAAAATCTGGAACTGTCAGCTATACCCAGGGGTGTGTTGCTTGCTAGAGGCTGCTTGCTTGCTGCTTGCTTTACAGAAACAAGTCCAAGTGCTGCCAGTTCCAGCAGCCACATAGCTGAACACCTGCAGAGGTTCTCTTAAGCTAGTATTGTTCTACTTCATAACCCTTCAGTGCCGACACAGTTACAGTGAAGTACAGAAAGAGAACACAAGTAGTGCACCTCTGGCTGCCAACATGGCATTCAGAGGGTGTCTGAAAGGAAAATCAGTGTCTTCAGCACAGACTACTGCCCTGATGCACCACGGCAGTAATTTGAATTTAACTTCCACCTTCATGCGCTGTTGTTCCTGCACTCTTATCTTAGCCAGAAGTGACAGGTAAGCTAATACCTCAGTATAGCTGCGGAAACTGAAGGCCAAATCAAAGTCAGGAGGCAGACTTTTCTCTCCAGGACCAGTGTGTTCACAGGCAGGAATGCAGTCATCACAGAACTAATTTCTCACAAATGAGGTAAAATTTAATATAAAATACCACAGTTGTTGCCCATTCAACTGTAGATGCTCCAGTAAATGTACAGGTTTGGAAAAAAATTTTAAGTTTTTATTTAAGATCCTCAGTGAAAAAGGACATAAAAAATACTAATAAATACAGTTGAAATATGCAAGTACTTTTTAAAACAGTAATCAGTTCTTTAGCTCGATATTACTTTTCATAAATTAATCCTCCAGGAAGGAAAAGGCTTTTCATTCCACCATTGCCAAATCTTTCAGTGCATGACTTCGATGTCGTTTGGCCTTGTACAGAGGGTGCAGGGATTCTCTTTTTCTCTTCCTGGTTTCCGCTTTATTCTTGTGTCTCTTCAGCTTCCTCCTTGCAGCAATGTCAGGATTTGCTACAGTCTAAGGAAAAACAGTACATTGTTAGTTCACTGACAACTAACAGGAGTCCCTGTAAACATCAAGAACTTCCTAAGAAACTGGTGGCTTCTAAGACAACACGTGAGTGTTGTTGGGTTCCTCAAAACTGAGAATATTCAGGCTGCATTGCCCTTCAGGTAAGCAGGAAACCATCCCCTGTCAGCTAGAACCAGCACAAGAGGCTGATCATACACAGTTTCTTCCAAGTTTTGTAAAAGAACTGATAAAACTGTCCTAATTAAGGATAAAGTTCTTCCTCAAACTCGCCTTCCTGGGCAACTCTCAAGCCTTTAGAGAAGCCCTATTTCTTTTTCTCTCAATTGAAAGTGGAATCTTACCTGCAAAGCCCTCTGCTTTTTCCTCATTGCTCTTTTCTGGCTGGCCTGTTTCTGCACAGAAGAAAAGGCCAGTGAAAAGGCCTCCAGCCCCACTAACTTCTTGAGAAGTTCTATGATTTCTTGGGAAAGGTTCTTCAGTGTTGGATCTGTTGAAACAAAATTGACTGACTTAATCTTTTCAGCATATGGAACAAAAGCCAAGGGCAAAGTATGGATTCCTGTTTCTTTAATAAGGGATGGCTGCACTGATAAACCTTGCCCAAACTGGTGCTTGTGAAATCTGCTGGTGCTTCACCAGCTTTCCTAGAGAGTGGCTTTTCAACCAGCAGACAAAATTTTTTTAGAAGGGTAAAGTCATCACAAAGGTAATTACAAGTGGCTTTCTATATATAGCCACTAGGCTTCTAGTAGAATAGGCTTTGTTAGAAATAAAGATGATTCCAGCCTTGTCAGTCAGCATCCTTGATAAGCAAAACAAGGGCTGGTTTAATTGGTGGAATCGTTAGTTAATGGCAATATATTAACTACAATCAGTGGGGGGGGAAAAAAGATACTGGGGGTGAAAAAAGACTACAAAGAGGTGCTAGGGGAAAACTGAGAGCAGGGCAAATACTTCCCTTGGTCTCTTCAAACTGTTCTTCCAAGATCCTCTCAGCAAGGACTCTGTAAGTCTTGCCACCATGAGCCCATCCTTGAGTACTACACGTTTCCCACTATACCACATGCTCAAGCTTTACCCACTTGGACACAGAAGAATGCTTAGGCATTCATTCCCATCTTTGAAAATGCAGGTTTCTATTTCAGCTGATGTACACTCTCCTCCCTTCCTGGTATTTTGTTTAGACAGCAAGCAGGTGAAATTCACTGATTACAGTATCAATGCCTTAACAGACAAAAGAAATGGCAGGTAGTGTTTGTACTGGGGCATAGCTGTGATGCACATTCCTCTTTGTGAGGGAAATCCCTTACCTTGCTCTGCATAGTTGCTGTTCAGCTCCCTGTATAGAGGGGTGAGAATTGTTGGAAGGTAGGGCTTGATCCTGTCTTGCCCCAAATCCACCGAGATTGCTCCCAGGAACTTAAAGATGCAGCTTCTCTGGAAAGAAGTGTGTGGGACATGAAGTAAGGAAAGCTGGAAGGAAACTTCCTAACTGAACTGCTACCAGAGGGCCATGCATCACTGTTCAACACAGCAGGTGTTGTTTCAGACACCTGAGTCACAAACTCACTGCTGTTTCAAGGTCTTACTGCATCCAAGTACAGCCTTTAGAGAGACACAACCCTTGATATGTGAACTGGAACTGGGTTGGCAAGTGTTGACACTTTGAACAACAGGCTTGTTCTCACTGTCCTCAACTGAGGCAACTGAAGACAATAAAGTTCAACCTAACTCTGCACCATGGGGAATCACATTTTTTTTTGTGATGCTCTCCTACACATCCCCTCCCCTTCTCCTAGCAAGTTACTCCATACTGCCATTCCCCTGCCTGCATGAGCAGTGCCCCACTCTCGGGCACTGCTCTGTCCCCTTCAGCTTGGTGCCTTGGGGTTTACCACTCTGCCACCAGCCCCCAGGAGGCTGGAAGCATCAGCAAGAACCAGACTGGCCACAAGCCTTTCTTGAGAATCTCAAAATGAAAGACTTGTTTCTTCAGCACCTACCAATCCTCGCTTCAGTGTCAGCTCACAGCACCCTCTGCACCTTGTCCCCTGAAAGCAAAGAGCCAGAGCAACACTATCCTGTAGAAGTGGCCCACCTCATCAAAAGCAGTGGGACTAACATTGTTCATACCTTTAAAGGGACCTTAGGCGAATATGCTGCTTCTCTCTTTGCCATGACAGAGAGCTTCCTCATTAACCACAGCAATGTGGCTGGTTGGCCTTTCTCTTGTGTGTCCTCTCTTTCTTCCTCTCCTTGAGCAGAAGTATCTCTCTCATCCTCTGAGACCTCCTGCTCCTCCACTTCACACCTGAGTTCTCCATCTGTCTCTTTACCTTCTTCTGAGGCAGGAGCTAGCAAGTAGACAACTTTGGCCACAAAAAGTAAATTCTTTATAACCTGAAGTGTGGAAACAGAGGAGTCAGTTGCTGTGGGTTACCTCTGTAAGCACCAGGGCATGTTAAGAGCCAAGAATTGGTCTGACAGAGGAACTTTCCAACCCAGGAGTTTGCAACGGCAGAGACCCCTGTCCTGCCCTGCATAGTGTTCCCCCGTTTTCTGTCCCTGCCACCCCTCAGTAGGCTGACACCACACTAAGGACTTTCTGGACTCCCAAGAGGCTCACAGCTGCTCAGATGCCCTGAGTGGAACAGCTAGCTCTGAGACACCTGCCAGACCATCTCATCTGCCCTGAGCCACTACCACCAGACAGCAGCAGTGCTGTCCTGACTGGGACACAATACCCCTCAAGTGCCAGGGCCTGCTCTGTGCCCTCCTGTAGCCCCAGACAGGCTCCTGCTCTTACCTGCTCACTCAAAGACATGTCCAGGAACTTGGACTGCAGCTGATGGCAAAATGCAAATGTGAGTTCCTTCATCTGGGGAAACAAGAAAGGAGAAAGGAATGACTCCATTGAAGGGGGCTAGTAGCAGAGACTCAAAGCAGTATTTCGCAGTCATCAAAGGCAGTTCGCAGGGGAGACCAAAGGATCAGATCAACACAACTTCTTCCTGCATCTTACAATCTAGAAGGGTATTTTTGTGCTGCTGAGAATAAGACCCCAGAGGAGCCCCCTCCCAGCAGCAGAGACACCTCCTCAAATGCTTTAAGTGATGAGGATTAGACAGCAGACAAGTGACTAAAAGAGAAATGTGCATGCCAAACTATGAACTATTTTTATGTCCCAGTCAGGGAATGGGCATAAGCAGAGTGAAGGAGTAGTACAGACACCATTACCTTTTTGTCCAGTTCAGCAGTCAAGAAGACTATGGATGCAGACAGCTCTGCTGGTGTTTTTGTTCTCTTCCCTGACCTTCTTTTCTTCCATTTGTTGACAAGATCTTCTGGCTTATAAGATGCAAACAACAAGCCAAAGATCTCGGTGGCTGTCAGCCAGACCCAGCTATGAGGATACCACAGGTGAGACTGGACATGATCTGGGGGAAAAACAACCTTTTTCAGCAAAGGAGATGGTCCATTGACAGCAAAAATAGAACCAGCAATAAACATTCCCAACAATTATCACAGCATATGCTGCAATACAATAAAAAGGTGAATGAACTGTGCTCATCTGCTCAAAACATAATAAAAGATTTTCTAGCAATTCAAGACAGCCAAAGCAGAGAGCAGCAAAAACCCACAGGTAGCCAAATATCCCCACAGTGATCAGGCAAGTCATGTTTCTGCAACAACTATGGTCCCCTCAGGCATTTGGTGCCACAGCTCATCTGCTCATGATGTCTGGGGACTGCCTGCTGTGAGAATTGTGTCAGCTGGCCCTGTTGCTGATGGTCAAATCAAACCCCTGAAGTGAGGCCAAGGAGGCTTCAGGGAAGAAATAGAGCTGCCCTCCCATCTCACCTCCATCCAAGCTGCCCATCACCAAAGTCCAGGATAACAACTGTTACCTGCTATTTGACTAGAGGCATTTGGCAGGCTGGACTCTTCAAAGTCACTAATCAGCCACATCAGGTCTTCTGATTGCAGCAAATGAAGCCATTAAAATAAGGACAACAAAATGCCAATAAACCAGCCTGGTATTGTATAATCTCAAACACAGGGAAATTGCTTGAATCAAGTAACTTTCATGTCTTTACATCCTGACAGACACACAGTATTTAGTGCACTATTACCACGTGTCATTGTTTCCTTGCTGGTATGTACGATCAAGGAAATCTCATCTTCTCAGGAGAGCTCAATGTTTTCATCCAAGACAATGTAATTATGGTGAAACATGCAATAGTTTCCAACTATTTACTCTGGGGGTAATAGGAAGTACTTCCCACAGCAACTGAGACAGAGGGTGTGTTGTTTTCATCAACCATGTAACCTTTTCCATTAGCAACTTCTCTTTCATTGCCCAGTAACTGCTGTGTGTTAGCATTCTGCAGAATGGAAACCTCGTATAGTAAAGTTCAGTCATTTATATTAGCGTGTAAAAAACCACATGGCACACAAAGAATCTTTCTTGTAACACAGCTATAATAATTCCTTAATGATACTTACTCCAGATACTGCTCACAACATCATTGTTCTTGGTTAATTGAATCAAGTTGCACTCCATGATTAGTTTTTTTACCAGCACAAGAAAGCTGAATAGTAGCCGATCTGCAGCCTTCTCCTCTTCCTCTTCAGTTATCTAATAAAATCAGCAAGTCAAGAAAGATACTTATGAGAACCTAAGGACAGTGCTGATTAATCCTCGCTAGATAAATTTCAGATCAACCGTTCAAAAAACAACCAGAGGACTGACTTGTACCCAATTCCCAATATAAACAGAACAGACGCACCTCCACTGAAGCAGTTCCTCTGCACACAATCTCTGCATGAGATTGTATTAGAATCATTTTTCTTGTTTTTCATACAGATATTATTATAACAAACTGCTGGGTTCCTAAATGCAAGCAATTACACACATTATATCTGTGCATGTATTTATGTGGATTTGATTCTCATCATTAGAGCCCAGCTGAGTGCAGATTTGCCTGTGTCACCTGGGAAGCCCTGAGTTGTTATGACAACACTGTGTATGCTGCCTGTGGCCTCACCTGCCTGCAACCACTAGCTGACTTGACGTAAGTTGTCAGTACATGTCACAGCACAGGGTGTGATTACACCAAATTTCTCCTCACTGCAGGTATTTTATTTTCATCTCTTGCCAATTTACAGATCCTAAGGTTCTTTTTTCTCTTGTCCAAGGGCAGCATGCTGAACATTAGTAACATTCATGGCCATTTCCCAGGCACAGTGACTGGGATCCCTTTGGGATTATCACATGCCAAGCAGAATCTGAGGCAGTCTTGTTATTCTGAATTAACCATGTGCACTAAAAAGATTTTCCATACAATAAAACCATGGTCTGAAGTACAGGAAGGGAACCTCTTTGAAAGTTAAAGCTGTAGATAACTCTAGCAGACAGTCACAAGCCATGCACTCCTGACATGCAATTCTTACACAAATCTCTGCAGTTAGCAGACCCATTTCCCACATTGCAAGGATCAATATATCTGGTGGTTACACTGTATGGCTGCAGGCTCAGGCCAGGTGGCTTTGCAAAGTTTCTTTTCCCCTTGTGCTGTGACATCAGACATCAAATTTGGGCTTACAGACAAAAAAATATGGTTCTAGGTCAGCAAGGTCCTCTTCAGAACAAATGTATGTGTTTTGTGTCTTTCCTCAGTCCTGAACATTAAGTCCAACTGCTAAATTTCTCCTACACTTCTTCCCTTTTCCCACTTTCTTAATACTCTTTCCTCGAGCTTCATGCATGGAGAAAAGTTACTTACATTTTCAAATTTATTCGGGTTGATTTCTTTTTCAATCAAAGCGAGGACTGCTGCAAGCCGCCGTTCAAACATTACCCCATCCACTTCAACAAACAAACCGCATGCCTGGGCAGCCAACCTCCTGTGTGAGCTCTGACACACAAAAATAATGCCCCTTGTTAACTCTTATATTCAAATCCTGCAGCTCCCAAGTGCAGGAGCTGGTAGCAACCCTTACTTTCTGCCTGTAGCAATAGCTGCTATTAAGAGAAACTGGTTTTCAGAGTATACTGAAAAAGGAGATGCTGCCAGCGAGGTATAAAAGTGTCTGGCAGCACAAGATATCCCTGGGAATGCACCCTAAAACTGAATGCCAGAAGACCTTTTCCAACCCAATTCCCAGCTGCAGAGATCTGGGAGCTACTTTGCAACTCTTCACAATGCAACAGGCAGCTTACAGTTACAAACCAAAACTGAACATATTGGGATGGAAACTAGGAAGTGTTGAAGAATGCTAACTCTACTAGCGTAGAGGGACAGAACCTGGGTTCAGACAGATGACAGCTTATCACCCAAGCACCCAGATCAAAACAGCAGATCTGGAAGATGAGGTTTGCTGCCTTCCAGTTGCCAGCAACAGAATGAAGCATGTCTGAGATAAAGTCAGCATAAAATTATGAGATCAGAAGAGCTTTAAGGAATTTGCTCAAACCTCTAACCTGAGCAAAGACTACACTGTGAAATACCTGAGCCAAAAGTGGAACTGTTAGAAAGATGCAAAATGCAACTGGGAAGAGTCTGTAGGCTGACCTACAGCATCAGTAGGTCTCTATATTTGTGCAGCTTTATAAAGTTGGACCATTTCTTGCTCTCTAAGTCAGGAACAACTGACTTAGAGACACCAACCCACCAGATCTGGTACTAACAATCTCTCACTTGCCTTAATTTTACTCAACCCTCCAACAGAGTTCAGACCTGGTCAGTGAAAAGATCAAAGAGTACCTTTTTGCTGTGAAACCACTCTGTAACCAGTGAAAACATCAGATCTTGTTTTTCATTGCTGATCTTACGAAGAAGAGATTTACATGTCAAAGCCGCCATCTTCTTGCATTTGGCTGAGTCATCATTTATCATCATCATACAAAGAGAAAGAAAAAACAGCCCACAGTGTTTGTGCAGGAGATCCTAGAAAGAAACAACCATTATCAACCACAAATACCCAAGGAACTTCCAGCATTTCAAGAGAAAAAGAGGGGTATTTGCTGCACTATATTCAGGAGCAGTGTTAGCTCTGAGTGGGCTTCATGTCAAGGCAGCTGAACTGCTAAAATGGAATGACCTTGCTGCTGGAGCATATAGGGATTGTACAGCAGCCCCAGCCCTGCTCTGACTCTTGACTAGCTACCATATCCTTGGGTCAGCAAAGTGAGTGTGAAACCTTAAAGCTCTCACTGAAATAGGATTAAGTCCTCAGCATAGCAGCAATCACCCAAATGCCCTTCTCTCAGAGATTGCAGCTCTTTGTCACTTTAAAGAGGAACCAAGGCACCAATCTGAAATCTTAAATCATCAGGCACAGTCAACACACCACTTCAGTCAACAATCTCTCATGAATATTGAAAAACCCTTACAGTGAGAAAACTCTATAGATTTCACTTTCTATTCCTACCCCACTTCCTAAACTGGTTGTGTTTCTTCCTGGCATAAATTACAATTGAGTTTATCCAAACTCCAGCTGACACAGCTTTGTTTTACTTGCAAACAGAGCACATTAGGCAAAGAAGTACTGCAGACTTTCCAGCATGTCATTTCTCTTTTGGAGCAAAGCCAGGTTCTTTGGAGGTAAGTGAATGTTCTGCTCATGATAAGAAATAATAGGAACTAGCAAGTGCTTCCAAAATAAACTGCTCGGAAAATGCTGTTACTGCAAACCACAGTAACTGCTTGATTCGTGGAACACCAGGGGGTGCTCGTTACCTGTGGGAACATGTCCAGGAGGTAGGCAATCATCTCCAGTGCAGATTCCCTCCCAGTTTCATACTCATACCTGTGAAGAAATGAAGGATTAACTGTTAAGGATGAGTTAATCCTCCTATGAAGTTGCTAACAATTTACAAGAACAACCAGTTCCAAACATGCACTGATAGGGATCCTTCTACAACAGCTACCAGACCTGGCCTGATACTGTGGACAAGAGAAGCAGCAGGCCCATCAGCTCTGTCTGTCAGAGAGTGAGCACAGGGACATGAACGGGCCATGAAGAGTTCCATCCCACTTGAGTCAGCACAGCCACACTGTGCTGGGGAACCTGGTAAACTGCTGTCACCTTGAGCAAGGGAGGGTTGAAGCCCAGGAGGAGGTTGGAGGCACAACACTCCTGCAGAATCGGTACAGTTGTTTTAACTAGTTGCCTGCAATTGCACTGCCATGGGATAACAGTCCCCTATAAATGCACCTTCCCTTACTCCTTCTGGGTTTTCCGCTTCGCCTCTGTCCTAGGGTGACTTCATGATGATTCACAACTAGTGGAGGTGGCTAACCACTAAGCAAATAACAGAACCTTTGTTTACAAACAGATAAAGAATGAAATCATCTGTGAAACAGAGATAAGAATAAAGGATTTGCTTCATCAAACAGCCTGTCTTGGGAAAAGGGAAGAATTACAGAAGTAGGAAAATGAAGACTTCAGCCGTGCCTTCTGCTCATTACAAAGAGCTTTTTGGCACACTAGAGTAATATTTAAAAACCAAGTTCTGTTCTCAGAGAGATGTCAGGAATATAAACTCACTCCAGCTGTGCAAGCATGAAATCCAAGTTGGGTTTCAATTTGTCACCAAGGGGATAATCCAGAATGTATTTTAAGTAAATCTGGAGAGAAAAAACAACAATACAGAAAGGAATTAAAATAAACACTCAGGTAAGCTTGTCAAAACATTATGAAGGAAAATTCAGTGATGGAATAGCAAGCTTATGAGAATCATGCCATTCCTATTACACAAAGGGTTAACAACTGCTGCCAATCTCTGTGCCTGGAACAGGATCAGTTTTTAAAGTACTACTGTGATTTGCACAAATATCTGTGAAGAGATCCTGCATCCTTCAAAATCCATGCTGTAACTATGAAAGCTGCATTTGGTGCTCCTACTGCACCTGTATTGCAATGCTTGAGACAAAGTAACCAGTTTTGTCTCTTGGTTGGTTTTACCTTGGAAAAAAATGAGGAATTAGAGGGAAGCAATCATAGATTTGTTGCTTATCCTAGGGTTTAAAAAAGAGCAAAGCTTATTTACATAGGCTTAAAGGCCTCCAGACGAGGGACCATGTCACTGCTGCTAAGCAGTTCTCCTGTACTTGCCAGGAGTGAGGTTGCACTTCAAGTACCATGTTCTGTGCACCTCAAGTTCTGTGTTGGGCTTCTCACAGCAAAAAAAGGCATTGAGGTGCTGAGCAGCAATGAAGCTGGGGAAGGGGCTGGAGCACAAGTCTTATGAAGAGGGGCTGAGGGAGCTGGGGTTGTTTGGCCTGGAGAAGAGGAGGCTCAGGGGAGCCCTTATCACTCTCTACAACTGCCTGAAAGGAGGCTGTAGCCAGGTGTGGGTTGGTTTCTTTTTCCACATGACAAGTAACAAGACAAGAGGAAATGTCCTCAAGTTGTGTCAGGGGACATTTAGATTGAATATTAGGAAAAAATTCTGTACTGAAAGGGTGGTCAAGCACTGGAACTGGCTGCCCTGGGAAGGGATGAGCTATTTAAAACAGGCTGGAGGTATTTAAAAGAAGTATAGAGGCACCACTCGGGGACATGGCTTAGTGGTGGATGGGGCAGTGCTGGGTTAAGGGTTAGACTCAATGACCTTAAATGAACTTTCCAACCTAAACAGTTTCACAGTTCTATAAAGGCACACCACAGTCTCACTAAAGGTACGGAGTCTGGGATTCTGCTATTCACCAGTCTCAAGAACTGAAGCCAGATAACAAGGAGAATAAAGATCAGTAAAAAAGGGGAAATGGAGTTCAGGGTTCAGCAGGGCCAAGGGATGTGTCTGTCAGAGCTAGGATGGCCACACTAAGCCCTCTAGCCTGTTAGACAGCTGTAAATAAAGTGAGAGACTCTTCACCAACCTGTCTGCACTGGACTCGCACTGGCTCACTCTGACCCATGATGGCCAGCTGGGCAACCTTCTGCAGCACATCATCAATTTCAGGGACAATCAGCTTCCTGGATAAAATAGCCTGAAAATGTGAACGCACAGCTGGAGTCACATCCTTTTGTTTCCACAGTGTGAGATGCAGTACTACAACCCAGACTACACTGGTGGTACCTTAACACTGACTTTTTCACACACAGAGAGAGCAACTCAAAGAAAAAAAAAAAAGGATGGCTTACACATCCACGTCTGTTTCTTTTGGGCAACACAGAATACCTATTCTAATGCTCAAGAGATGGTGATTCTTTAACAAAAACATACTAAGATCCAAATACATCCTCATATGCACTGTGTATGAAACAGCCTCCTAAACAATTTTAAACAAGTCAAACACTAAAGCTTTGTTATTTTTCGTCTTAAAACGGAAAGCTTTAACAGCATTTTGTAGCCTGTTCCTGATGTGAGAATGTACAGCCTTTCACCAGGAAGCACCACTGCTATTCCAGTGACTCACAGAACATCCACTGCTCACAGAATATCCAAAGCTGCACAAAAATACCTTGAGAAGGCCAAAGGCAGTGGCTTGGCGTGATGAATCATAAATGTCTTCTTCAGCAAAGCCAAGCAACACTTGGAGCTGTTTTCTTGTTATCTGACTCTTTGCATTCTTCACAAGTATTGTTACGCACTACAAAATCAAATTGCACACTGTCAATACACACGCAGTGCCATAAAATAAAGGTCCATGCCAAAGTCTGATTTGATTTATACCACTTCAGCTTGAAAAGACAAACTGCTGCTCTAGAACATGTGGCCAACACTATTCTCATCATATTTTGCTTTCAGATGGCAATTTTGAGGCAAAAGTAAACAAGTGAAACAAGTAAATTGCCCCCTTCCCATGTGTCACTTCTCTAAGATACTACTACAATGAAGAAAGAAGGCAAACATGTTTCTATAAAGACATTTCTTCAGATCCAAGCTGTGCATTTTTAGGGAGCAACTATCTTTAAATTTGTACTTGGGAAAGAATTAGCAAAGCCACATATTCCTCAATAGCTTGTGATCTCTGGATTACCTCTCCAGGGACAGCTGCAGGAGGGAACTGTAGCTGGAAGAGTCTCATTCTAGAAAGTTAATCCTAAAGCAGAAATGAGCAGAGCTGACTTACTTTGAAACAGCTCACAACCAGGTGGAAATTCTGGCCTTTGGCTATTCCTGTCTTTGCAAACTCTTTCAGCAAGAGGAAAAGCTGCTTGATCAGTGACTCCATATTCGTACTGACAGAAGGCAAAGGAAACTTTAAAATCCATACCAAGGACTGCAGAGCACCAGTTATCACCTGGAAGAAAGAGCCAAAGGATGGGCAATGTGGGTACAGTGACACTGAGAGAACTCTTCTCACTCTTTTACAGCATGGTCAGGCTATGTACAACTGTGGTAAAAGGCAATTAGATAACAAATCCAACCTTTCTGAAAACCATTCATAGGTAATACAAAGGGTTTCTCAGTTCTAAAAGTCTATCTGCGACTCCAGTATTCTATAACTTTGATTTTACCAGGTAAAGACATTAACACAGCCTTGTTTCAGTAGATGGAAAGAACATTTTCTGAAACAAAGCTGCCTTCAAGACATGGAAAGCCCCACTCCAAGTATCTGACAGGATATGAGGTATGCCTTCCACTCTTGGGAAACTCAAAATTAACAGATTCTCTAGGCTCACTCAAACCAAAAGCTGTCCTTAATAGCGGCTGCCTACAGTGCTAGGAATAAAGACTGGAGCTGTATCAAAAGAAACCACAGTTGTGACAACACTGCTCCCAGCAGCTACAGGATCTCATGAACATCCTCATAGATAGTCTCTAAATTCCTTGTATGAACATTCTCCAGGAGAACTTGCCACAGTTAAACCTGCAACATGGAGGAGAGCATTCAGTCCTGCATCACCCACAAGCCTCCCTTGTGATTACATGTCCCCAGACAACTTAATCTGCACACCTACTAAAGCAGGTTTGAAAAACTGGTGGCTTTCTCTTCTCTTGCAAGTCAACTGCAAGATGACATTTGTGGGCAGGAATTTCTTAGTACAGCAGACAGAACAGACAGACTTCAGCTCAGAACTGTACCTTGACATCCATAGATTTCAGGCAGTCTATAAGCAGCTGAACAAAAGGATCTAACATTTCCAAAGCATGTTCCTCAGAAGAATTTACTTTGGATCTCTTCAGGCTCATGTGCAGTAGCTGTCATAGAAAAATCAGGACATACAGCTCAAAGTCAGCCAGAACACAAAAGAGTCAAGTGAGGTCCCACCACTGTTTCAGCTTATAGCAGAATTTATGCCATATCCCATCCAAATATTTCAACAGGCTGAGCACTTTTTATAGCTCTCTAAGAGGCCCCACTGAAGTTACAATATACAAAGTGAAGTTAAGGCTAATGGCTGTGCTATTAAAACAATATATCCAGATTACTTCCCTTTGCATACTCTTAACAAAATTTTGAATGCAAAATTTTTCATCTGAGGAGATCTTACCCGAAGTCCTGAATCAACCAGGATATATGTGTTAGTCCTGCTGCTGACACGTGCTTTCTGCCCTCCTCTTGTGGGAGTGGGCTGGAGCAGCAGGCAGCTCTCTGGTTGCAGCCGAGGATCTGGGGGAGGGGTAGCTTTTTTCCTGAAAGGCAGTGTATGTACAAGCAAAGGAAAATATTCAGATATGAACCCTCTCCACAACAATCCTGTTGTTGGGAGTAAAAAGAGCTGAACTGTGCTCAGCTGCTTCCCACATAGCAAGCAAAAGCAGGTCACAGATGGACCACAATGAAATAAAACCAATTTGAAAGCAGCATGACAGATGGGACTCAGACTTGAGAACAACGCCACTATTCCAGAGATAACACACAATCATTTGTATAACATCCTCACTTTTTTCTTAGTGGATACATCAACTTTGAAAGTTCCTTCAAGCAAATACACTTCCTGCTACTGCCCACTGCTCCTCTTTACTGATACTTCATTTCCTTCAGTTACTGATGGCCTACAAACACTGCTCCAAAAAGTCTGCAAACGGCTGTCAGATCTTAGAGAAAGCCAGCTTACTTAACAGCAAATGCAGGACACCCAAACCCATCCCTGAGCAGTGACACCACCGGATGGAGAGAAAATCTGATGGTTCGCCTCATCTTCTGCCCCAGCAGCAAAGTGATAAAGTAAAAGCCCATGTTTTTCCGTATTCCTGGCCCCATGGAAATGTTTGCAGCCTGCTTGTCAACACTGTCCCTTGTCCCTTCATCCTAACATCCAAATGCATGTTATCAACTCATCAGACAGTGGAAAAGCCTTGCTGAAGGTCCTGAGCACTTGCAAGAATAGACTCCCATGAATTCAACAAATGCTAACTCCCATTACTCAGCTTTCTCCTTGCCCTCTAACTGCCCAAATGATTCTGTTACATTGAAAACAAAAGGGGAATGAAAGCAAGGAAATTCTCATGTATTTGATCACTTGGATTTGAAAACTGCTATTTCTGCAAGCAAACCAATACCAGACCATCTGAACAACATCCTGGAACTCACTTGGCCTTTTCAGTGAGCAGAGGCAAATTTTCACTGATGAGACCATGACTGAGGAGGAGGAGGGATTCTGCGTTCATGTCTGAATTGAAGATCAGCCCTGCCATGATGTGATTCAGTGCCTCATGCACCTTTCGGACTATCTTCAAGCTTGTAGTGCTCTCCAGAGTCTGCAAGGGTAAAACCATGAGAATTTAAGAGGACAGCCTGATGGCAATTATCTGTTATCTGTATTCAGAAATCATGGGAAAACTAGAGCAATTTTTCTCCCATCACATTGTCACAGTCCCCAGCTCTTTATGTGAACAACATCCCATTGCCTCAGCTCTGCACCAACATCCCTCCCTTCCTCTCCAGCCTCTTCTCAGCCTCCAGCCACTTCACCTATTGCCACCAGGACACAAGAGCTAATGAGCAAACCAGGATTCCATTCCTGTGTGAGCTTGCATTCTGCTAAAAATCTGCACCTTTGAAAAGGCAATTATTGCATACGGATAGACCATGGATACATTCAGTATCATTTTAACAGCAGTTCAAAGCTTCCCAGAATGCCACTCCCTGACCTGGACATCAACAGTAAAGGCTCACTTTACGAGCTGGTCACACACTGCTTTCCCAAAGGAAAATGGTGATTTCAAAGTAGCCACCCAGAGGCTCTAGAATCACCTCACAGAATCGAGAGTGCTCCAGGTTAATTAGAGAGACTCTGGCTGACTTTTCTTACCTCTTTCAGTGGCAGAATAAGTTTTGTCACCTGGCCCCTTCCTATGAATTTTCCAAGAATTTCATAGGAATCGTAACTCTTGTTTTTGCGCGCTTCCATGATCTTGGAGACAATTCCCTTCACTTCTTTTTCTTCAGCTACATTTCCAAACAACTCTTGGTTGAAAATCTTTGGAAAGCAGGCAAGAGAAATAAATGAGAGAAAAAAAGGAAGTTCCTCCAGTAGCAACAGAACAACACTTTTTCCCCACTCAAAGAAAAAACAATTCTCCAGGTTTCCTACAAATCACGTCTATCTTTCCTTTGTTAACACAGAACATCCTAGTTTAAGCACACTAGATGAGAACACTGTTCTCATACCCCTTTGTTGTGTTGTGATACAAGGAAGGCTACTGCAGTCAGATCAATACATCCCAATATACCCCATCTGTGTGGCCAGCTGAGTTCCTGGGCTCTGCGGACTGTTCTGAGTAGATGTCTGCTGACTTGCTCAGCCATTTAGAGTACAGGAAAACAGTTAAGTGTCTTTATCTTGAATCCAACCCCTCTCAGGATGCAGGACTCAGGATACAGCCCCAGAGATACTTGACTTTCTCTTCTCTTGATTCCCCCCTACAAGGGGGTCTACTGACGCCTCGTTCCTTGGCAGTACACGCAAAACAGCCTGGTTTGCAACCAAGTCAGAGACAACCTACCAAAACCTTCCCCTCCCAGAATATGTCCCAAGCACTTCATGATGCTTTTTCTTTCAATCTTGAGTAGCTTTTACCTCTATGAGGATATCTAAGCAGGGGTCCAAATCACCAGCACTGAGCCTGGTAGCAAGGCCCTTCAGTAACAGGTTCACAGTGAAAGTCAGCACATGGAGCTAGAGAAAAAGAGAACAGATCATGCTTCCAAACTTCTTCTGCACTGACCTTTTTAATCATACTGTATGGGGACACATATGCCAGAGACATACAAGTCACACATTGCACTTGAGCTCTCATTATAGGGAAAAAAAAAACACTGGGAGGATGAGAATCCACATAGTGGTAACAGGAAAAAGTTCCCTGTCCCACCACATGCTGGCAAGTGGGCTGGAATCTCCTCTTTCCCCAGTGCTCTTACTATATTTAGGCTGCTCTAGTTGGTGATTTCACTTACAGCAGCTAGAAGCTCATGCTACTCCACTGTGGTAATTCACATGAAAAATGATTAACATGAAAAATGCTTCTTAACCCAAACCATGGAAAGAGGAAAGATGCATTAATAGCCTTGGGTTGGGATCTAGGAAGCAAGCCTTTAACTAGCATCATCACACACTGTGCTGTCTCTGTGGCAACACCCCTCAGATACTGCTTAGCCCTTATTACCTTACTGCAAGATTTCCTCTAATCTTACTGGAACCAGAAATTCGTCCTTCCCCTCCATACCTCAACTCTTCATTAGGAAAATGGCTTAGACTCTCAGTTCTTGGAGGGTAGAGACCTTTATTTGACACTTGGCATGGCATAAGAAAGACTGAGTAGGCATTTGCAACAATATTTACTTGCATTATACTAAGCTATTCTACCAGTACAAAACAATTTCAATAGCAACTTCCCTTTGGATTCTCCTCCCAATACATTAAAAAGAAGCCTACAGAGAGCAGAAGATGAAGAATTTCAGCATTACCTGGTAGCCATGGATGAGCGCAGACCGCATCTCCTTTAAAATATACAGAAGGTAGTGCACTCCCAACACTTCCGTGATTTTAATGAGGGTGCTACGGGCAATGTCCCGTATTTCCTGAAATCTGTTTCTCAGAAATGTGCAGACTTTCAGTAGGATGCTGGAAACAAAGACAGACAGCTTTGTTCATCTCCAAGTAGAACAGAACTAATTACACTGCCAAGGAGTCTGCTTTTCAGGTCTGTTTGACAACCAAGGCTGTGCTCACAGCCAGCCTCACAGAGAGGTTTTACAGGCATACAAACACCTACTGTCCTTCATGACATTTTAATGATTGTCCTTTCTTTCTGTACATTATTCTTTCCCCAGTACAACCAGCCCTGCCTCTGCACCTTGATCCACAACTCTGCTCTTAGGTAAGGGTTTATAAAGTCAAATGCTGAGGTGCAGAGGTGCACGTCACTAGGAATAGGAATTTCCAAATGAAGTATTTAAGTCTGTTAGGATGTCCCTCTTGACTTCAGCCATGTACGTAGCCACAGCTTGAGAAAGGTGCCTACACAATGAACAGCCCCACTGGCATTTAAGGAGCCCCACTGGGATTTACCTTGGTAGGTTAGCTTCCATCACTTCCTGGGGAAGGCACTGCATCATTCTGACCATTGCAAAAGCTAATGGAACACGAACTACCTCATCATCATTCACAACATTGGATTTCACAAGCTTGTGCTCCTCGTCTCTTTTAACCTTTTCAAGAGAGCAAGACAATGCACTTTTAATATACAGAAACAAATCCTGCTTTTTTCTCAGCAAACATTAGAAGAGGTCACTATGGCAGGCTGCTATCCTCTGGTGACTGCAGGAAAAACCCAGACAGCTAAATGACAGGTGAGACAAATCCCTGTGTTTTCAATACAGAAACTAGGCTGGTACTAGCAAGTGGCTGAGAACTCGTAAAGAGGTTGGACAAAGTGAATCATTTCACTTGTGTAGTTTGAGACAGTTCTCAGCAAGGAAGTTAAAGACACCACATCCACACTGACCAGAGGGTCTGTCAGTAATCTCCATGACTCAGCAAAGGGCGTGAAGCCTTTTTTGTGCTTTCAAATGGTCTCTCTCCAGTCGCATCAATTTTTTTTTTAATGTGTTACATTTTCACTGGATCTGAAGTAGTATCCCAATCCTTAGAGTAGCAGCCTATAAAAGGCTAGCAAATGTCAACTCCTCACCTTTGCAACAATACACCTGTGCAATTTAGGCAAGATGTTGACTGTAACTGTTTCTTGAATGTGTTTGATCAGACACTGAAGCTCCTCTTTATTTCGGGGTAAGAACGAAACAGGTTTGGGCACTTGTTCAGCATTTTCAGATGATTCAGGTGCTTGCTCAGGTTCTACTGCCTTCTCAGAAAGATTTTTCCCATTCTTTTCTTCAACTTCCTCCTCTTCCCCTTCACTCTGTTCCAGCTCCATGGCTTCTTCAGCCTCCACCACTGGCTCAAGGTCCATGGCAGCAGCTTCTATAAAGTAATTGCCAATAGTACAGGTAAATACAGGAGAATACAAAACTTGAGCCCTTAATTGAGACTCTCGTGACAGCTTGGTTCTAGCTCCTACCTATCACCAGTGACAGCAGATCAGCAACACATCAGGCTTCTTCTACTGGGTAAAGAAGCTTTGGCTCGCTGGTTTCTGATAACCACCCCTCAGGGCCAAGTTTAAAGCAAAAACTACGTTACTCTATGTCTGTACCCCATAGCCAGCTTAGCAAAGGTCAATGTGCTTGAACTGTAGAGAATTGCCATTCACTTAGAACTGAGGATTTTCAAAAGGCAAGAAGTACCAACCAGCACAACTGTGAGATACCCTCCTCCTTCACCCAAAGGTCCCAACATAGGTAACCACAATAGTGAAGAAGCCATAGATACAACTTCTTCCCGTGAAATGGCGAAGGAAGCAAGGCGAGGACACCTTGGTTGCAGATAACCATAAGAGCAGCCAACATCAAAGACAAAAAGCTCAGGTATGTCAGCAGCCACATGGCTGGATGCAGATCTTGAGAACCACAGAGGTTCTGGGTTGTTTTGGCTTACAGATGCCTGGAATGGAGTGGTAATGTGGAGATGATTCCCTACTTGTTGACTTTGTTAACACACAGGAGGAAAATCTGCACTGCTCCTGAGGAGACAAGTCAACACTAGCTTCCAGTATGCCCATTTTAAAAAGATGGGAGTAGCTGATATCAAGAATAAAACACAAAACTTTGATTAGCTCCATTTGAACGGTCTGAGGTAGTGTTTTTACAAGCAGACACAAAAAGCTCACCTTGGTTGTCAATGGTCACAAGCTGCTTTTCAAGCGTTTTATGGTCGAAGTGGAAGGCTTCCAGCACTGTCTCTAACAAGCTGCAGAAGGAAAACAGAAGAAAGATCAGCCCTCTGCACAAAAAGAAGAGGATGCATATATAAACACAACAGAAAAGTCTTACAAGAACTTCTTGGAAAACATCAATTTTAGTGACATTGCACCATAGGGAGGTTTACCTTGAAAAACCCCAAAAAATAAAAACTGGTTACTTCTCAAGTACACACGTTCTGTGACCTAGCTCACTGTGAAACCTCACAGAGAGTGGTACTGGAGCAATGGAGGTAGCTCCAGGAGCAGGGACAGCCTGACAGAGGCAATGCCGTGCATTCAGTGAGACATGGCGTAAGAAAGTAATGACCTGTTAAAACTTCATAGTTGCAGGCAGCAAGCCATGCCCACCTTCACTTGCCTAAGTCCACCACAAAGTCAGCAATCTCCCATCTCAGGGAAGAGGTTAAAATCCATGTGATGCTCCAAAAACACTGAATTGTGCCTAAGCAGTCTTTGGAGAAACCCAGAGCAGCATTGCTCACGGTACGCACCTGACTCCCAGTTTCGTACCAATCTGTCCTGTTTGCAAGACATGGATGAAATGCTTTAAGTGGTACAAATAAGGTGACCATGAAAGATGTCGGCAGACAGCTCCAACAACTTCAACCGAGGCTGTTACCATATTTTCATGCTGCTCGAAAGAGAGAAATTCAGTTGCTGTTAGCATTCACAATGGTCATGTGTCAGGGTTAGTAAATTAGCTAGGTCTTATCATTGTACACTCAATTAAAAATCTTTGCATAAAAACTTTTAAAAACTGCCTCTGCACATGCAAATCTTTAAAACAATATTCCTCCGCTAGAAATTAAATTAAATTAAATTTAAAATTTTTTATTGTAAATATTAATGTAAGCATTCTTAAAAGAGCTATACTCCCCCTTCTTTTGTTTTTAAACAATACATGTGTCTCTTGTTATAAACGTAAGGGCAACATAAAAAGTAAAACAGTATGTGACAAAACAATAAATTTACACTAAGCAAAAATAAATCAAATGATATATACAATTAGTAGTATATGAAAAATAAAATGGTGATTTAATACATTATTAATTCTTTAAATACTATACTATTATGCAGAGTCTGCAATAGCTAGTAAGCTTCATTTTAGAGTGAGGGCTTGGAGAACTATTCCCGGGTAGAGGTTTCTAAGTTCACTTCAAAAGGAAGTCTAGCTATTATGGGTCTAAAATCAGCAAGTCAAAATTACCAGAATACAGTTTTGGTGCAGAAAACACCTGGGTTTATTGGCATACTTCTCAACCAGCTGAGGCTAGGACTTGGCCAGGGTCCAGGCCTTAACTGGAAGTGTTTTCCTAATATATTCTAAAAGGCTTTTAGTAATAGTAGTTAGAAAAGTTTCTTAAAATAATACATCTTATAAATAGCTATATAACAGTATGTAAAGGTTTGTAAAGCAGTCAGCTTTATCATTTATCTTTAGCTAAGTAGTAATAAAGCAAAAAAAGGCATTAAACAGCTTACAACTAATAATAATAATAGTATAAAATTGTTACTTATAAAAAATAAAACAACAAAAATCATTCTTATGTCTATAACAAAACAGTTATATCTCATAATTTAAATAAACAAATTTTAACAAAAATTATTTAGGCTTTATGTTATTTATTTGTATAGTAAAAAATTATATCTTATAATTTAAATATATTTTAACAAAATTTAAAATTAACTTTACTAAAATTTAACTTCAGTAAAGCATAATAGAAAAATATGCTTTAAAAACCCTTAAAGTTAACATTATTAAGATTAAACAAAAATGAATCTTAACAAAAATTAACTTATTCAAACTCTATCATTACAAAACAGTTATTAAAAGTTTGTCACTCAACACTTAAACATCAAGGTAAAAAATATACAGGTAAACAACTGCATCAAATAGTAGCAACATAAATTTATCTAAGGGATTGAACTGCTGCAGCTTTTTAAAATTGCTTATAAAATAAATTTGAATTTGGCTCAATAAAAATAATGGGATATGAATATTGAAGGCTAAAACAATAAGAATTTAGGTATATATTAGTGCCATAAGTTTTACACAAGTAACTTGGTTATGTTAGTGGGTTTGCAAAACTGACACTTACATATAAACAGTTACAAAGTTGGGGGGTTCATATTATTCTAAAAAATAAGCTATTATTTATGGTATCTGTAGTCCATCAATATACTTAAGCTGTTTTAATATAAAATCTAATTTTAATTTAAATGTGGCAGAAAAACTTAATTATACTTAAATCACTAAATAGCTATACCAAAAATTTCATGATAAAATTACCTTGTTAAAACTATAGAATAAAAAGCAAACAATTAGTAAAGCTAACAGCAAAGTTTCGTGTACTAATTATAAATAAGTCTCACATAACAACTACAAAGAAGGTTCAAAGTTTGTCTTGAACGTAAGCAAAAGAATGTTAAATTTATGACTTAGTCAATTACTTCTAGTGAATCATGCAGTCTTGCTATGTTACCAATACGTAGGAAAACACCACATCCACACAAACACCTTTGGGTTTTTCCAGTGACAATCTTGTTAAAAATCATAAATCACAGGTTAAACTTTAACAGAGTTTCAATTAGCCTGTATCATCGGTTGGTATTTTAATGTGCTATAGCTTCAGCGTGCCGTGCAGGCTATGGCCATGCTGGCCAGTGCTAGGCAGGGGGGCTGCACCCCCCGCAGCAGCAGCAGTCACAGCCACAGCCCCTGGCAGGCACCATGCAGGCAGGCCAAAGATCTGGGTCTTTTCCAGGGTCAGCAGGTCCAGGGTCAAAGGGCTACTCTCCATCACAGTCGCTGTGGTGCGGGCAGTAGCCAGCAGCAAATGTCCCTACGGATTGCAAAGGACCACTCTCCCTCTTTCTCCTAAGAGGGGGGGCTGTGGGCTGTATAGAGAGGGACGCAGTCCTTCCTGACCTTAAAAAACTCTGAGGCTCCGCCGCAAAGGGAAGGCAGGAGCATCCTCTTTATCTCTGACATGGGCATTTTTTTGGGCCTTCAGGACCTCAAAAATCACCTGCCTGGAGGGGAGCATTTCTGCAACCATTTTGTTCCCTCTCATTGCACAATCCCAGAGTTTTACTCTCATTTTGTCCCACAAATCTGCTGTAAACATTGTGGACTCAGTAACTCCTGGTAGCCTAACTGCTGTCCATCTCAGTAGAGCTTTCAAGTCATGTGAAGGCAAGGATTTGCCATGCTGTTGTATCAGCTTAGTCGTAAGTTCAA
The DNA here is from genome assembly GCA_008694505.1 of Cyanoderma ruficeps. Taxonomy (NCBI): domain Eukaryota; kingdom Metazoa; phylum Chordata; class Aves; order Passeriformes; family Timaliidae; genus Cyanoderma; species Cyanoderma ruficeps. The sequence continues at coordinate 2,351,887 of VZDJ01000041.1, forward strand.
AAAGGTCTCTTTTCTGGGCAGACATCTCCCCCCCTATCGTCCCCTGCAGCTCACCTCATTTCCACAGGGGTTTAGTCATCACTGGGAAGCTTCCCTCTTTGTTTCAGGGGGACTTAGTCCTGCAGGGCTCGCTGACAGCTGCTCAGTTAGGCAGTCATCACTAACCTCACAGAGGACACCAACTGTACAGCAATTGAAGAGACGGGGTCTCCATGGTCTGCATCATGAAGCCAATTTTACTCAACACACTGCTAGTTTATATACCTTCCAAGCATAACAACATCTATGTGTCTTAGTAACATTGCTTAACTACGGGCTAGTACAGACTTGTACAGGCCTGTACTGTCTTGCATACATACATACACCCTGATCTTTTCCTCTTTCAGGGTCTTGCCTCGACTTGCCAGGGCTTGTAGTTCAGCGGTACTTTGAGTCCTGTTTCTAAGACGTATTCTTACAAAAGCGTCCTTTACTCAAAGCAACAAGAGACAGAAGTAACGTCTGTCTAGTGAGGATGCTTGGAATTCAGCATTTTTAGATCTTCTGCTGAGCACCAAGTTAGAAAAAAAAAAAAAAAGATGGACTGCTTAGGACTCCAGACTCACTTCCTCCAAATTTTTCTGCGCACATTTAACTTTTCTTACATACTTAAACCTATGGGCTCACTTGTGTTAAAAACTAAAACCAAGAACCATTCAAGGCATCCAGCCACAAACACAGGGCACACTGCTGAGCTATGCTGATCAACTATAAACCAATTTAAGATGTGAAATAAAATGTGTCTATTTCTTCATCAAAGCTTCAATTAATCCATTTTACTGCCCTCTGGTTGAAGAGCTACTCTGTTACTCTACTGAGAGGCACAGCCTGCACTGCTGCAGGGGCTGGGTGCTGTGCCTGAGCTCTAATTGTTTCAGCTTCAGAAGAATATTTCTGACAGTAAGCAAATTTGACATTTACTTGGCTTGATAGAAGCAAGTGCTGCTCTCCTCGTAGTGTGCAGAGAACTACAAAAGTGTGAAACCTCGCTTTTCAAAGCCACAGGTGGAAAGTCTATCCACACAGCCATCACAAGTAATTTCACTGAAAGTGTCACCCTTCAGATTTAATAATAAAGCTATCAATCTCAGATGTTTTCAGCCAATTCCTGCAGCTTCCCTCTAAACACAGAGCAAAAGGCATTTATTCCCACCTCTGTTATTAGGCACAGACTATATTCCCAGAGCCTACTGTCAAAGAGTAACTAATCCCACAACTAAACAGGAAGACAGAAGTTTGGAGGCAGAGGGAAAAAAAAATAAGAAGCTGATTATAAAAATTAAAGACAAAACCCCAAGTAAAAAACTTAAACAAAACAAAAAACCCTAACCCAAACAGTTAAGAGATGAACCTTTGAGAAGCAGGACAAGTTTAGCAGATATAGGATCAGGCCCAGACTGCATCTGCACTTTCTAAACCCTCTTTCTGCCACCAAAACCAGCACAGCACTTCTGTCAACAATGGAGACACTCATTTCACAAACATATCAGCCATCTAAAGAGGTTAGGTTTTTAAGGCAAATGGTATATAAGAAAGGTGAAAATATTCAAGCGGATGCATTCAATTAAAAGAGCCTACCTTAAGCATTTTTTCACTGAAAATGGCAGTTGTAGCATAAGGCATGATGTAGTTCTGGAGGGATTTAGAAGACAGCACAAGCTTTTCCTCAGTTAGGTGCTTTGCCAGTTTCCTCAGAGCTCGTGCCCTCCTGTGGATCTGAGTCAGACATAGGAGACAGTGAATGACATGGTGCCTGAGTCACAGCATGAGAGAGCACCTACATCCAGCACTTCTGAAAATGTCCCAGCTTTAGGTAATGGCATAAACATATTACAGTAATTTCCAAGGTATGCCTTCCTCAAATCGCTGGGCTTTCACTAGCCTTTTGCCTCAATAGATATTTCAAGTCAATGGCATTGTGGATTCACAATCATAAGACTGTGCTATCTTCAGGTGTTAGACAAGGGAAGCAACTGCAATCAGCAGTTGCTGCAATGAGATGCAAAGACCAGAAAAATTACAAGTTAAAGACTTAAACTTTTGCATATAACTACAGATATAGTAAAGACTCTCTCAGATTACACCTCTGTAAGCAGAAGAAATGTATTTTCATACTGCAAGAAACACCAGAGACCAGGCTTTGTGTAACATTTATATTGCAAACACCAGAGACCAGGCTTTGTGTAACATTTATATTGCAAAAGTTTGTGAATGGGAAGGGGCTGCAGAGCCTCCAGACTGAGAGCAGCAGGGGGCAGACCAGAAAATATATAGACCCATTCCATGCCTATGTCAGAGAGATCTTCAGAACCCTGCTGAGTGTGGGCCATCATAAACCCAAGACATTTCTAGATAGAAACATGACTTGGATTCTCAATCAGTCCTGATGATGTCCACATCCCTCTTTCTTATAACGGTATCTAATGACACAGGTTCAATTTCTCTGCAGACAACACACAGATGCTTTGCAAAACATACCCTCACAGTAAGATGCTTTTGCTTGGCAGGGAGAGAGAGGCACTAAGAAATGCCTGCTGTCTTTTACCTGCATGTGTTTCATGTTCTCAAAGAAGTCCATGTCAGGATCATGGCGGTTGGTCAGCTGAACCAAATCCTGGAATTCGGGATTTGTTGGGAATGTCTGAATGAGGCAGGAAAGCAGGGATGTGTAGTCCTGCTGGATGCTCTACAAACAGTAAGCAGTGAATGTTAAGTATCCCTTGGAGAGGCTGCTACACACTTCTAAGAACAGCAGTGCTGTCATTTACAAGTGTTTCAGTCAAACGTTCTAATTCTCGGTAACAACAAACACACCCTATTATGGACTGCATATAAATTAAAGCCTCAACTCCAAAGAATGAATTACAATTAAGAAAAGCTGAACAGCAGCAGAGAAACACAGTTAATGTCTATAATTTTTTAGAATTTTATAAGGTTTCAAATGAAGGGTAAGATTATAGAGGGTAACTGCACTTCTTATCCCAGTAGGGGACTTTGAGAACTCACCCAAAAAATGCCTCATTACCCTGAAGATAGCAGGAAATGTGATCAGATACCACTGCTTTACCTCAGTCTTACTCTTCAGACCCCTTCTCACAGACTCCAGGAGAGTGTGATGGATTAGCTCCTTGTACTCATCTTCTGTGTGGCTGATTTCTGCCAGTCGGTGGATGAAACTGGTCAAGCAAAGGCTTGCGTTGTCACTAAGAGCCATATCCCCGAGCTGAGTGGATGAAGAAATGGCACCACATGAGTCTGGCTGTGACACTTTTTTCCTCACAGAACAGTACCACTGGACAAAACGTAACGAGTCCTGTAGAGACTCAGAAACTCTTAAGAGCTTTCCTACAGAAGTTTTAGTCCCAAATTAATGCCCATCCCACCCATCAGGCAAAAACCTTTTATATTTACCAGCAGGTGCACACAACCAGAACATGCTACAACAAATAGAAATGTAAGCCTGTAACATGCCTTTTATCCAGTACAAATGACCAAATGGTTCCAGAGCTCACTGATAGGAAGTTGTGCCACATTGTATTTCTCTTTTGGGACACACAGACGAAAAGGTAAACAGACAAAACTTCAAAAAAGGTGTTTGTACGAATACCTAAAGATACTTTCTGAATGTTACGTAGTGCCAAAAAACAGCCAATGGAAGTAAGTTGAAAGTTCAATTCATCATGGACACATGGTGCATATAGCAAGAGAAGGAATATTCAGCCAACCTGGATGGTATAGAAGCAGTTGTGCATAACAGGGATGAGGAAGTCAGTATCCACTGTTTGCATTTCCTTGATGTAGGCTGTGATTGACTGAAATGCTGACAGACGCACATCAAAGTCGATATCATCCAGATGCCGCTGATCAAAGGCATTCACCTAAGACAGAGCAACAAGTCGTTAATGAAAAATGACAGAAACGTGATCATAACATATTGGGGGAAAAAGGGAGCAAAGAAACTGTGCATACCTTAACAACATCAGTAATATACTTCAACTTAGTGTCCAAGTCAGATAAAGTCTAAAAAGAAACATAAACAACCCAGTTAACTCTTATGGTTGTTAAAAATTTGGATAACTCAAGACTTACCAGTCGAGACAAAAAATAAATAAAGGAGCAGCATTAGTCTTTCTCCTATTAGAACTTTCATAAGAGCCTTTCTTATGTAAGTTGAAGGATATGCGTTTTAAGTTCCCAAGTTTCTAAGTATCTACATTGAATGTTTCCTGTGTTTTACTGCTAAGAAGTTATGTAAGTCACTTCAAAGCAATACAGAACAGCCTATAAACCTATAAACGTGAGAGAAGAATACAAATAAAAATTGTCTTCGGGATACTTCCATTCTTATTTCATCAACATGCAGGATTTGTTGCAGCTGAAGTGATTTACTTGGCTTTTCTTACACTAAAGATCCCTGGTGAAGCTCATATCAACCAGGCTGTAAGCCAAAACTTTTACAAATCTTTGTGCAGCTTATTAATTTCTATCACAAAAAATTCTGCTATTTTCACTTCACACAAGAAGTAGATTAAAAAGGTCTTTAAAGTCATGTACAAAGATAAACACTGCTATTGCTTTGTTCTTGATCTCTTAGAACAAATTTTAAAAAAAGCATAGAAAGATGTACAAATGCAATACCTGAAATACCAAGCACAACTTATTTCGAGACAGTTTGTTCTGGATGACAGAAAAAAGCTTTGCCAGTGGTTTGAGAAAGCTTGTAGGGTTTGAGCAATGTCTCAGCAAGTTCTGCACTGTCTCCAGAATGTCAATTTGTGTACCCTGAAAGAGACACACAACTCTCAATAAGTATTGAAACCTCATAAGATTATTTCATTTCCTTGTGACATATTCCAAGACACGAAGTGAACGCTGCTGTACTTTATTCAGATTAGAGATACTGAACGAGAACAAAGAATTAGAAGGACACAATGCAATCATCAAATCTCTCAGAAGTACTTGCAACCTTTCAATTAGAAACAACACAGTGTTAAGACATGACTGTCAGCACAACAAAGACTTCTTTTATATGTCTTCCCCATGACTCAAAGGTCAGGAGAACTAATACAGCTTTAAAAAGCAGTATCTCTTGAACATGTGAGATGAACATTAATAGCACCATACACTTCACCAAATCACAGAATGAGTCAGGTTGGAAAGGACCATGGGGGTCAATTTGGTCCAACATCCCTGCTCAGGCAGGGTCATCCCAGAACACACAGGACAGGATTGCATCCAGACAGTTCTTGAGTATCACACATGAGGGAGACCCCACAGACTCTCTGGGCAATGTGCTCCAGTGCCTGGTCACTGCACAGTAAAGAAGTTCTTGTATGATCTCTCTCAACAGAAATCATGCATGGTCTCCTAATGATTCACATATTTAAAACCCCAAAATAGTACTTTATACAGTTTGCCATTGCCTTTCATCCTGCAGCAGACTAATGCAGCACTGCCCAGTACATCAAACGTACTACATACTCAATCATATGTATTCACATTGCTGCCCAGATGCTGGGGCTTTGGCTTTGGCGTGCATCAAGTCCACAGTAAAGAACAGCAACTATTTAAAACACTGCAAGCAATTTGGTGGATTGACTACAGTGACAAGGAATGTAAAGACTCCATTACGACTTCTGCAGACCTCCCCCATGAAAAAGGAGAACAGAATCAGTCTGGGCACTGGCACCTCTGGCTGAGAAGTGCACACCAACACGCAGTGGCACCATGTTCTGAGTAGACTACAAACACATGAAGACTTGACTGCAGGCTAATAATGAGAAATGGCATGCAATCAACAAGACTTTTAACTGTATCATAAACAAACAAATACACTTTATTAAAAGAAAAACATATGTTTAGTAAGGGGGAGGAAATAATTTTTACCTACCTGCTCCATATTACTCTGATGAAGGAAAGGGAGGAGAAGGCTCACAAGCACTGAATTCTGGCTCTTTTCTTGTATAAATTTGCTGATCCTGCAAAATTGGACAAGGTAATTTACTCTTTTATATCATTTCAATCACCAGTACAGAGCAAAGAAGTCTATCAGCGATAGTGTCATTTCACAAGGCTTTGTCAGCCCATCCAGGCTAACAGAGCATACCTTCCAAATTCACAGTCCCAGCCCAAGCTTTCGGCTCCACATGACTGCAGGCATTTCTGCACCTTTTTCTACCCTCAAGAGACATTAGATTTGAGTACCAGCAACAAAACCACCTAGAACCAACTTCTGAAAATGTATCACCTCAGCAACTTGCAAGGTCAATGACAGATCCAAGTATTTACAACTGCTGTAAATTTTAAAAGTTTGAGACATATTTTTTTAATTTGGAAACTATTACAATAAGCCTCTTTCTTTCTCAGTCCCTCCTTCCAGCTTTTTAACTATTTCAGGCTCTAAGAATCACTTACTTGGAAAGTATACTCAGCTCTTTGCTCACTTGAGCTCTGTACTTCTTCTTTTTCACCTTCTCCACATTTAGCATTGTTTTGCTGAAGTACTGAAGAATGGCAGGCACATGAGGCAGGACCAACCGGCAACCAAGGCTGAGGGGCTCTGTAAGAGATAGAACAGTTAGCGACACCCAAGAAACTCTGCTGCAAGAAATATGAGGGAGATCCAACCCTATACAGAGGGGAAATTAGGATAAAGGAGGCTTCATCAGTAGAAGAATAAGTAAATGGGAGCTATGAATGTGCAGGGCAGCTGGTGACTGGAAAGAAATACCAACACTTGCTGAGACCAAGTCTAACATGTCTGAGATGGGATCGAAGAAAGCACACACCACTCTCCTCACAGATTTCAGTAACTGCCCTTTTAAATGTTGGCTTATTGGAAGGTACCAAGGACACTGCTTAAAAGTAGTAACATCTCCTAAAATGACTGGAGCATTTGTAGATGTGATTTTCTTTATTCCACCACTGACCTCTTGTGTAAAATCAAAGCTGCCATAACAAGGGCATAAGCTCCTTTCCAATAGCTTTGAGTGTTGCAGGTTAAAGATGTCTCCACAGCTTCAAAAACAGCACACTACTGCTCTGTCTACTAATTCTCAAAGATGCCAGGTCTTTCCTGTCGGGGTGCACAGACTAAACATCAAAGTGATACAGGATCATGTGCATACAGGAAGTGGGCCTTTTTATAAAATGTGGTGCTAGGCGCAGAGCCAAGGCAGCAATGTAGCTCTTGAACTTGTATCAGTCAAAGCTTCACAGACAGAACAGGTCAGCATTTCCCTCTTCATAAGGAATCTCTCCATGCTCAGGACCCTGACACTCCAATGTGGATCTCATCAGTCATCAGGCAAGCAGGACTGTCATCAGGCAAACAGGACTTTACACTTCTTGAGCACAAGACAATTTGCACATTGATGTTTCCATCTCCGCAGGGAGGTCCTCTTCCCCAGTATTCTTAGCCAGTGTAGACAACCTCACTATAATCTAACATCTCCATCTAAAGCACCCAACAGGTCTCTCAGAATTCTCAGGCAGGCATACCTTCTGTCATGTCTCCAGTGGCCATGACAACACAGTCAGTCACGTTCAAACTGGAAACCTGCTCAGTGGGTTCAAAATCTGGGCTGTTGAGAAGGCTGTCAGCAATGTCCATCACAAGGTTGGATGTGGCCTCAGACAGATTCTTGGCTGACAGCACAGCAAACACATTTGTCAATATATCACTCTCTGGATGATCTGGCTGCTGCTTGGCCAGCAAAGGGAAATACCTGAGAGAAAGATTATAAAAAGGTTCACTGAAAATCAGGTTCAGAATTTTCAGCTTATAATTCTTTTGTGTGAGAAGTCACACAAAAAATAATGACTGTATTCACTTCAACCAAGGAAAAAAGTGCACAAAACCCAGAACAACAGTGTCATGAAAAATACAATGAATGGCGGTTGAGAGGTTATCAAATCCCTTTTCTGATCCTTTCTCCACTGTTGGGAAAGGACGGTTGCTCCTACACTCCACAGCCTGAGTCTCCTCTTAGTCTGCTCCTAACCTAGTGATCCAACACCATTTTTAACAGAAGTTTGTATACAAAGTCTTCATGCCTACCAATGAGGTGTCTCTAAAGAAACACCAGACACTTTAGCAAAGGAAAAACACTGAGTCTGTGCAAGAGGCAAAAATCACTGGAGACTGTGACTCAAAAAAACACTGAACTGTGTTCCAGTTGAGCTGGAACTTCTCACAGTCTGAACCAAAAAAAAGCTCTTTTACAACTTTCAGTAACAGACTCTCAGTCACAGATTCTGTGCCGAAGTTGCCCATACTCTTTCATAACATAGAAAAGAAAAGAGACTCACAAACACACGAATGAAATTATATATTGTAAAACTGACTTTCCACCTCACAAGACTAAGAAGTCATTGGTCAAGACAGACATATCCTAAGACGTCAGACCTCCTCCTCACCTGTGAGTTACATTTGGGCTGCATATGTGCTTAGTTATTAATATATGGAAAAAGCAGCCTATTAAAAAGCGAGTTCTTGCATAAACTAGAAAGCTTCCCAGTTGCTTTGACTGCTATCAAAACAATGAGAGTCAAATGAAAAAACAAAATATGGTTTTGGACACAATTATTCACAGCCCGTTAGTGTGCTATTTTTTGTGTTTTATGTTTTCAGAAGTACTTAGGCTTCTTTGCCAGAAGAACACTTACCTGGGGTTCTTACTCCAGGTGTGAATGAGTTTGAGCAGAAAAGTTGGAGAATACTGACTCTCTGAAGCCAACCTGCAGACCTAAAGGAGAGAAAAATCAGATACCAATGCAATATAAGTAAGTAAAGCCACTTAAAAACCTCATCTCTAACGAAGACCTCACATTCTATAGTTTACCTTTGTTATAAAGTAATTTCAACCTTTTATAATGTAATTTCCCAACTTCCTCAATACTTGTCAAATGACTCCTTAGATCACCTCACTTCTGCTTATACAGTATTCCAGCTACCACAGCTACCATCTTTGCCCTCCCCTTGAAACTAGATTCCCATGATGCCTCCCATTTGCCACAGAAACTTAGCCACCACTCTCAGACATACCTATGAAATCTCAAGCACAGCACCAAAAACTCACTCCTCCCACACTTCCTATGCCCTGACTGCAGCACCTGGTCTGTATCTCCACGGCTTCACTGGAGAGGCTGGAACATTGTACTGTATCCCATTAATGGGATCTCCTAACAGGGTTCTGTGTGCAAAACAACCCCACCTCAGAGGTGCCCAGCCTGAGCCCCAAAGAACAGCTGCTGCTTCTACATGACTGGACACAGGTGACCCAGTGCACCCTCCTCTCAGCCACTCCACAACCCAACGGGCTCCACACAAGTTACACAGGTGGGTTTCCACCGTGGCCACTGCTGGACTGTTGGCAGGGCACCACTAGTGAACACACAGGCAGAGCAGGCTCCAGTGCATTCAGGGGCAGCAAGCAGAATGGTGCATGTGGGGTTTAGACTAGGTCAGTTTGCTCAAGACCTGAGCACAACAGAAAAGATGGCATATCTGACCATCATAGCCAGGATCTTAGAAATCTTCTCCTGTCCCAAAGGCTGGTGATATTATTGCCCTGCATAAAACAGGGATCTCCTGAATGATATACAATAGAGACTAAACTATTAATCCAATCCTGCAGGAATGCTGCTGTGCAGGCTAACAAGCCTCTGCAGCAAAATCCAACAACAGGTGAACAAAAATGAACAGCAAACTCCAACTGCAGGCTCAACAGGCTTAAAACAATTTGCCCTCTCGACGAGTTTTTACACACCTCAGTTCTATAGTTTTAAAAAAGGAAGCACAGAAGTCAAAACGATTCTTTTGCCAAAACCAAATCTTCATGAAGTTCCCCAGAAAAGACTCCGGAGGGAGCTTCTGGATCATACTACCATCCAAGTTTCAAAACCATCTGTCTTCCTGACATAGCTAAGGACAAGAGGCATTCTAACTATCTAGTAGCAATAGTACATCTTGTTCAGTTACTCAGAATTTGCAAACACTGTGCTCCCTGAAAGCTTTAACTGCTTTGCTGACTTAAAGCCTGAACTGCTCGGGAACTGCAATAAATGTTCACTGCTTTTCCCATGTAGCACCCTGGCTGTAAGAAGATTCCATGGACAAACCAGGAACACGAACTTCCTTGCTGCTCAGCCCAGTGCAATACAGAGCAATATGCACTGCCTGGTACTATTTTATCTACTGTTTGTCCACATAACCATACTACACATCACATATTGTTACTGAGCAGAGAAACAGTCTAGGAGTAAACAAACCCAGTATCTAGAGAAGCAGCTCTGTGATTTCACAGACTGTACCAGTGCTCTTTAACAGGCTTTTATGCTGCTAGGAAGTTGGACATTTGGATATCTCAAAGGTCTCTGTGGAAGAGCACTCTTGGAGTCAGCCCCTCTTACCCAGTTAACCTTTCCATGGACACACCTGCTTTTAGAGCAGAGACAACCCAGCAGCTGGTACAGGCATTTCCTGACAACCCAAGACACTGCACTGACAAAGACAGCACAATTTAATTTTAAATTCTGTGTTCTCTCACCATCTCACAGCAGTGCATTTTCCAAGCTCAGAGGTGATCTCAATTTCTCTGATAAAAGCCACAAGCTTGTGCTTTGCCACAGTGCTCACATGGAACTCTCAGCAAGCAGGCACAAGACCACATAGCCCACTGACAGACCCTGCTGGGTCCTTCCTTTCCTGCAGCAGCATTTGTTTCTGCAGTCCCCTACCCAACAAGTGTGACACAGAAAAGTAGTAAAGTGCACCTAGAAATGACTTGTATTATTTAGCTTCCCTGAAGCATCTAACGAAGAAGTTGGCTTCTGTGGTTAAAGAACAAATAAATGGCATCCATTTTATTCAGATGAATTAATTTGTACTTTAATCTGTGACTTGATTATTCCAGGACTAATCAGACATGAGCCAAGAAACTGGCCTTGCACAGACACACTGGGATGCCAGATTCTGTCCAAGGCCACATCCAATCTAGCAATGGACATAGCTGACATGATGGACTCCAGTACAGCTGGAGTTTTCTGCATGGTACATGTTTCAAACAAGTTATTTGGAAAAACAAGACATACTTACCTGAGGCCATACCACAGCATGGAAAACGGCATCAATCTCTTCCACACTAAACCTGTAGGTCTCATAATCAGAAAAAAATTCTGCCACAAGCTTGAGACCAAGACGTCGCAAATTCTTCAGTGGATTAATCAACCTAGGTTGGACCTGTAAAAAACCAACAAAAAACCCAACCCAGTAAGACCAGTTAGCAGAACAACTACTAACTACTTGCTCTGAAATTAAATCCATTGATTGACCACATCCAGATACATCCTTTGCAGAAACGTTTGTTTTCTCTTGTACCTTGCTCATGGTAGCGTTCTACATCTCAGAGTTGACCTAAATTTTTCTAAAAGGGGCCTGCCTGTTCCTGCATTGACTCAGTTATACAGGACTCCTTCAGCTCATAAAAAATCCATGCTGATAGGTTTAACTCAGTAGCATCTGCCCCTTCTGGACACAATGCAGAAAGCTACACCATAATTAATTAGATTTCCAACCTTGACACTTAAACAATTCTGTTTTACACTTGAAAGGACCCAAATCAGCTCTCTGTTCTATTGCCTCTCCAAAGCGAAGCTGCACACAGAGATCTTCCGGGAAGAAATCAACAGACGAAGAGAAGGGGGGAGGAACAGAGAAGGAAAAATGTGAATTACGTCTTCCAGCAGAGCAGAGTGGGGGCTACAGCATTTAGTTACAGGAAGGTGCTTCCAGTACCCATTTAGTAGTTATGTTCCATAGCCTTTCTTGGGAAAAACATTTCAATAACGAAATTCATGCATTGCTGCATTCTTACTCTCCTCCCTAAGAGAAGTCATGACCTGAGTAACTGAAATTATTTCCACACCGTGCAATGCAGCTCACAGCACAAGCACATGAAGTAGCTCCACAGTGCAGAGGTCATGAACTTCAGTCTCAGAAACAACAAAGCCACATCAGATCACATAAAAGCCACTGTCTGATATGGGAGCTCTTTTGGGTCTCCAGTTTGTATTATGATCCACCACACAGAATCCAAAATCACAGGTAAAAAAACCAAAGAGGAGACAGTGGAAAAGGAACCAATTAAGTTCTTGCAACAGGATCTCCCAGGCTATGCTGAATGTGTACTAATGGAGTGCGATCAGCTTCCAGGTGGCAAATGAACTGTTAGAAAGCCCAAAGAAAGCACAAACCAGGATACCATTTGTAATGGTGACCTCCAAGTGAAGTAATTTTGGGTTTCCCACTGTTCAATCACCATAAGAGTTCTCTGAGATCAAGACTTTGAGAGGACAAACAAACTCAATAGTGAACACAATCAGTAGGAAATGGTAAATTAATAACTTGTCTTAAGATAGTCAAAGTTGATGTTTAACTCTCCAGGCAGTATCATTCTGCAATAAATTACTCTCAAACTCCAAGAATGTCTTCTAATTATTAGTCAAGACAAACAGATTTCTCACACTCTTCCTTGAGCTTTTAACAGCCCCTGGGCTAATGAAGTGCTAAATTAAGTTCAGACAAACAACAGACTGTCACTTCTGACATTACACAACCATGACAGGATTACTGTAGCAACTCTGGCAAAATGCAGCTTTCCTTGCAGTTAATGAAGCAGCTTTTAGAACTACCATCTCCTGTCCTCAATGAAAACTTGTAAGCATATGCAATGCACTGCTGAAGTCAGACTGTGGGATGCTGGTGTTCTCAAATTTGCTCATCCTCTTCATAAATTAAGACAGTTACAAGGTTCTGCGCAGCCACAGGCAACACTGGGACCTTGGATACTGTCTATTGCAAGGACTTGCTTTATTTTGACGGATTTTTTTCAAAATTCTAACCTCAAATGCTCACAGCTGTGTCTTGGCAAGAACATGTTTACGGTGACAAAACATTCATTCCTGCTTGCTCAGTCCATCATCTTGTAATTCCTTCCAACACCACAGAGATGATGATGACTGTGCAGTTTGCCTGTTTCCCACCTAATATATGTGGAGGCCCTGCACCAGGAAGACAAAAAAGCCGGGCTCAGTGTTACAGTTTCTGAGCAGCTGGTAACACACCCCACGTAGCTGGACTAGAGCTCAGGGCTGTCTGTGCTGCCCCCCTGTGGGCAGCAATAAGCCAACACATCCCACTTTCAGGTGCAACCAATCTTTAACAGGATGTCTTCCTCACCTGATCCCCTCTGCATGTACAGCCATTGCTCAGCAAGGGGAAGAACATTTGCAGTGCTCTGCAGATACCTGGCTAAGACCCAAATGGTAACACTGGATTAGTATGACTACTCCTGAAACAGAGCTGAAGATGCTTCTAGTGTGCGGAAAGCATGGCTGGTAGCCACATCCTTCCTGTGTCCCATAACAGGAGATACTCAGGGTAGATAATTACGGTGTTCATCCACAATGCTGAGCTCCCCTGAGGTCTAGCACTGCACCAAAACACTTCATGAATGAGGTTTGCTCTAATGTCTTCAGGCGAGGAACTTTATACCTCTCCTTCCCCTGCTCAAATGTTTTCTCCTCACAGCCAAGAAGCTCCATCTTTAAGGCAAGTTTCAACTTCCAGCCATAAAATCTTGTTATATGTTTATAACCAAACATTTATCTCCCTCTCATGCCTATCTCTCCACAAAACAGGTAGGAACACTGCACAGAGATCACCTCCAACTCTCTCTTCAGTAACTCAAACAAAAACACAGCTCAAATCAGTTTTCTAAATACATTAACTCTGCCTGCACTGCTTGAGCCACTTTCAGACAAGTATCACTGGCCTCTATTTTGACAGACTTCTAATTTCTAAGCTTCACTCCACAATGGCATTCAACTTATCTTTACCTGAATCAATAAAGCTCTGTTTACATGTGTAAGCTCAGAGGAGGAGGAGAGAAAGAAACTTAATTTACATGTTTGTACATTGTTTGCATATACGGTACCTTCTCTCTTTGCTGGAGGATGCAGGATACCACAGCAGTCATGCAGAGCAGAATCTGTAGAATTTCAGGCAAGTAATGCTGGATGAGATGTCCCATGTTTTTCAACACAACTTCAAGACCATTGAAGAGACTATGCTGACGCCCAAGAGGCAGAACTTTAGCTAAATCCAGCTCTGACATACTTTGAAGGACCGCAGTCTGACAAGGCCCTGTAGTAGGCAAAGGAACAGCAAATTATCTAGGGAGGCACCATGAAGACACCCACTGCCAAGATTAATTTTTCAGTGAAAAACAGTGGAATTTGGCCCTAAATTACAGATCCTCACAGTCAGATTTTTAAATAAGAACAGCTCTGTGTCTCCATCTCTCTAACACTCCGATGTCTCCCACTGCTACAGAATCAGAGCACCTCACAAGCTCTCTTTACTGCCATGATACTCAAGCTAGCCTATGATGCCAGCCACTACCCAGTTCTGGCCTGCTACAGCTTACTTGCATTGCTGTGTTCAGTTTTTCTGACCTTGGACACGTAAAACAGAGCAATCGTACTTTGTAAGCAGAAACTCAGGGGAAACTTAGGCCTTACCAAGGGTTTACTTTCATCCTTTCAAGGCATGGTTAAGGGACAAACTGAAGCACGTAACAGTACTAAGCATATTTATCCTCCCACATCTCTATAGGTCAGGAAATACCACACTCCCAGTTTTGATGGCCTACCTACCATTACTGAATTGCTTCACAGCTTCAAAGAGTAGATCCAAGAACATTCGTATCTCTTCTGGCAGTGAGCCGGCCAGAAATCGCAGAACAATTGACATGCGAGTGCTTGCTGAAGACTTGCCCTGTGTTTTGCTCCCTGTTTTGTTTCTCATTCTGCCATAGAGAATTCTTCAAGAACCAAAAAGAGGTTGCATTAGCTTCCAGAAAGCCATTTGTTTTCCAGCCTCTTATTCTGCAGGAGAAACTCAGTTTAAAAATATTCTCTAGTGGAAGTTCTCCCTTCAGGGTTTCCACTGACCTACTACATATTGTCCAAAAACATCTTAGTGAAAGATCAGCTTCTGCTACTGCCATGGAAGCTCTGCTGGAAACTTCAGGTATAAAACTGGTTACCTTGCAGGACAATTTGCATCACTGCAAATAGCTGGCAATACTCAGTGAACTGAAACGTCCTCACAGATCTCTGTAATCCTTAGTAGAAACAGTATTACCAAAATGTTGTTTTTAAGGAAAACACCGTTTGCATAACACATTACATAAAAGTGTTAATAAGGAAACCATACAGAATATCACAAACTAAGTCATCAAACTATACCATTAACCATGGGTTTATCTCAACTGAGATAAAAATGAAATAAAAAAGAGAAACAGCATTACATCTCTCTGCTCATGGTACTCTGCCATGAAGCTTTTGAACTCACACTTCAGAACACACCTCATAAGAACAGGGATGAGATCTGGCCGATGCTCTGTTTTTACTACTGTGGTCTCCTCAGAAATACTGAAGTGGACTATCTCTTCTTTAAAGCTCTTGTCCTCCAGTAGCCTTTGCAAGTTCTCCCTGTGAGTAATAAACATTATTTGAGGGCATAGGGTTATAAAAATAGATACAAAGATGCATCTATATCTAATTATCTACCTATCTATCCTTGCTGTATACAAAATATTAAAGCACTATTTTCTCACTCTTTTATTTAAAAAAATATTTTAAAAGCCAGCAAGTTCAAGCTTGTAGACAAGTAAGTCCTGGACATATTCAAAAGAAATTATTCAACCACAAACTAGTTTTCCACTTCACTTTTTTTTGTGTGCTTATAAATCATCAGTATAAAAGACATCTTTGAAAATGATGGAACTACTAACACTAATGACACTATTCTGGGACAAAATGGAAGTGTTGCTATTTTTCTCTAAACAAAAAAGAGGCACTGATCAACCTCAGGACCTGATTTCCTCTCTTAGATACAAAACATATAGTTGGTTAAAATTAAATTTTACATATATGTCTTCAACAAATACAGGACCCCAAATAAAACTGACCCCAAAGCAGGATTCTGTTATGACAGCAGGCTTATTCACCAGTGCTAAAATAATATAAAAGCTTTTACCTGTATGGCAGTAGATGAGGATGCTTGTATGTCATTATACAGTCAAGAGCTATTCTCTGTACATTCTGGTCTTGATGAGACAGTAACTGCAAATAACAAAAGAAAGAAAATGAGTCCCTATCTAGGAGGCAGAAGTGCTTACTGAAAATAGGGAAACAACCCAAAGGCTACAAGCTCAAGAAGGTTTTGGAATAACTTACTAAAATGGAAGCAGAATGTATGTGTAGCCAGTATAAAGCCAAGATGTACATGCACAACCGCCACTTATAAAATAGTTGCTGATAGTTCATATACACTTTTCCTTCCTATCTATGTAGGACAGTTATAATATTTGTTTTTTCATAGTTGTCTTTTGGACCACTATGAGTTTGCATTTATCATCAAAACCAGTTATCAGATGTGTATCTAAGAAGACTGGATTAAAAAGTAGACTACCCAAACCATTCCAAGATACCTGTACTTCTTTCCTGTGACAAACACAAACAACTTGGAAGACTTGGTATGCAAAGTCTCATTGAGATTTGCTCTCTCTTGAAGATGACTTTTCATAACCTAGGCACTAAACAACACCAAGTAGCAGTCACAGCACCAACACTATCTGAGTTAAAGACGTGCTTGCACAATGCACACAGGCACACGGTCTGGTTCTTGGGGTGTCCTGTGCAAGGCCAGGAACTGGACTCAATGATCCTGATGGGTCCCTTCCAACTCCGCATATCCTGTGATTCTGAGATTCATTACGACAGGGAAAAGAAGTGAGAATAACAGATCATTTCCCCAGGCAGCATCTTTATCAGTTCTTCAGTCTCATACCAAATAGCACAGGCATGTGTCATCAAAGGTTGTTTTGCCATGATGTCCCTATGCCAGATGGACACACCAACTGTGACAATGCATATACTAAGACACAGAAATTCAAACAGTAAGTGATGAAGTAATCTTTCTTCTTGTGCCAGGTTGTTCTTCCCAAAGTGACATGACCTTTACACAACTGTCCAATATTTTGCTAAGAACACAGGCAAGGAAACACATGGATCAACTCTTTTTCTATACAACACTTTGAGACAGACTGAAACAGAGTGGATGTCTATTAGAGATTCTCAAATTCAGGGACTAAGGAATGGAGATTTCAACACATACAGTCTCAGAAAACACAAACTGGGAACAAAGAGAGCAAACCCCAACACCTGAACAAATCCACAAACTGGCAACCAACACAACCCTGTAAAATTAAAAAATTAAAAAACAAAACCGTTTTAAGGACTGTAAAATAAAAACCTAGAATCCCTCTTTAAAGTTATACTTTCGACTTTTTACTTTCAGGGAAATCCCTCAGAAGAGAATCAAGCAAACTGAATATTCTTCAAAAAGAAATTCCTTTTTTGATGCTTGATGATCTCTTGTACATACTGGCCATACTCTTAGTACACAGAACACTATAGGACAAAGACAATCCTTCGATCTTCTCCAAGCTTTGGATTCTAAATCCTCCTCCAGATCCTACAGGAAGTGTAAGTAAAACAGATATCCCCTGCAGCCACTCTTCCACCTTACCAAAGACTACTACTTGTCTGCTGTTTGCAAGTTTGCAAGTGCCACTCCTGATAAACTAAGCCAGGTATCTCAAGGAGGTCTTTGCCTAAGGGGCTCATTTCAAGCGGCGCCTGTTAGGAAGTCCTCTCAAGGACAGTTCCTTTTTCAGCTATCACAGCTGAGTTCAGAAAATGACAGGTTTTCTCAGTATTAGACACTGTACTCAAATAAGAAAGAATTAATTTATTAGTAGCAATTCTAAAAGTAAGCAAATAGCCTCACCTGGGTATACAAGGCATTCAACTTCTGCTCCAGATACAATGCACGAGGATTTGAGAATTTTGAGAAAACTTGTAAGTGGGCTATTAGTTGTCTGCAAAACAACACAATTATTTTCTAAAATATCCAAGAGACAAACAAACAGGGAACTTTAATTAAATTCATTAGTAAGAAAGAAAACAAAACACAACACAAGAGGATCCCAAGTCTTCAGCACTATTTCAGACATAGAAAGAGGTGTCCTGTTCCCTAAGCAGCTCCTTCCAGCTGTCACTTCACTGCACATAGAATGCCTTTACTTCAGTAGCATCAGGTAGGCTCAGTTTTTTCCTGAGAAATGGGTACAGTCAGGATGCAGCTTACTTCTCTCTGCCAGCCCAGCCTAGAACACCAAAATTCTGTACTAATCTCCTTGTTTACTCACTTGTCCATAACTGGTGCCCATATTGCTCCTACCAATGTGATGGGCTGCATTCAGCCACAGACTGTACTGGACTTAACACTGGGCTGCAAGGACAGATGGGAGTCAGTTCCTCTAGTGCTGGCAGAGTCACCTCACATCTGTTCCACCTCCTCTTCTTGGAAAGGGACAGAGAAGACCAGGATAAGGAAGGTGTGAGATCTCCTCTACCACGTGTGCTGTGAGACTGGTAGAAGCTGCCCTCATTCAGTCGCTCCCCCTGCTAATTTACACTGAACTCTCCAGACACTTGAGCTGGGCCACTCTCCTCCCTAGCTGGGCACAGACAAGGGACAATGCCTTCCAGGAACCCCAGAAGGGAGCCAGGAGCAGGTGCGTACCCTCCCTGCTTCAGCCAGGCCTCCCAGGACACAGGGTGCAGCCCCATGAGGGAGTCCTCCCTGGCACAGGCCTGACCCGGGAAGGGAGGTCACTCCACAACTCATTAACACATCCGAGGTAAATCTTTTATGCCTTTGTTACAGCTACTGGGAGCTTATGTTTCCATTTCACTACACGGATGCTTTGAGATGGAGGCTGGGAAAACAGCAAAATATCTTGGACTGTCACTGTATTTTAATTGCTGATAACTTGCAGATACAAGCCAGAATCTGGGAAAAAAATTAAACACCCATAGGACACCTGGGATGAAATGACACTTTAGGCCACATATCAAATACCCGTATTGTTCCAACACATAAGGTGACATTTTGAAGTTCTCTGTCATTACAAGGGCCATCTTTGGCAAAAGAAGAGTCAGAATATGAATCTTTGTGCTGTATTTGTAAGGGATATTTGACAGAGGTCATCACTGGGGAGAATTCATACAAAGAGCAACTTTCTCCATGTATTCAGCACTGCAAAAATGACATTTAGCAACATGCTGCTTCAGTCTACCAAATAAAAGCCTTGGTCCCTAAGAAGACAAGATTTATAATGGACATGAAACAGCAGGATCCCAATATTAGAAAACCTAAACAAATAGTCTAATTTTTTGAAGTGTTTGGCAATGCCCACAGTTTTTAAAGACTAACAGATATACACAGAGAAGCCAGGGAATTCTGGGACAAAAAAACTTCTGAAAACTTCTTTTCTCTGAAAACTTCAGAATAGCTTCAGAATACTACACATGTTTTGCATAAACTAAAACACACCACAGACTAGTCAGCAAGTAACAAGATAATGATAAAACCTGGGCAATGTATTTGGATTTTTAGTACCGTACAGGCAGAATTTCTGACTTGTAATCCATTGAGAAATGATGAAGCACAAGCAAAAGAAGAAAAAATAATATATACAAAAACACAGCTTATATCTCAAAGTGAGGTGCTGAATCTGCCTTTCTATAAAAGCACTAGCAAAAGGGAAAACTAAAAATACTTACTTAGCAGCAGCTCTTCTTGTTTTCTTTTTCGGTACTCCTACGTTAATTGGTTCCCCTTCTTCCTTTCCTTCCTCCTCCTCCTCTTCCTCCTCCTCCATAGCAACATCATTCACCTCTTCAGCAGGTATTTGTTTTGATGCTATGGTACCACTAATTTTCCTTCTGAGATCCTGAGATGGAGCCACTAAGGAATCTGCTGGGTAGTACTCATTTCTGTGTTTAAAAAAAGAAGCAAGGAATTAAGCAGCAGAACATTTTTCAAGGTTTCAGGGCAACAACAACAACTAAAACCCTCACCATTCTTATTATAACATCTTACTGTCAATCATACTGTCTGACATGTGCACACATATGCAAGCACACTACTGCTTTCTCTCCAGGGGCAGAAATTTGACTCAGCCTCTAACAAAATCAGTATTTTCCCCATCCTGGGGGAAAACACTTTGGCATTCTGTGATTCCAAATTAAAGCCTGTTTTTCTTAAAGAGGAACTTTATTTCCACTGGAATGGAAACTTAATTTCCACTGAAATCACTTCGTAACTGAGTAACAGGAGCATGACAATGGCAAGTCAATGAATGAGAGACTGAGCAGCAGAGACCTACTGGAAGTTTCATTTCAGCCTGCTTTATTTCTAACAGAAACCACATTCTAATTAGAAGATTATCTCAACTGCAAACAGACATGTCATCGGCCATGCATTCAAGAAATAAAGTCTGAAATGGGATAACCAATCTTAAAGCTCAGCAACGCATTGAAAGCAAGGTGCTCACTCAACTGGAAAATCAATCTTACTTACCGAATGAATCTCAAAAGAAGAGGAGAAAGTTCCCTTGACCGAGGCTCCACTCTGTCTGGAAACTTATCCAGTGCTTTCCACAGCAGAAAACGGTAATTTGTGTGGTCCAGCCGTTCACTGCAATCTGTTCTACTCCTCAGCTGTTCCAGAAAGACAGTCCCCACCTCTCCTTCTGGCATCTTCTCACTTTCTGTTTCAGCAATGCTCTCCTCCTGCTCATCTAGTTCATTTTGTAGCTCCATTTCTACAGAAGAGGTAAGAAAATCTTTTCAGGTTACTTCCGATAACCAGTAGCAACAAATCCATCCCCCATTACAAAAGTAATACATTTGGTGACATACACCTGTTTAGACATGACTGTATTTAACACTGACGTGTAAGACACACAATGTTCAGAAAGCATTCTAGGATGCCTTGCAACCCTGGCACTTCTCAGTTGGGTTCAGTTCCCTAGAATAACAGGGAAGTTCACAAATGGCTGCATACTTCTGACTCTATAGTGAAATATTAGATTGCATATGCCCAAGGGTAAACCTCAAGAACACACACAAGGACTGTCTGCAGAAATTCCATGGAGCAGGAAGATAGTCTGCATCATTACAAAGGGCTTGTCACTGTTCCTGACCAGTCTGAACAGCACCAGCCTTAAGAAACGATGAAACTGCTGCATGGTTTCCCACAACCTGCAACACCCTCCTGCAATGAAGGGGGCCTTTTCCATCTACTGCTTGGTGTTAAGGACAGGAGACACAGCGTCCTTCCCAAGCCTTTCCACTGCTGCCCTGGACATGACAGTAGTACTGGTTCTGAATTCCCCCATCACACATAAATTTGGGGCACATGAAAAACAGCCACATAATTCACCATTAGCAGGGTTACTATGATAACCATGCTCAGGAAAGGTGACTTACCAGCATAGGTAGCAGCCCTCTCCAAATGTTCATACAGGACCTTCCAGAACCGTTTATTCTCCATTTCCTTTGCATGAGAACTAACAAAGCAGAATACAGCATGAAATTAGAAGGAAGATAAGAAAAGGAATGCATCACTCAGCTAGTTAACAACAACCACTATCAAAGGCTTTGATCATTGATTTAACGTG
Source organism: Cyanoderma ruficeps (assembly GCA_008694505.1). NCBI lineage: Eukaryota > Metazoa > Chordata > Aves > Passeriformes > Timaliidae > Cyanoderma > Cyanoderma ruficeps. Next base: position 2,373,588 of record VZDJ01000041.1, read on the forward strand.
GCCACTGGGAGATAGGACATCTGCACAATGCAGCTGTAGCACTTCCTTGCCTTTTCTCACAGATCCCAAATGTCAATGTTATTAAAATAATCTGGTTGTATCCCACGACTTCAAATAAACTCAAAATGAGTAAAAAATGTTCTCAAGCTTTCTACTGATTTCCATACAGCAAATCATATAGAGTCAAAGGAAGAATTACCATGGATGTATGTTTTGAAGAGCTGGTTTAATTTTTTTTTAATTAATTCACTGGTTTGAAGAGGAAAATCCCATCTTTTTTAATCGTACAACAGAGGGAAGAAAAGAAAAGAAGATAAAGTCGTGCAGAAAGTAGCCTCTGATTTTTTCACCACGGTAAGACTTCCCTAATCTTTAATAGGATTTAGAGGTTTTCCAGTAAGGACAGAAAAGTTGGCAGATGAGGAAACTGAGAGAGATTTCTTGTTCCTTTAAGGATTTGTGAAATATAAATCAGAACCTGCTACCTCTGACTAAAAACTGATGCTATTTGACTGTATTTGTTGCAAGTTCCCTTTAAAGTAAGAAAAATCAGGAAGTAAGTTGAACAGTCTACACAGGTTGAGATTTGAGAGATCAAATTAATTTCAGAAGATCTCACATGAAGGTTCTCATGCACAAATCTCTCCAAATTGGACATTTTTTACTCCACCATTTGTTCACAGAAGAATGAAAGGAACGTCCTGTGAGACAGCTACAGACTGCAGTATCCAACTGCACATACTCACGTTATAAGTTCAATTACAGGATCCCAGAGAGGGCTGAAGTTAATATAAAGCATTCCTAGTAAATACCGAAGAGGCACCTAGAATGACATACAACACCTTGTTGAAATGGAAAAAACTGTAGTTAAAGATCAACCAAGCTCTTCTAACCTTTCTTACTCTCAAAGAGGAAACTTCTATCAAAGAAGTTCTCAGAGATGAAGGAAGTCACATACTTAACCACTCCTTGTCTCATAGCCTCATGTGGGAATCTAGAACCCATATACTGTAAGCTGCACTGAGAGCTCATAACTATACCAAAATAACAAGAGTATGGAAAACCAGTTCAGCACAGATGATCTGGACTGTCTCTCTCTCCAACTTCAGTGCTGCCACAGCAAAATGAGGGACCTCATAAAGATGAAAGTTTGCCCAGAGGAGAATTCACTGCACTAGGCTTAATAGCATGTTCTCTAGACTGGCCCGTTGCTGAGCTATGTGGAGGAGTGACCTAAAATCCTTCCTCCTGGATGTGATGCTGCCTTTAGCTCAGTAGAGGAGAATCGACAGTCACAGGCATAAAAGATCTTCCTGCTGAAGCAAAATCCAGAAGTGCGGTCACCAATGGCCAGTGAGAGTCCTACCAATGTTCAACCACATTGAGGACATGGCAAGGTCACAAGTCTAAATTTGCTCACAACTCACTTCTCCCTGGAATCATTTGCCTTCCTTTCCATGACATCAAATCCAGATTAACCTGACTGTGGGCCAGTTATCTAGATACCACTGTTGTTCTACTAAACATATCACTCCTGAGGACAATGGGAGCTGTGATCCCTCCTAACAAGTAAGTTTTCTAAAACCTAATCTGGGAGCTAATTGATATTTTGATGCACTCTCATTAAAAACTCTGCAATCCATGTGATGGAATAAAAACATTCTCTTGGAATAAAGGAACGTGACAACTGCTTTTTGACAATAAATCCTTACCTCCTGCAAAGATTCACTTGGTATTGTAGGCTGCACTATGTCACATCTTAGTTTCCTCAAATGGAGAAGTTTCTCTCTGTAATCATTCACTGTTGCTGGCACAAGTTCTGCTTGGAGCAATATGGCAAATACTGGCTGGAATTCCTCTGTGCCATCACCCTGAACAAACAAGTGACATGAATTCTGTTACACTACCTTTATCTCATTGAAAAGTACTTAAAAAAACCCATACAGACTCATGGCCATTCTGGATTAAAGAACAAAGTCAAAGGACTTGTTCTGGTATCCACCATTTAGGCACACATCTGAAAACACCAGGAGATAGGGACAAAGAAATAAAACTGGAATGTGAAAGCACTAAAGCAGAGGACCACCTCTACCAGATACATTTTGTTTCTGCAAAGTGAACAACATTTCACACAAAACATGAAGCTCAGATAGCTTTGAAATGAAAAGTTAAATGAGAAGTTTTAGCCCTACCTCAATCTGTGCAGAAGGTGGATTATCAAAATGGTTTAGAATTCGAACCGTCAACAGCCGGACCTATTCCAAGCAGAAGCATATGTCAGGCAATATAAACTGACACATACACACCTACAGGGAGGTTAATGTCTGGTAGAGCACACTGATTTCACTAGGTTCATCTTGGACATGAGAAACAGATGAATTCCTGTAGTCTAGAAGGCAATTTGAAGTGAATGTATTATATTCCTGCCCTGATTTACCTCTAGGGAAGAGGCAAGGCTGACAGGGCTAACAGTTAACCTCTGTTAACTCATGTCCCATTGACACAGGTCTAAGCAGACACTACAGAAGTAACAGCTTTACACAGTCTCAGGCTTCTTCTTTGAGACTTTATAATTTAACTAAATTTACTTATGTTTTATTGTTAAAATACATATTGCTTTGCATGTGCTCAAAACAGCAGATTACCTTGGAGACACCAGTGGAAATATTAGGACGCAACTTCTCAAACAAGTCCATTAGGTTGCCTTGGGAAAGGGGCTCCCGGCAGCCACATAATGCCAGCCTCGTGTAATAGAGATCAGCCAACAGCAATGCAGAGGGGTCTGAAGGGAATGTGCTAAAACAATGGATGATTTTATTAACATACAGAAAGCACTGCAACAACACTGGTATTTAAAAATAAGGCAGTAGTGGTAGCTACAACATTAAGGGGAAATTCCTTGATTTCAGAATCTGCTTGCACCAGCAGGCCAGTGAAGTCAGATTTCACCAGCACAATGACTTGCAGCTGCAAAACCCAGGACAGCCCAAGAGGCATGAGATAACTCTTTTGTGTTAATCAGGCTTGTCAAGCTGAGACCTGCATGCTGGATATGCAGGTGCAGAAAATAAACCTGCATAAATCACATGAGGGCTTCTGCTACTGTCCAGGTGCTCAGTCAGTGATCAACAAAAGAGAAATAATCTAGGCTTTAGGTGAGACCCCAGGAATCCCGTCTGCTCAAGAGAAACTTCCTTCTTCTACCTTACATCCCTTGCTCCAAGCAGGTTTCACATCCCCTACCCAGAGCTGGCAGGAAAGTATTAGGCTAAAGCCCACTGCCAGTAACTCCTGCCTGATCTGGGCAAGTTGTTTTATCTCCATTGTGTCTCAGACATGAGCACAATAACTTCCTAAACAAACAGGATGTTTTGAAGGTCAAGCCATTAAAGACTTGGAGATGCTAGAGAGAGATTAATGGTCTTCCTAAATCCCTCCAGCCAGACACTTTTTTTGGCTAACTGTAAGCTAGATAGAGTAAAAATAAATACAATGGAGTATACAAAATCTCCTCCCATTGTGGAGCAAGTACAAACATGGATATGTAAGGACATGGTGGAATCCCGAAACCAAAAGCAAACTCAGGCTTTTAACACAGCTCAGAAGGTGCTGTTCCTGTCTCTTATCATTATAATATAACACAGAATTACTAAGTGTAGCATTCCAAAGTAAAACTACAACCAGTGTAGCAATCCAATGTAAAACTAGAACCAGCTTGACACACTACCCGGCAGCTAAGAAAGCATCAGTTTGCAAAGAAAATGCCATTGCACAGGAACTACATCTACCTGGTTCTTCAAAAGGAAGTGCCTACAACTTTGCTCCATTACATAATCATAATACTGAAGCAGTGTACCAGCGTAATAGAATGGGCAGCACACAAAGAAGCATTTAACCAGCTCCTATATAGAGGCAAAGTCAAATTTTTCTGTACCAAGGAAAACCATGAAGCACCACAAAACAGGCAGAGTTTACTTACGTCACCAAGCTCTTGACACGCTCCACAGGTAACAAATGGAGTACTTCAGCAGACTCTACCAAACTAAGTAGAGTACTTACAGCTTGGCAGGCCACAAATAGGTTTCCTGGAGCAGAGAAAGAACAAGAACTTCTTGTAAATTTACTCATCTCTCAGTGACTTGTGCTTGGATGGTGCTTGCCCATCCTGAAAAGGCTGGAGTCAGAGAAATAAGGTAGCATATGGATCCCAGAACTGGCATGTGTATTTTCTAACTGTAACACATAATCATAACACAGAAGTGCTTCCCTGGCTATCAAAGTAAGCACCTCCTTCAGCAAGCCAGCACTGAAAGCTGTGACAGCTCCCAGTTTGCCTATTTCCATCACACCCACATGTGCAGAAAGCAGGGATCTGGAGATAAGCACTACGGCAGGAGTTGCAGACAGTGCTCTGCTAAAAAGGAAGAAATGCTGCCAAACTGATATGAATGTAGCAAAAACATAGCCAAAATACATACTGATGCTACCACCACACAGGTGCCTATAAACTCTGGAACTTTGGCAATGGACTGCTGCGTAAGATCTTCAGGGCTATCCCATGTACCTAAAGAGGGAGTATATACTAGTAAATGGCAGGGGGGGTTGCTGAATTTTGTCTCCTTCCTAAACCTCTCAGACTCCTTTAGGGATGGAGGGTTTCCCAGAAGCACATGATAGCCAATGCCCTGCCAGGTAAGAAAGGGCAATTCCTCTCCCCTCACACTTCTAAGTTAGCAAATAGCTTGCTTAAAAAAAAAAAAAAAATTCCCTCCTTTATCAGCTCTCAGGTTGAAGAAATACTGCTCCTAAACCGGGAAAATTAAAGAAGTTTTTAGCAGATATAACTGTCTTACATGCTGCCAATGGAAAAGAAAGGAGAGTGAACATTCATATCCTATTTATTCCTCTGAAAACATTCCTCTATTCTAAGTTGCTTAATTCCCCAGGTATGTTCCAGATCCTGCTAACCATTAACCTCCATAAGGAGCTACTCAAAGAGAGAAGAAACATCAAGTAATGACAGGAGGAAACTTCCTGCATCCATAGTGTAAGGACAGTTCCCAAACTACAATTTGCATGCCCTTTGGTAGCAGTGTGCTGATCCTGGACAAAGATAGCAGCTTCCACCTCACCACAGACACACCTGTGTGATCAGTAAGTGAAGCACTTCCATACTGGCCCTGAAGAGCTGCCAGCAATAACTTGCTGTTGCTCTGACCCAGTTTTCAAGCCCGTTTCCTTGCACTCCACAGCAACCAGAACAGCAAAAACACCCAGTTCTGGAACTTGCACTTTGCCTCAGGGCTGAGGCCAGAAAGGTCAAATGGTGCACAGGGCTGGGAGCCTTGCACAGGCAGACTGGAGTCCTAGTAGAAGGTGGAGGAATTGCAGGAATCATAGAGGTGAAAAAAATGCCAGAGGATGAAAAAAAGCATCCAGGAACCCTAGTCTGGGAGAAGGGTGAAGAAAACCAAGCAAGTAAGTGTAATATGGGACAAGTGGAGGCATGAGTGTAGGACTGAGGATGCATTTATTTTCTTTTCCCTTACCAACAAAGGAAGAAGTAGCCATGTGCCTCTGGCATGCACACAGAGCCTGAGCAGTGCTGCTACTACTGCCAGTAAAGATGAGACCCAAGAAAAGGAACTTTAGATATTCCTTTTTTAGGCTAAGCACATTACCAGTAAAACAATCATGACAGCATGAAAAACCTGCAAGTATGATAAAATAAAGATCTAAATAAAAAAGGACCATGCTTGACAAAGCTTCTTTAAAGAAGAAAAAGCAACAGAGCTGACTGGTGGATACATTTAGGAATATTAACAAAGGTATGGAAAATGGAAAATGACAGACAGTCCTTACAAACAAAGGAACAACGAACACTCAGCCTGGGGCATTCTAAAACTTGTCCACAGTTTGGCACAAGGCCAAATACTTTCTAATTTTCTGAGTAACAACTGTCCTGCTCTATGCAGGCTCAGTTTTTTTCTTCTGGCCAGAAGGGGAAGACAACCAGTGACCATCTATTCCTGGAAAAAAGATGCAGAATTTAAAATTGGTGGTGTCACTTGGATCAGAGATGGTGTGCTGGTTTTGGTTGGGATAGAGGCAATTTTCTTCATAGTAGCTAGTACGAAGCTCTGTTTTAGATTTGTGCTGGAAACTGTTGGTAACAGAAGGTACTGACTGCACCTCTTCCCAGCCTGCCATGTACCCTTTAGCCTCCTTGCCGGCGTGGCAGCATGAAAAGCAGAAAAGGCCTCGGCAGCAGCAGTAGGCTCAAAAGTAACAAAAACATCTCTGTATTATCCACCCTGTATTCAGCACAAATCCAGAACACAGCCCCATACCAGCCACCGTGATGAAAACTAACTCTACCCCAGCCAAAGCCAGCAGAACACAGCTGGGACAGCTGACGCCACTGACCAAAGAGATATCCCCTATCATATGGCACCATGCTGAGCATCTAAAACAGGGGGAAGGAGGAGGCACGGCATTTGTCTTCCCAAGTAACTGTTGAGTGATGCAGTTCTGCTTTCCTGGGGATAGCTGAACATGTGCCTGCCCTTGGGAAGTGGCAAATGAATTCCTTGTTTTGCTTCACTTGCATGTGTGGCTTTGCTTTACCTGTTAAACTATTTCCATCTCAATGCATGAGTTTTCTCTCTTTTACCCTCATCCCTGCTGAGAAAGGAAGCAGCTGCAAGGGGCTTAGCTGCTGGCTGAGGTTAAGATACAACAGTCCTTTCTGGCACCCAGTATGTGCCTTGCAAGGTTAGAGATAATGACAGATTTGGTTGCAATGTGCTAGATTGAACCCTGATTGATAGCTGTTATTGCTGTTCAGCTATTAATTGGCAAGCTTCTGTCCCTGCCATAGGGCTTGCTTGTCTTACTGTGTATTAACAGCCACTGATCATCAGTGACTAATTTTTGCTTTTACAGCTGTATTGCTTATCATCCCTCTCTGCTCTACCTGGGAACATTTTGATAACAGCCATGGCAATGCACCCAGGTGGGCAGGTAGCCAGGGCAGTGCTGGTTTTTTTGTCCTGCTGTACCAGCCAGACTGGGGCTCTTGAGCAAACTTGAGTCAATTGGATTGTGACCTGTGGACTGAGTCCACAGAGGAGCAGGACACCCCAAAGCATCTGTGGCTGTGGTTAAGTCCATGCCAAAGTAGGTACATCTCAATGCAACTGTGGTTTTAGTTATGTCTATGCTGCAGCAGGACTGAAGGAATTGTGACCCAAGGGAAGTCCATACTGGAGAAAGTACATTTGAAGCATCTGTGCCTGTGGGTAAGTCCATGCTGCCGCATGTACACCATGAAGCATCACCAGCTATGCATGAGGTCATGCTGGAGCACCTCAGAGTATGTGGCCATAGACGAGCCCACGACAGAGCAGGTACACTTTTGAGGGAGAGCAGCCATGAATAAGACCACATTTGGAGCAGGTGTACCTCTGAAGGCACTGTGGCCCACGGATAAGGCTGCCCTGGAACAGGTGCTCTCCAAAGCACCTGTGGTGATGGGTAAGTCTACACCACAGCAGATATACCCCAGGAGAAACTGGGACTCATAGGTAAGACTGCACTTGAAGCAGTTATTCCCCTAACAAGATTGTACATAAATCCAAACCCAAGCAGGGACAAGGGGAGGAGCTCATTGCAATGTTAAGCCCTGTGGCCTGGCCCAAAGGGACTGGGGTGGAGACTAACAGATATAACTTTTAATTGTTGCAATTCATTTCAGTTTCATGTAGGAATTACTATAGCAGGAACCACCCAAATCGGTGGAGGACAAGCTTTACAAGAAGTAGTGCAAGTGCAGCAGTGAATTAACATGATCTGACTCTGGTGGCAAACAATTCCACACAAGACACCAACTCTCCTGTCCTGAGTGACCATTGTAACAGACGGAGCCCAGATTCATTGACTAAGTGAACTCGGTGGATGTTTGTGGAGGTTGGACTGGCAGGGACTGACAGTGAGTTGGCACTAGTCGACAGTGAAGTCGGCATCAATCTGAGACCATGGGAAACATGATGCTAGGAAGGGAAATATCTTGTCAGGTTATGGTGAGAAGAATGGGATTATGGGTACAGTTATGTTAATGAAGTTGCATCATACAAGGTTATGTTCTGAGTTCTTGCATACAAATGGTTAACATTCTACATATAAGGTAATGTAACTGCTCATTGGTTCACTATCCGGGATAGAATCTATATATTGTTATGTTTTCCCCACTGTGGGGCCCTTCAAGGTTGCCCCATACTGTGTTTGGCTTAGGTTCTTTCGTTGGCTCAGGCTACTATTGAAGTTTTTTTCCGGGCTTACTCAATCATCATCCCTATTTCAATTGCCACCCTGGCTCCGGTCGTGTCGCATTGCCAGTGACAGATATTCTGTGAACATTCTACAGCGGTGGTCCCCTGACTAAGGGAATAATAATATATCAAAGGATGGGAGGGGAAGGGCTGGATTATGAGGTTGTATTGGATAGCATGGTACCTGAGCATGACATAAATAGCACTGAATAAAAGGCAGAGAATGCGCTGGTTTTGGCTGGGATAGAGCTGAGTTTCTTCATAGTAGCTGGTATGAGGCTCTGGCATGGATTGGTGCTGAAAACAGTGTTGGCAACATGGATGTTTTTGTTATCAGTGTGCAGCGCTCACAAAGCATCAAGGCCTTTCCTGCTTTTCATACCAGCCCACTAGTGAGTGGTGTGTTGGTGCACAAGGAGTTGGGAGGGAACAGATCCAGGACAGCTGACCAAAGGGATATTTCAGACCACATGGTCATGCTCAGCAGATAAAGTGGGGAAGGTTCAGAGTGATGGTGTTTGTCTTCCCAAGTCACCATTATGTACGGCAGAGGCCTGCTTTCCTGGTGGTTTCCTGCCCACCCATGGGAAGTGGTAAATTAATTCCTTATTTTGCTTTGCTTTGCTTTGGTGTGTGACTTTTGCTTTATCTATTAACCTTCCTTCATCAGTCCAGAAACTTTCCCACTTTTACTATTCTGATTCTCTGCCCCATCCCACTGGGCAAGTATGAGCAAGTGAGCAGCTGTGTGGGGCTTAGTTGCCAGCTGAGGTTAAACCACAATGGTCTTTTTTGGCACTCAACATAGAGCTCAAAGAGTTTGAGATAATGACATTTAACTGGAGTGTGCTAGGTTGAGTTTATAGCTGTTACTGATGTGCAGCTATTAACTGACAGATGGAAATGTCCTAAACTTTGCACTATAGGTTTCAATTGGAGCTTATGAATCATAGTCTCTCCTTCACTTGATAGCTTCAGCCTGGATTTGTTTTAGATATATTTCTTTTCTCTTTTTTTCTCACTTTCTTCTTTTCCTTAACAATTACCCCTGTTTTCCACTATACAGGACATCTGTGATCCGGTCATTATTATGAAAAGTAAATGCAGAATTGTTTCCTGGAGGTTGTTTCTGCCCAAGTTTTGCTCTTCTCATTTTAGTCAAGCTGGTAAGTAATTTTGGATACAATGCTACCACTATTCATTTTCATGCTTTGTGCAATCAGAAAAATGGCTTTAATTTTTTTTATACATCAACAAATAGCAAAGAAACAGGAAGTAACTCTAACTGACCTTTGCAAAGGCTTCCTTTTTCAATGGCTGTGAAGAGAGATTCTATAAAACTTGTCACACGCGGCAGAATGTGGTCTTTGTTCATAGGTCTGTTCAAAATAAATGGGAAAACTTATTTCTGTTACACTGGCACCTACATATAAAAGTTTTCTATCACATTCGTCTCTATTAAATTACAGGTAGCTCATTCCAAGTTTGAAAGCAGCACCAAAACATTCATGCCATTTCTACTTCACAATTTAAGTTATAGCACTCACTGCATTTTCTTTCTAACTAGTCCTTCAATAATTACTGAAAAATTCTGTTGAGAGCAGACAGTGCTTAAAACACACAAACTGAAATGTGTCAAGACCATCTCTATATACTAAAGCACCAAGTTTAGTGACTAGGAAATCAAGAAGCCAATATTCCATTCCAGTCTTTACTGTCGACTCATGGTATTTCCATGCAGCACTTGTTTTTCTCTTCTAACCCCAATTTCCCAAGCCTAGCACTAGCAATTATTGTCCTTTCCTCAGTAAAGTGATTTCTTACAGAAAGAGAGCAAATAGGCAGTAAGAAAATAGACAGTGTTACTGAAACACATGACAATAGTACCTTAGAATATCCCTTACCTAATATGTGGCAGTACAACCAAGGCAACCCAAGGCTGTGAAAGATCGGTGATGTCTTCCTTCTCAGGTAAATGCATTAAAGACAGTACATGATCCAACACTGGAACTTCTGCCTTTTCTCCTTGTCTTTTACTTGTTTGTTGCCTTGTATTAGAGCTAAAAATAAACCCAAACCTTTTAGTAATCCACCACTGCATATCAGAGATTGCTCCTTTTGCTCCCATGATATTCAAAATTATGTTGTCTACTTCTAGCAAAAAGGACTTGCACAACACAAAGGATTTTTTCTTCTCAATGTCCTATACTGCACAAAACATCATCTAGTCATGCTGAAGAGCACAAAATATGGCCCACAAGATGTGTCAGCAGCTTATTTCAAGTTCAAATAATATTCCTAGAAGAAAAGACACTGGTTCTCAGTTGGACACCCTCACAACTGGGACATATAGATTCTAGGAACACCTGAGAGTCATATCTATGGTGGTTGTTAATAAACCATGATAACACAGACATAGATGGATGAGAGAAAACAATCAGTGTGGTAAAAGTTTTGGGAATTAAAGGTGACTCCAAATCAGAGAGCCTATTTGCAGGCAGAAAGGGTTGACACCATACTGGAACATATGAACAGGAGTCCTTCACACTCCATGAGCAGCAATCTTTCCATTCCACCCAGTGCTTGTAAGATCACAGTCAGAAGGCTGCATAGGCCTCATCCTTCAAGAAATACAGAAGCTCATAAAAAACCAACAGTAAGGATCATTAGAGGCTTAAGAAAAAACATTTATGAGGTAAACCTCAAGGAATTAGGATTGTTGATCCTAATTGAGAAAGAAGATGTCAGACATGTCTGATGATGAAAACCTACAATTTCTAAAAGCTTGATGCAAAGAGTAAGAAATATTCTGCTCTTAATGTTTCCAGCAGCTAAGACAAGCAGCAAAAGGATCTAAACTGCCATAAAGAAGGTTTGAGTTATACCCTGAGGACTGGGGAAAAAAACCTTAAAACCCAACAAAAAAACCCAAAAGCCAAAAATACCGAATTAAAAAAACCCCAAAACATGCCTGTATAAGTATAAAGATATCAAAGTACTGTCAAAGACTGCCAGAGGCAGCTCAGAAATCTCCAGAATTGGTGTATTTAAAAACTAGGTAGGAGATAGGGTATGCAACTCTTGAGATGTCTTCTGGCCATAATTTCCACCACTGGCATTGTAGGAGCACAAAAAAAAAGTCCAAGCAGGACCAAGGTCCTTGCAGCACTGTACTCCAAACCACTGAAGAAATAGAGAGATCAAGAAACAAAGAAAACAAGGGAAGAAAACCAAACATAATCATTTTGACTTAACCTTCTGTTCCTAAAACCTCAATGCTTCCACTATTATTAAATAAAAATAAGAAAAAGCCATACAGAGCAGACTGCTTTAAGGAAAAATAAAACCTTACATAAAAGGCAACACAAAATCAAAAGTTTTGAATTAGCTGAGTTAGAATTACTAGAAAAATCACTATCATTAGATTAGCAATGGTCATTCTGTGCTTCTGTGGTTACCCCTAATTTTTCCAAAGAGGCTCTAGGGAAAGCAACTACTTCACTGCAACCAAGTTAGGTTTGCAACTAAAAGCAGTCAAGCTGTGCCAGCACAGTGCTGCTTCTGCATTAATTACATGTCCTTTGATATCCAGCTGTGCTCTAAGGCAAGACTTCAGTACTGCTGCCAAGAAAGCTCTTGGACAAGACATACGCATACAGGGAAAAAAGCTGAAGCATAGGCAGGAGGTTAGTAGTGATGAGAAGCTGAACTGCTGCACTCGCTACAAAGATTAACTGCCAAGAGATGCAGTTTGCATGATGGTGTAACAGATCCCCATCACACATGCAACTGTTCATATCAGTGACCACCTTAACAAAGCGGCATCTATTCTCACATAATTTCAAAGAGGAAAGTGATATCCTACTATATCACTTGGCTTGCAAATTTGCCAGCAATGCTGCCATTTATGCAACTCCAGCAAATACTGGAAGGCAACTCATATGCTCTGCACTGCCTTCAGGCCTAGAACCACACAGACACATCTGGTATTAGCTAAACTTGAGAAGTCTCACCTGATAGATGCTTCAGTGAAAACAAGAGGATACTTTTCAAATGCCATTGAACCAATGGTAGGAGGCTCTGCTTTCACCAAAATGAGTTTAGCCAGAACTGCCACAGCCTTGTCCTTTATGACGGCATCTGTGCCAGAGAAGCCATGTTCAATGTATTCTAAAAACCATGGGAGAAAATGCTGAAGAGACAAAAAAAAAAAAGGTAAAAAGTCAAAAATTGGCAAGTCTCTTTAATCATCATCAAACGCACAAAAAAAACTCACGACACCAATTAGAGAGAAATCCAATGCTCACAAATAAGCCAGCAAAACATCAGACATATCAGTTCTGGTGCCCCTATACACCAGCACACAGACATTTTCCAATCCCAGCACGGATGCTAAGGTGATGCAAAAAACTCAAACTGAACCAAAGCCAGTCTTATCAGGACATTCCAGATCCTTGACATGACTTTCACCTCCCACTCCCTTTAATTAATTTGATTCCTCCCAGATTACCAGTTATAGGGCTTATTTTTCATTTCCACTTAGTTCTTCCAGAACTCATTCTTTTCCTCCCATCCGTAACACGCTCACCCTCTAAAGTCCCCACAGATGAGCTTCTTTTTGTGAACAGATACCCATCCCCTTCTCCAACTCTGAGAACCCTTACACAACTTTAACACAATAGCAAAAGTAACCTCTTCTTATCAGATCATGCCAGAAGTTTATATAAACATCATGTCAATACACAACAATTGTTCAGCATACAAGGCAGGTAAATATACTGTGGATTCTCCAGTTGTTCCCTTTAGCAACAAAAATAAACATAATGCACAATCATTTCCACCTACCCTCTCAAATTGCTTCATTGTGAACATTGCTTCAGAGAAGTCCAAAAGAAAATGTTGTTCAAATCCACTTGCAAATACCTGCAAGATGTAAGTGAAAGGTTGCAGAAAGAGAAACATTTTATAGTCAGCTCTTCATCACCCAAGGGACATTTTTTTCTGGTATACAAACCAAGGATGCTTTGAACTCTGCAATACTCTGCCTGGCTCTCTTGCTAATTCCAGCACACAGAGCAGCATTGTTTCCAAGTAACAATTCAGGTACAGAAATGCACAGTCCTTCTTAACAAACCCTACTGATACAACCCTTTTTGACAAACACTGCTGGATGCTACTGTCTCTGTGCAAAAACAACTGAGCTATCTCTTCAGTGCGATATGGAAAATGTAAGTTCAAAGTTCTAGGACTGCAGCACAGACACACTAACTGTTAGGAAAAAGCTTAGACCCAAAACATATTTCAATTCGGCATTTTTTCTGTGTAACAGATTGCAGGAAGTTTACTACCTCCTGGGCAGAATGAATCTCTGTGCTTTTGAAGGATTCAAAAAAAACAGGAATAGTCCTTTGAGATACCCAGGATCAGTACTCCTCAATGCCAAGATAAAATACACACCCAGATTTCTTTCCCAGACCCTTCAGAAAACAAGGACAGCTTTAAGCCTCCTCCATTTAAGCCCATACAAATATCTTCAAATGTTTGAAGAAGTCTGCTGAGCAAAACTGGCCTCATGCCACAGGCAAAACCAATCTTACTTCAGCACAAATCAACACCGAAAAACAGATGAAATTTGATCTTTTTTAAACAATTGCAAGTCTTGCTTTCCCATTGTAAATCATGTGGCATTCTTATTTCAAATATTTTTTCACACACACACACACACACACTATAACTATGGTCTACACTGTTAATTGCAAAATTACAATGTACTGTAACAGGAAAACTAAAGAATCAGATTTCATAGTATAATCTGTTAATCTTTGCAACACTACCTTTGATAGGAATGTATGCAGCTAATCATGTCAATGCCCCAGGAACAAAGGTAGAACTGAAATATGCTTACCCCGTACTATCCAAATCAAAACTGCACTTGTGTGAACCTTGCTCACAAGGTTAAGGCATGCTCATTACATGCTTGGAAACTTAATAAAATATGAATTTTTTCACTAAGTTTGACTCAGTGATTTGCTTTATCACCACAGGCAGGACATATTCCTTCACTGTTCTCCTTCCTTTATCAACAGAGGCTGTAGGTGTTTGAATGAGAGCCTGGATTTCATTGCAATGTCTGCCATGGTGGCATTGCTATACTATATATATATATGTGCAAGACTGTCAGATAATCCCAAGACCCCATCAGACTTTATGCAAGGCATTGGGCAGCTTCTTCATTACCTGTGAAAAAAGGCTAAAGGGAACCTTATAGCATATCTGCCAGCCTGAAATAGAATGTCCAGAAATCACCTTGCTCTAGGGAATTTGAAATCTGGGATTTCTGGCACAAGCAGCAATCCTTGTTACCTTCTGAATAGCTTCCTTGGTCAAAGAATCTGGCAACAAAACATTTTCAGCCAGCAGGAATGCAGAAATGGTGTTCAGCAGCATCTTGCAGCAAGATGATGAGAGATATGGTGTTCGTAACATTTTCATTAAAACCTGAAACGAAAAAGAGAGAATTTGTATTTGTCCATAAAGATAATGATTATCTGGTCTGAATGGCCTGGACAGCCCCGGGACCAGTAGGGCACAGAGTTCTAAGCTCCAGCCTACAGAAGTGAATCCTAATAGTCCCACTGAACTTTGAAGGCCCTAAACCTACTCTAAAGGGGTAAATGTGTGTGAACCTGGCAGAACTGCTCCATGCCATTGATATGGGGGGGGGGCCGAGTATCTTCTCCACAGTGGCAGGAACAGACTCAACACACTCTAGAAGCAGTAGCCCATTTCCCCCATTGCTCATTTAAAGTTGGGCTACACTAGCATTACAATTTAGAGGTAAAATCTCACAGGATCGGAGAGGTAGCAATACTCAAAATATATGTCTCTGATCACTCAACTCAAATCCTAAGCCCAGTGATGCATCAAAAATGTGTAAAAATGCTTCAGCTGACCACACCTCTTCCACATTCAACCGATACTTTTCTGACACATCTAAGTGACAGTCTGACCTACCTGACAGACATCTTCAGGCAGTGAGATTTTAGATCCATTTGAGTGTTCCACTAAGATCAGATAACCTTGCAGAATCCTTTCCATCTGCTCTGAAGCCACAGAGCAGTTGACCTTAGTTATTTTCCTCTGCAAATCTAAGAGTGACTCCTGTTTAAATAAAATAGGGAAATGAAATGCTTCAGATAAATGAACAGACTCTGTTTCACTTACTGCTATTTGAAAAACATTCTAAAGAATCTCAGCTGCCCAACAAATTATTGTTGGCTCTCTCATGCATATTCCACAAATTAAACTATGCAGAAACACAGTGAAATTTCCCTTACATAAAAACACATCCCAGATTCCTTGGACAGAAACACAAGGAACTCCTAAAATGAGGGTCTCCATAATGGCCGACACTTGACATACGAAACAGGAAAGAGAAATATTGGGCTCCACACCCACAATAGCTTGGAAGCACCCAGCTTTCACTGGAATTATCATTATTTAGGTACTTTTACACTTTATGCATCATTTTGCTAATGTCGATGCTGAAAGATTACTCATATAATGTACACCCAACATTAGTGTCTCTTTCTGCCCAGAAGATATAAACTCCTATCCTTGGTCCAACAAATTGAACCCAATTTATACAGCTATCACAGACCACATGAATATTTCCCTCTGAGCAAGATATCCCCACACATCTACCAGTTCTCGGGGTAAAAGAAAAAGCCCCATTAAAAATAAAAATAAGTATTTCATGAATTTCCAAGATTTCATAACCGCAGATGCTGAGTCAAAGAAACCTCAGGGATACACAACATTCAGTGACAAACAAATCTGCAGCTAATGACAGTCAGGTAAAAACTGCTTATCATATTGGGTGATGCCAGAGGAACAGGTTGGGATTTTCTAGGAAACTGGTTAGTTAGAGGAGAACAGTCTCAAGAAGGAACCAACAGGGATTATTTACCCATGCTGGAAGGACTACCCTAAAAAGCTCATGTGAACCACTTCCTGCAGTTTCCTATTTCATCTTTGAGAAGCACAACTAACACAGTCTGTTGTCTGTTGTCAGTTGCAAGAGGCTTCAATCCCCCTTAGCAAATTCCCCTATAACTGATGTTTAAATATTTAAACTTTTAAATATTGGTCAGGTAAGTAAAACACATTGCCAGGCTGTGTCATTCCAGATTATTCTACATCACCCTGATCCATCACAGCACAGCCCACAGCACTCAGCTGTGCTCCTTCAATCCAGACTGTAACCCCCAAGCAGCAACACAGGAACACCCAGACTGAAAACATTCTGATTTTCAGTACTTGGCTGCAAGGTTCAAACTTGGATTTCCAAGTTTAACCCAACTCTTTGGTTTAAAAAGATCTGTAGGGCAAAAAGCTTCCCTTTTGCTGTTACAAAGTGTTTTTCAACAACAGTGGTTCAGCAACATAAAACAAGCACTACATTCCAGCAAGGGTTCTGCAATGTGTGCAAAGGCAGACTGTACAAACCATCCTTGCCCAGCCACAGGACTGAGGTCCGAGTCTCACTGACAGCAGCTCCGTTCTCACTCACAAAACAGACACCAGGGTAATTCTGAACTTAGAAAGGAAGGGTGGAATTTTTCCCATGACTCTGTATTTTACGTTTCCAAAGCAGAAAAAAACCCAGTTCTGGTCCAATAAAACACAAATACTTTCCTCAGTAAGTGCAGAATTTTTTCTCAGTCACTCATGAATACAAAAATAACAGTAAGAAGAAAAATAATCAGTGTACCTCCAGGCACTTGAAGACAATATCAAAATGCTCCTTATGAATATGCACTGCAGCTGATCTGATCATTTGCTTGAAGGCTTCTCCAACAGCTAGCCACGGTAGTTCAATTTCTTCTTCAGTCATAGGCCCAAGCTTCAACAGAATTAACTTCATAGCCTGCACAAGAAAAGAGCATATCATGTTCTCACACTTAGAAAATAAATCTAGCAATCCTAAAACTAATTAGTGCAACGTATTGTTAAAATACTCCAGTGATTTCAATTCTTTCTAGAATGACTACAGGGGAAAAAAAAAGGTTATCACCTAAAATCTGAAATACTAGCAAGAAGTACGATTTCAGCATACAGGAATATTGCAAAGCAATTATTTAAAACAACCTTCCTGTCTCAAAAAATATTCTTACACCACTTTCAGATCCTACTAGGTAATCACCAACATGCTTATCACCATGGATCCACTGTGGTGAATGAGGAAACGCTGGATGGTTTCTGTGAGCACTGCCTAAGGCCTGTTACAGTAACAATTTAAGCAGCAATCTTGTCTTTACCGTCTGGGCACAAGAGTGGAACATGTTTCGAACACCCTTGCACATCTCAAAAAGCAGCTGTCCTGCACCTTCCACCTTCTCAGGGTGCTCTCCCAGGTCACGGAGGATTAAATTGAAGAGTTCATTTTTATCAGAAACCTACAAAACATAAGGAGAAAAAAAATGTTATCTTCTATTCAGAGCTGCCAGATGAATAGAGGCAATCAAAAGGCTTCACAACACCATGTTGTTCTCCTAGTCCTGCCTTCCCAAAACAGCTCAAACTCATTATTTCTGTGACCACAGAAGGAAATTGAAAGAAGAAATTCGACCAGCTATTTAGTCGCTACAGCTCCCACAGCCCTAGAAGGTACACACTGCAGCTGAAATATATGGGTTTGATTCTTTCCATGATTTTAAACACGTGCATAAATGCACTGTTAAACTGGTCACAACTGAAACAAAAAAAGTCCCTGTCCTGATGAAAAAGAGATGTGTATCAGCTGAACACAGAATCTAGTCATCTGAAATCAGAACCACACTTGAGAATACCACAGGGAGTTCTGGTCCAATATTTTAAACACTTCAGTTTCTGAGGATTTGAATTAAAGTTCAGAAATTTCCAAAAACAAACAATCAAATCAACATGCTTTATTAAGGTTTCTCGACTTACGACAAAAACAATGATACTCAAACTTCCTAACCAGTCTAAAGAATCCTGGCTTTTGTATGTTTTGACTAAAGAAAACCCAACAACTACCACTTCCTTTACTTACTCCATTAAAGGCTGCTGTCTGATCTTGGCTGATCTGCCTGGGAATGTTACACACAGTGATCTTCAGGAGTGCAAAAATGTCACAAGAATTTCAGTTCTACAAAGGCCTTTACATATTCGTGAAAAAGCCAGTGGGCAAACGTGCATATACAAATTCAAGCCTCCCTCCTGCAGGATTACCTTCCTATTTCTAGTCATTTTAGATAAAGCAACCACACACATTTAGTTTAATGTCTCTAAACAGAGAGTGCCAAGGCCTCTATTTGCTACTACTGACATAGAATGCATGACATTCTCAATATGACCACAAAAACCCCAGCAAAATGACAAAAAAATGACAACTCAGGACATGCCGTATGCCAGTTCAGACCTTGTTAGCCCTTCTCTGGAGAAAACCTAATGTTGCACGTTGAATCCAAAAACCACCTGAAAACAAAGATAGCACCAAAGCACAAACATCCCACTTACCTTTCTCATGAGAAAGACAAAACTTTCAGCAGCAAAGTTTCTGATGTGGAGTTTGTGGTGAGCCAGCAGTGTGCTGTACAGGCTACAAAGACACAAAATAATCCATTGTCTTAAGGGCAATGCAAGAATTGCCATCAGCTGGTTAAAAAAATTGTTTCCACTTTACATTACCACTTTTTACAAACACTAAGAACCTGTCCTTCTAGAGAGGGCCAACACCTTCCCTTATCCAGATTCCTTTCCACTCTCCTGGCATAAAGTACAAGAGTTTTGCAAAGAAGGTC
This sequence comes from Cyanoderma ruficeps, assembly GCA_008694505.1. Classification (NCBI taxonomy): domain Eukaryota; kingdom Metazoa; phylum Chordata; class Aves; order Passeriformes; family Timaliidae; genus Cyanoderma; species Cyanoderma ruficeps. The sequence goes on from VZDJ01000041.1 coordinate 2,392,744, forward strand.
AAATGACAGTGACAAGCAAATTAAATCACAATCAGAAATACCTTTTAAATCTGCAGATCCACACAGATTCACTGCAGCACCAAGATTTTCAAGATATAGGTTTAGCATCAATAAGTAAAACAAAAGTTGATTTATATGTTATATGCCAAATTTGTATTTCAGTTGAGCCAAGAGGCTCTCCTGTACACTTAAAAAATTTGAAATTTTCAGTTTGCAAGGCTGATAAATATTTGCAGTTTGCTGGTATCAGTCACAGTGGCAGGTGGCTCATCACAGGTTCACTGCAGAGGGAGTGGTGCCTCAGATTCTCTCAAATTGAGCAGATCATTTTTCAATGTGTTCAACAGTTTAGCCTGGGCCAGGGAGGAAATCTGTAACCAGTTTTTGCTCCATCTGTTTCAAACTGAAACCAGGAGGAAGAAACATGGGCCCACTGTCTATGCCAAAAGGAGGAGCCCAGCTATATCAGCAATCAAGACCGAAAAAGTGGTCACACTGGGTCAGGCCACATGCTCGGTCAGTCTCCAGCAGCTGCTAAAGGCAGATACCTGGGAAAGGTTTAAAAACGCAGAAGCACATATGAAATCAGCCTTCAAGCACCAGCAGCTCAGGAACTCCTCAGGCCCAGAAGTCCCTGCATTTGATAACTCCCTGGAGCTTGGCCAGCTTCTCTCTGAGAAAAGCTGAGAAAGCATGCTAAAAAGTATACTGAAGCATTAAGCCATGTATTCATGTGGCATTTACATTTCTACAGCATCTAGTAACTGCTGATCAAGACAGACATTAAATATGTTTTTTACCTGTATATGTTGTGTATGTCCTTCACCATCAATCTCCACAAATACTTGTAGAGATAGGAAAGAGAGGTAAAAGCCCATTCCAGCAGGTCTGTGTCCTGCGTATCCAATAATTTGGTAATGGCGAGGAAAAAGTCATGAAAATGAGGATAGAAGTCAGCCTGAAGATCTCGAGCCAGCTGCACCACTAGACTGTGTTTCAAAAAATACACCTGTGTTAGTGCGTTTCAAAAACAAACCAATAAAAACCTAGTGAAGCATTGCATAATCCAGCACAGTCTCTCTGGAAAGAAAGGCAGCATCATTTTTACTTCTCACTTTTAAAAAAACAGCACCTATTAGGCGGCTGTGGATGGCAGGAATCTTAAGATTTTCAAAAAATCAAGCAGTAGACAAGAGAACAAATTATTAACATCAAACAAAGCACATTAATATAATGTGTGACATTCAGTAAGCACTCCAGCTAATTTGTTTGCCTTGTCACAACTATATTTTTGAAGGTTTAGAACCATAAAGCTCTACCAGGGTAATATGACCACTTTGGGCATCTCATTGCTTATTTTCTTCAGGCAGAATAAAGATAAAGAACATTTACGACAGGACTCAGATTTACTTGCAATACCATCAAGGCTTATGATTACTTTTTGTGACCACATACGTACTTTAATAAGGGTTGGTAAGCAAGACTGCCTTTGACTTGCAAATGTGTCTTCAAGCTCTGCACAACAGCACTTTGGTAATAAACCAGCTGGTTGAACGACTGGCACTTGTTGGCCACTTCATTGTAGAATTGCACTGTTCAAACAACAGAAGAGAAACCATAAAAACTAACAGTTTTCTACCAGTCCCTGGTAAACATGTATGTTTAGGGTGCTAGAATAACAGTGCTCCAGAGCCCAGTTCAAAAACTAGTCAATAATTTCCCACTGGGCTCTGGATGAAGAAAAAACACATTTTAGCAGTCTAAGGAAAGTAGAAAACATGAATATAAATGATGTACCAAAATGCTGAGTGAGGTTCAGTTCCTTCCACTTCCGCAGTCCTTCGAAAAAGTAGGTTTCAACCTCCTGCCAAAACAAAGATGAAGAATAGCTACCCACCCTAATGAATGTGTCCTGTAAAGACGAGAGGTTCAAATGAAGACAACTATCAAGTGCCTTAAACATTTAAACAATATTATAAGAAATATCAATGACTAATTTCAACATGTACTATGGAGTTTCCCTGAAAATAAGTCTTTCTTTTAATATTCAAAACACATTTGAAAATGTTTGCTGGTGATAAGACTTGTTTACATAATTGCTTTTTATACCTCTGTTGACTGGCCTTGATAATCTACGATGCTGAGCCATAATTCACCCAGCACAATGCCTTGCGATTTCTTTTGGTATCCTCAGTTACTGAGTGGGAAGTTCAGAAGAACAATCCAGGTGTCAATAACCTGCAAAGTGCTATAATCATAATGATGATTTATATGACACATAGAAATGACCCTTGTGAGCCATAAAGACACATAGTCATGCTTTACACACATGCTGCCAGTATGTGGGTGTCAATCTCTTCTCCCAGGTGACAAATGATAGGACAAGGGGCAATGGCCTGAAGTTGTGCTAGAGGAGGTTTAGACTGGATATTAAGGAAAATTTCTTTACTGAAAGGGTGGTCAGGCATTAGAACAGGCTGCCCAGAGAAGTGGCTGAGTAATCATCGCTGGAAATATTTAAAAGATGTGTAGATGTGGCACTTAGGGACATGGTTTAATGATGAACTTGACAGTGTCAGGTTAACAATCGGGGTCATTAATCTTAGAGGTTTCTTCCAACTTATGATTTTCAAACTTCTGATTCTACTGCAACTACTCAGCACCTGCAAGTCTTTCTTAGTCTGGTCCTAGAACTGCTAAATGACACAGCAACATCTTTCATATTCAGAAACAGGCCCACCAACCACATGGAAGATATCAGGGCGGTACTGTCAAAGTGCCTCTATGGCAATACTGCAAACCAGGTAAAAAAGTAAAAGGAAACAAAGCATGAAATGAGGCTCCAGGAAAAGCAGTTCTTGCAGGTGCTTCTTTCCAATTTCCTCCTAAATAAATTTCTTAAGTGACCCTTTCATGGAGTATATTATATCTACTTGTGATGTGATTTCAGAAAATAATCACAATTGCTGCTCTCACCTCAGCATAGCTTCCAGTCCGGTCAATCCGATGAATAATATCAATATTAATATTGTTTAGCCGCTCCGAAAAAGTAAGAAACTGCAAAAAAAGAACACATTTCTTGCTCAGTTCTGAGCACAGCCCTTTAAAAATCCCTTTCGATAGCACACACACTGCAAACAGAAACTCCACTTCTAAAGACAGGCAGCCAGATAATACTCCCCAATATCAGCTCTACAAGAAGATCAAGGCAAAACGCCCAGGAGCAGGACTGACCTTCTACCCACCCCTGACCTGCAAAACCGAGGCTCCTAGCCCAACACGTCTGCTCCTAGCCCAACACAAAGAAAGGGATGCAGAGAAATCTACCCAGATTTCAGCAAACTGCCCCGCTCTCAGGCTTCCTGAAACAACGCCCTGGTCAATTCCATTGAATGATGTCAGTTTCCCACACTAGGACGGTGGTGCGCTTGCTGCCCATCAGGGACGGTGACCCGGCTGACCGAGGGCCGGGTAGGGGCAGAAGCGGCACTCCGGCCCCGCTGTCCCGGCCGGGACCCTCGCAGCGCTGAGCAGATCCTACCACGCCGCCCGCCCTCACGTCTCCTGCCGCGGTGCCGCCTCGGCAGGCAGGCACGACCACTGAACTGACACCGAGGGCGGAAGCCTGAGCTTTCTTTCCCCATGCAGAAGCCGCGTCCGGGCGGGTGCTCACCCGGTGCGTGTTCCCCGACTTGTGGGCCGCAGGCTTGCTCTTCATGGTGGCGGCAGCTGGGACCCCACACCGAGTCCTGCACGTGCGGCGCTATGCAGCGGGCGCCGCCATGCCGGGCATGGGCTGCCGGGAGCGGGGGCGGGACCGCCGGCGGAAGGGGCGGGCGGTGCTGAGCCTGAGCTGTGCCCGGAGCTGGCTGCGTTGCCGTCCCTGTCTCGCCTTGGAGGCGAGCAGCGGTTCCCTGAGGGCTCTGGGTAGGGCAGCTCCGCTGCGCCGTTGTCTGTGCGCTCTGGTGCAGGGCGGCGGGGCTGGGGCACCTCGGTACCCTCGGAGGCCGCGGCGGTGCCCAGGGAAAACCAGTTTGTGCTGTGGCAAAAGCACGATGTGGCGGAGCGCAGCCCACAGCGCAGCATTGATGGCTCGTCCCGAAACGGCCACTGCCCAGCTCCCTGATGTTGGTAGTGATTTTTGTCCGGACCTCAACAATCTAAACAAAAATGTTCATCGCAGACAAAGTACATGCAAACCAAGTCCTCGCACAAGAGCAAATGGTTACGGACTGGTCGTCCTTAGTAATACCACGGCTTGTGGGAGCTTTTGCCTGCGGCTGCAGTTGAGAGATGAGAAGGACGTGTGAGTGAGGTGGGAGACGAACTTAAGGTTGGAAGGAGCTTTGGTATAGTCAGGTGTGGAACAAACAGTTCAGAACCACGCGACCGTTCAAAGTTGCGTCTTGCACAGCTTGAGAATTTAGCCCTGCCGAGGCTGCCTGTCCCGCCTGCTACAGGCGGCTCGAGATCACTTTCGGAAACCAGGCTTGCAGGTTATTCCGATGGAGAGACATAAAGGTAGATTTGAGCACGGCTGAAGTTCACGATTAGGAGCACGTAGGGACCCACAACTTCCAACAGACCCAACAGGTTAAACACTGCCAGGTGCATCCAGAAAGGCTGCCCACGGGCAGGTGGTAAGCCATTAACTTGATAGTCATCTGGACAGGTAGGGGAACGTGCTTGCTTCAGCACCTGTGGAGTCAGAGCTACTGAGACAGCTGTTAGCTTTAAACCTTGCTCTTCTGCTGTAGGGCTAGAAAGGACTTCTGGCAATTGCATTAGGTGGGAAAAGAATGCTTAATTAGGCATTTAAGTTTGCAACGGTTGGCTGAAGTGATTTAAGGCGAAATAACTTCATAGAAAGTGCAGCATGTTGAGAGGTCTAGATCCACAAGAGCTCAGGCACCAATATGCAACTGTTTAAGAGCACAAATAACTCTCTAGAAGTGGTTAGTAAATTCACTTACTATGTCTCCTACATGTTGTATACTTGTGGAAAACAGTCTACTAGATCTTTTTTCCCATTATGAATAGCATCTATAGCAGAGCTATGGAACTTTATGGGGTGCATGGACTACAAAATCATCCAAGGAGATGAGCAAAATCTAACATTTATGTAAAGTAATGGGAAGAAGAGCTCAGGTGTGCTCTGGCTGTTGCAGAAGTCATCAGCAGCAAAAATACAAGACATTAGAGGAAGTTTTTGAAAGGCTAAAAATGCTTTTTTGTGTTTGTAAACTGGAAATTTCTCAGAAGATTGAGACAGGGTAGACCAGCACTTGCTGATGTTCCCGAGAGTTTCTGGTTGCAAGAGCTATTCATGGACTGCATTTCAGCCAGCAGTGAAACCTCACTTGGAGGTACATCTGAGTGAGCCTCAGGCTAGTAGCCCAGGTATCAATACCAGTATGGCCAGGACAGTAGGTCTGGTGCTTCAGCTGGCAAGGTTCAGTGACCCAGAAGGGCCCTTCCTCACTTGTGTATGAACTGCAGCTATGTTAACAATATGTTTACTACATCCACTCCCCTCTGACTGCAATGCCTCAGCCCTCAGGTCTTATTCTTTTACTTTTCCAGTAAGAGATGTGGTTTTCCCATCTCTGGGCAGGCCCCAGCTCCAACACCCTGTGATTATCTTACGGTCCTTGCCAGCAATTCTCCTTTGGAAATCTATGCTAAAGGCATTAAAAATTAACAGCAGATGGCCTTCTGAAGAGCAATGGCTTATTGCTAGTAATACCTGTGAGGCACACAGAGGAAACCTTTGTAAAATAGTGCACGCACGTCTACCAACGTAGTCACCAATGCAGATCTGACTTCTTCAAGCACCCAGTGTGGGCTACAGCCACCAGTCCCTGACTCTAATCCATCAGCACTTCTGAAACAGGTCTAAGATTCCTATGTCTCCTCCATTCCTGGGCTTTTTCGTCATGCAGTTCAAAATCTACTTGCTGGATTCAGCAAGAGCCAGAGCCACTTTATATAGAAGCAAAGCAGGCTTGCCTTCTGATAATGTGTAGTTTAGCCTAATAATAGTAATTGGGGTGAAATACCTCAATATTTAACACAGGATGGTCTCACAGGATGGAATTTATCTCAAATAACCTACATATTTACAATGCATGTGTCCGCCTTTGAGCATCAACTTCAGGGTCCTTTTATATTCACTGAAGATCTAGACACATCCCTCTACTCGAAACATCTGTGTTAGAATAGAATTAATCCTAGAATTGGTAGTCTCTGAAAGTCTGGATGACCCCATTACATATGCCTATCTACAACTGCCCCTGTGGATGCCTCCCACATGACATGGCTCAATAACTACATAAATACACAGTATCCAAACTGTTACTGAGTTGCCCTACTTCTGTCATATTTTTATGTGTATTAATCACAAGCACAGCACATACTTCTGATGCCCGTATAACACTGAGTTTTTGACTTGAAAGACAGGTTACCTGACACAAGACAATGAGCAGCCAGGTCAACCTATTTTTAACCAGAGGACATTGTAGATTGCATAGGTGCACAGGTGTAAGATCAAATTTTCATTTTCCTACCATATTTATGGAGGCATAGTGGAGTTTGCATAGGTAATTATATTGCGAGAAGATTTTCCCTTTCAAAATGCAATATAACAGGCTAATAGATGAACAGAAACAACTGTGAATTAGACCAAACAACTTCCAGTCTTGGATGCCCAAAGCTAGGTTGCTCAATCAATATTAAAGACACTGAACAGTTATCTGAGCTGGTTGTGAACCCAGAAGCCTTTCTCTTTGCCTACTTTGAGTCATCACACAGGTGGGGTGCAGGGGCTGGGGTGGATGTGGGTGTAAATGTACTGCATCATAGGAGCTCTTTAAAATCCCCCTGTAGGGTGAAGCTGGCATGAGTTGAAGGTAGGTTATACAAGTGTGTCATGCAGTTTTGTGTATTCTTTCAACTAAAGCAAACAGGTTTATATATTTTTAAATTTGTCTGCAAAGTAAGATGAGCCCTTTGCAACACAATGACATATTGTCACTGCCAGTTTCCTTCTCAGTTTCTAGCTGAGGCATTTTGCCTTGCCTTGTGGGAGAAAACCCCATAAGATTATGTAGGATATTGAGAGTACTTCAAAATCAAAGCAGACAAGATACTGGAATCCTGTTCTGCAATCTGCTGGAACTGTTTGGCCACATTTTTTCTAATATGCCTGAAGCATAGAGATTCCGCATATAATGCAACTCCAGGTCATTGCTAGCTGAGTCATGGGGAGAATGTCATCTACCCTTAGGTTTGCTGATCAAAGAGGTTTGGGAAAAAAAGGGCTGGAATATAGATCCCAGATTTTCTGTCTGAAATATCTTGAACTTAGGGGCTTTCTTCACAGAAAGGGGTACTGACAACCTGGTTCAACCCTTGACACACCTACACCAGTGACTCGACTATTTCAAGTCAGGGTCCTGCTGCAGAGCTGAAATAGGTGGGCTGCACTAGCTCCATCTCTTGAAGTAAACTGAACAGTGCCAGAGCACAGGGACTGTCCGCACCAATAAATCATCAACACAATCTGGGGCACAATTTTGATTTCATGCCACAATTTTGATCCATGCTACTTTTCTGCCCAGTAGGAACCCACACCTGGGGATTTTTTTTAGGCTTTGGTTTTCTGTTTGTTGTTTGGGGGTTTTTGTTTGTTTGTTTTTGTGGGGTTTTTGGGATGGAGAGGCAAATTTTAGAATTTATTTGTGTTAGAAAGAAAAAGGGTCTGATTTCTGCACAGATCACATGTATGCCAATAGCCCCAGGAGAGAAGAGCAGTTGAGTAGCAGTTGCTACTACTGTTGTTCCTCATCCACTGCTCTGCCACAGCAGCAGCAGCAGCAGCATAACTGGCTACAACTTTTTTGAAAGCAACAGTAATAGAAGCAGCAGGAGGAGGATTCATAGAGGAATCATGGCATATGGAAAGAAAAGTTAAAAGGCAGGATGGAGTCTTGTTCCCCAAGAGAGATGTGAATGCTCTCCTGCATTTCACGCTCACCATTAAAATGAGGGGCATTTGGATTTGACTGAAACCATCTGGATTTCAGGCTGTCTGTCATGTCTGGGACTACTAACAGTCTGTTTACAGCATGCCATTCAGGGGAAAAGAAGGCCAGGCTCACTGAAAGGAATGGTATGTCCCTGGCATGGAATAGAAGGTAATGTACAAAGTAACTGGTACTGTTCTTCATATCTCTGCATCCATCTCATTCATGCAACAAAAGTTCAGTGTGTAGATGATGTTTTGGCTAATTAATTTGCTGCTTTCCCCCCCCCCCCCCNCATTTGAAGCTTTAACTGTCATTCATGCAGCTCTAACTTTGCTCTCAGGTTCCAATAGAGTCAGTACTTCAGTTATCCATTCCTGATCTCATAGATCCAAGAGACATAGTGTACAAAAGCTGAAACTCTGAAGGTATAATAATCTCAGTTCTGCAGTGTACTGTAAGGAAAAAACATTTAAACCTACATACCCTTAAGCTGAGACTGTTAGGAAGCAGTCTAACTTTGATATGTTGAGTATTTGTGGGTACCTTTGAAAAGTGGAAGAACTTACACAACATCAGGAGACAAAGTAACCCTTCTTGGCACTTCCAGTGTGTCATAAGCTGCTGGTACCAGCTGCTAAATTATAGATATTTATGAGAAATTTCCATTATTGGTCTATACAAAGCAGAAAAAAACCCCAACAAAACACCAAAAAATCAAACCATACTAACCAACCAAACAAAAAAAACACCAAAAAAATTTATTGATGTTGTAACTTAGATATGTGGCTAACACTAAGAAGAAAAAAATAGGGCTGTCCCTTCTTACCATAAATTTAAGTAAGTTTTTGGGGACTGCTGCTGCTTTTAATACCGATTTGTGGGTCTAATTTATGATCAGATCAAATAAGAGCCATTCAAAGGACTGATTAAACAAAGAAACTGAAATAACAGATCCCTGTATAAAAGGTATCTAGGTGGAGACTGACACTTCAGTAATAAAGGAAAAGGAAATGAGCCTCGACCTCCAAGTAAGAGAGAAAACCCAAAAGAGACTGAAACAGATGAAGTCCTGGTTGCTTGAACTGGCGAGCGCTTACCACAGGGGAGCCACAGGAGTTCACCTCTCTGGCTACAGCTTGTGGCTGCACAGAGGCCCATATTTCATCTGGTGCTCATAGCCAGTAGAAGATCACTTGCAGGGTGCCCACCAGCACCTCTTTCGATGTAAGATAAAATGAGCCTCTTTAAAATGATGATCAGCTAATGGTACTGTACAGATACAGAGCATCTGCTGTACCAAGAAATGGAGTCCCATAAATCCAGCTGCAGCCAAAATGCTTCTCCTTGACTGTCATTTACTGCTGTGCTTCCTTGTGCATCGCCTCATTCACCAAATTTGCAAACTGCTTACACTATTGCATGGTACTAACCTGACTGTGCAGAAGCTGTGGAGGCTTTATGATGCTGGATCAATATAAATTTTTTTGCCTATTAAAAAAAGCATGTTAAAGTTACTATTTCTTCCCCACTGCCTTAGCCGCAAATCCACATCTTCATCAAACTCCACTCAGTCTGTTTGAACACGTGCTAATACTGGATAGCAATACACTAAAGCAACAGACATTAATTTAAAGAGTCTTAGTGCGCCTGGATTAATAAAGTCCCCCCACATGACACATGCCCACTGTCCCCCACCCACCACAGATCACCCACCATTCCTTAGCGTCCTGCAACAGCCATAAGACTGCAGTAAAACAGGCCAAAAAACCTACGGTGTGTCCCAGCAGCATATTGGGAGAGACCAAGAATGCTGGTAGTGTTTCCACTCTCCAGAAAAAACAGGGATTTGTTATTTGAATTGTCCAGAAAGCTTCAGAGATAGGTGCAACAAATCTCTCATTATAGAGGAAAACAGAAGAAACAAACCAAGCCAAAGTCAACAGATGCAGATGGTTGGACCTGAGGGAAAAACTTCCTTCCTTGTCTACTTTTGGTGATGGATGTTGCTTTGAGGATGTCTGACAAACAAAGCAATTAAACGCAAAGAGCTGGTGTAAATATGCATAACTGCCTTCGAACATTTCCAAGCAATGTAAGTGTCTGTGATCTCAGCATGGGCAGCCTTGACAGAGAGTAGAAGAAGAACTGAAAATTATCAAAAAGGGGTTTAAAAGAGAGGCAAGGCAGTCAGTTCCTAAAGACATTAAAAAATGGGAAGAATGAAGTGGATAGGAAACAGCAGTTTTGGGGGAAATGCCTCATGGAACTTCACGGGTCCAAAAAGAAGGGGATTCTTGCAGAAGAAGTGTGAGAGGGAGGAGAAAGTTTCTTAATGTGAAGAGATGGGGGTGGAGATGAAAGGATTGAGGGAGCACAGGGGATTTAGCAGTAGCAATTGCAAAGGATGATGTGAGGCAGATAATAAGGGAGGTGTCAGAACTGGTGATAGACACTCTGGATTATGAATGGAAAAATAAATCAAAATAATCAAAAACCTTGTTAGGTCACTGGGGCAGTGGCAGACAACATTTTTCAGAGTATTTTGAATTGGCAGAGTTAGCAGGCTTATTTCCAGAGGCTTCCTGTGTAGAAAATGCAAAGAGACGGGCTCCTCCAGGGAGCCTATCAAAGCAATAGTTTCTTTCTGAAGAGCCTGTCTCTCTCCTTCAGCAGGGAGCCAAGCTGCACAACTGAAGTACCTACACGGCACACCTAATGCAAACATATATCAAAATAACACCAACTAGAGGATGTGAACCAAGATAGTTTGGATAGCAGGTAGTGAAAAAAAGAGGGAAACAACAGAAACAAAATACAGAAATTCAGAAAAATTTACTTAGAAAAAAAATCAATATTTTGTTCATCACTCTGGTGAACATTTGACAGCCCTTTCTCATACATTAACTGTAAGTAAGCAAACTAGTTGAATTGTAATTCTGTTGATGCAGAATTGGACACCTTAAATAAACAAAAGATCCCAAAGCCATGGGAGTAAAGTTCAAACATGTAACTTATTTATCCATTTGAGTTAAAGAAGTAAAATCTGTAGCACAATTTTATTCCCATACTTTTGTTCTCTTGAGCAATTATTTATGTATGCTACATCTCACTGCATGGACAGTCTATAAATAAATTATGAAATTTGCTATTTTAGATGAAAGAGGAGAATTCTCCGGCAAATATATTATAAACTCCTAATCATTCGGATTTAAATGCTCAGTAGTCAAGGCTATCTTAAGTACTTCCTTCAGTCCTGGAGGACTCACTATTGATTTTAACAGGTGTATTAGTGGGTTACATAATCTGAAGTTTCCTTCTCAAGACCATTAAGTACTCACATTTAAATTATTTTTCTTGCAAACTGCATTCGTTTGAATTTCAGTGGAATGCCAAAATAGAAAAATCAAACAACTAAGAAGATGTCATTCAAAATGTCAACATAAACTATGACTCTTATGACTCTTAGCCTCTTTCCTCCTTGTTGATCTCTTTCTTTGCAGGTCGCTCTTTCTGTCCTTGTGTCCCAGACAGGCTAAGCATGAGAGGACAAGCACTTCAACCAAACAAGTTGTTACCCTGAAAGACTTCCTGATGATTAGGGTCTGAAGCAAAGACCTTTCCCAAATCGACACCTCTTCAAATACAGGATTTGGATAGAATGAGGATTGGAAATGCTACAGACATGGAATTAGGGAATCATGCTTCTTGAAATATTTAATTTGTTATGTTTATGGTGGTTTTTTAAGACATAAGGTCCTTGCAGATATCATTGCATCCTTGTTATTGCCCACAAAGAGAACACAGTCTGTGCAAGAGACACTTATATAAAATTACTACTGGAAAAAGTTTATATAAGAATGCTTGAAAATGTACCCTAGTGATATTGGAAATAAAGAGGTAACAATTATGGGACATTTCTGTGAAAGAAAATCCCTGTGCTCAAAATACATGTGCCAGGTGACTATTTCTAAGAAACTCATCCACATTTCACAAGGAATATTGATGCTGCTGCTCTTCTGAATACCCTTTCAGAGTAATTCTGTCGTGTCTGAACACTATTAACAGAAAAAGGGCTGAACAAAAAAAAAAACAAACAAAAAACAAACAAAAAAAACCCCCAAAACANACAACCCCCCCCCCAAAAACAACAACAAAACCAAAAAAAAGCAACAACCAAACTAAAAAGAAAGCTAAGAAAATCACTAAACAAGACTCTGGGAGATTTCTCTAAGATGTCTGCCCTGGTTTTGGCTGGGATAGTTAATTTCCTTTTTTGTAGCTGGTAGATTTAGTGCTACATTTTGAATGTAGTATGAGTGCTGATAACACACTGATCTTTTTATTGTTGTTAAGTTGTGCTTACCTTAAGCCAAGACTTTTCAGTTTCCCATGCTCTGCCAGTGAGCAGGTGCACAAGAAACTGGGAGGGAGCATGGCCAGGACAGCTGATCTGAACTAGCCAAAGGTATATTCCATACCATAGAACATCATTCCCAGTATGTAAACTGAGAGGAGTTGGCCAGGTGATGCTAATTGCTGCTCGGGTATGGGCTGGGCATCAGTTGGTGGCTGGCGAGCAATTGTATTGTGCATTGCTTGTTTGTTTTGGGTTCCTGCCACCTCCTTTAATTAAAATTATTATTATTGTCATTATTATAAATATTATTATTAGATTTGATTTTGTTTCACTTATTAAACTGCTCTTATCTCAACCCATAAGTTTTACTTTTCTTTTTTTTCCATTTCGTCCCTTCATTCCATACCACACAGCCACTCAATCACTGCCTGCCCCCCACTTAGCTGCTGGCTTGGATTAAACCACAGGAGGAGCATTAAACTAGGAGAAGCAAAGCCAGTGATGGTGGTAGTCAGGTAACTAGCTATACTATGTCCAGCAATTCGAAACAGCAGTGTGTGGAAAAGCACAGCAAGTAGAAGAGATTAGGGTGTATCCACACACCCTAGCTGATGTTCAGAAATATGAAACACCATCAGTTCCATCAGTTTCCTTTACACCAAAATGGAACAGGATTCTCAAGGTGACACAAGTGATGCTGTATAGGAAGCAGTTGCTGCAATCAAAATCTTCCAAAACTAAAAGAAATGCATTTTTACTTGAAGTACTGCATTGTGAGAAAAATCAGACTGTCTAATTAGGAGTCAATGATTAATTTTGATATGTTATTCCTAACAATAACTGTGATGTAAAGGAAATTTAACAAGTAGCTCCATGAACAGAGGAGTAAATGGAACCTAGATCCTCATATCACTTGTTGATATCACATCCTTGTGTCTCAGTGTTGGTTGGCTTGTGAACGTAAGAAGATGAGAAGCTTTACCTGCAGTTCTGTGTTTTAAGGTCTTTCTCTCAAATGGTTTCACCATTACCTAATAGAGGTTCACCTCTGCAGCAGTGTTCCTTTCTACAGTAATATTTATGGGATCCTGAATTTTTTTCCCATCTCCTTTAATGCAACTGGTAGCTCCTTAGTCTTTCTAAGGCCCCAATCTGTCTAGGTTTGGTGATGATATACTGTGGTCATTGCATGAAGTGCAAATACCTTCCATATGTATACATGTGTATATACATACAGAGCATGATCCTGCATCCCTGATTTCCTAACAAATCATCAGTTTTTGCAAATTTTGTTTCGAAATTATTTTGTTTGTTTTTACCAACAGCGAGCCATTTTCTGGCAAGGTTTCCAAACTGATCCCTGTGTAAGCAGCAGAGAACAGTGGCCAGTCCAGGCACTACACAGGAGTAAAATTGAGCATGAACTGTTCTTCATCTGCAAAATCAGCTCAGCTGGTGTAGGTATAGCAAGACTGCACACAGTCTGAAGCTTCACACTCAAGAGAGGAATTACTGGAAGTTGGAGAGCTCCCAGGCTGCCAAAGCAAAATGCAAAGGGTCTCGCATCACTGCTGAACAATGCTCACCAGGCCTCCAATGCTCTCCTCCCTCACTTACAGTTGTTTTTGCCCATGCCCACATTTGTCTACAAGCAGGACAATCCCTCGAAGTCTATTTCCACAACTTAGTTCAGAGAGATGGGCAGCATCTCTCCAAGTTCAGGGCTCAATATATTTGTCTCATCTACAGGAGAAAATCCAGCCCACTGATCTCCCAATACAGGGGCCCATCCACATGAAAAATAACAGGAAGACAATGTCCTTCCTTACGGACTTCCAGTAACACCTCACAGAGCTCATAGTGGAAATGAGCCCAATACAATCGCAAGGAAGGAACCACTTGGAACCCATAGGACAGTCTGGGGTTTGTTTGGCCAGATCCATGGCCCTTTTAATTTGAGGAGGCTGGAGAGAGGTGAATCATACCCCTCTATTAAACACTGAATCTCACTGGTGTCAGTAGATCTTACAAAAACAGTGTCACAGTGGCAGTGAGATGAGACACCACATAAGGCCCAGTGGAGATGCGGCAAAGTGTTACAAGAAGAAAATGAATTAGACTCTTTGAGTTTGGAAGACATTTACATATCTAATATAACAATGAGAAAGAGCAAATACTTGCAGTTTTGTCTCTGTTACATGGCACAAACCAATGGAGCTAATTTAGTGAAAAATGCAAAAAAACATTTAGTCCTGTTCTCCACGTTCACTTGCTGTGATTTCGAACGTTCCCATCATACAGATTTGCTGCTGGTTCCAAAAATGGAAGCATCCGCAGGGGAGAATCCAGCCTTTCCTACTGTATTGGTCATGATGACATTTGAAAGACAATTTGCTTAATGCTACTGGTAAAAGAACCAAGGATGCCACCTGAAACCAGAGCGATGTGCATTTCCTCAAAGCTGCTTGTGTTTCAGTTAGGAAACATGATTTGTTTTCCAGTACATGTTATCACTTGCTGTGTTTACATTATGTAAAAAATTATAAAGAAGCAAATCAAAATTGTATTAATCCTGTGTAATTAATACTTTAAATGCTTTGAGTGGTTTGAGCAACATAATTCCTGAAGGGGTGCAAACAAGGGACACTGAGCATGAAGTTCTATGCAGCACAAGCTGTGGGTCTGGGCCACAGCCCATTTATAATCTTCCTGAGAATAAGGGTTCATGTTTGTTGACAACAAATACCTTTTTTGGGCAACACCAGTTCATTGCACTGAGTGGGGATGTGCTGGTTTTGATTGAAGCTTTGCTTAGAAGGTTTCTCATCTTTCATGTTGTCAAAAGCTGATTTAGAGCAACCACTTCTGATGATCAATAAAACAGTAGCCTAATTGGTAGGTGTAGAGCATAACTTTCTTTCTTGCTCTTCCTCAACAAGGTATCTGGAAGCTCTTACTCATGGTATTAATAATTAGAGAGCAATTGGGCTAGGGAGACTGATGCCCTAACCTGCTGTGGTGAGATTAGGATGTGCCACTTGCACACCATAGCCAGCTTCTGTCTTTTCAGGGGCAATTTTGCTCCCAGATACGCATCTAGACACCAGACCATCACAAACATGATTTCACAGCTCAACTTAATAATCCTGCCAGACCAGACTTACACCTGCTCCCCTCCTTCCAAAATGCACTCAGAAATAACTCCAAAAGGCCTGCAATTCCAGAGCTCCAAAGGAGAGAGAAATGTTCCATCATCTGTGCTTGGCTGTCAGGTGTCTGGTCATTTCTGTCTAAGATACAGAAGGATGATGAAAACCATGTCTCAAAATGGTCAGATACCGGCGGGTCAGAGCACCTTGAGCTGAAACCAGAACACTTGCAGCAAAGATTACTTCCACCTTATCCAGCTGTGGATAAAAGCCAGAAGAGGCTGGGCAGGAAGGAAAATTATTCTACCTTCCATGGAGGAAAACAGGGTAATTTTTAATCCTCAAGCTGGTTTTGACTTTTACTAGGTAATCACCTCCAGCATAGCACTTTGCCAATGTACAGCTCAAGGTGGAAAGCTACTGTGCAAAGCTTCTAAATTCTGCTGCAAGGTGTGCTGTGTTTGGCTGCGCTGCTGTCAAGCACATCTTAGTCAGCTTTAGCATCCTTTCATCTTCATTCCCATCTGGGGTTGCCAATGTATGGCAAAGTGGCCAAATGCAGTATTTGCTGTCTTAGTCCTGTATGTACTGCTAGCTATAGAAACAGGCACATCTCCACCACCTGACATGCATGACCTTAAAATCCCATAGGTGTTCTTGATGTATTCCTCTCTGGGTAAGGTGTGTGAAGTTCCATCCTGGGCACTTTGACTCTTGAACCTGTGATTAGTCGAAGACTGTTAGTAAAACTTCTGTGAGCACAGAGTAGTTAGGTAGTAGGGTTTCCCTGTTGCACAACTGCTGTGTTCAGCAACTTGCCTTGGTAAATCTGATTCAGTGAGTTTCCTTCCAGATTGCACAACTCATGGAAATGTACCTATTAAACTGTATTTTCACCTCCGCCCTTTGGGGAGATGATAGAATGTGCTAGTGAGCAAGGGTAGGTTCCCCATCCTGGGGAACTCTCGTGTGAAACGTCTTCCCACCGAAAGCTCTGGACCGCGAACCAAGTTGTGTTCAGGTGAGGCTGTGCCGTGGCGCCCCCCCGCAGCCCGGAGGCTCAGAGCGGACTGCCCTTGCCCGGGATCGCCGCCCTTTCTCGCTCCGCGGGGGCGCTCAGCGCCGCGGGGAGGAGCGGGCACCGGGGCCGTATAAGGCCCGCCCGTCGTCCTGGCTGCGGCACTCGCACAGCGGCTCCCGGCGCAGCCCGCTCCCGCCCCCGGGCACTCGCGGCGAGGACGTGTGCGGGGCGCTCGGCAGCGCACCTGTCCCAGCGGCGGACACCGCAGCGCTCCGCAGCTGTCCCACCCGCCGACACCGCATCGCACCTTTTTGCTTCTGTCTCGCTGGTGTCATCGCACCGCACCTTCCCCGGCTGAGGGGGTACCTCCCTGGGGGTCCGTCCCATCTGCCTCCTCCTGCTTATGCCACCCCGTGCCAGCCCTGCGGAGGCAGCAGCGGCCCTCTGATTTTTCACCTCTCCTTGGTTCCTGGGGTGAGTTCCTCCGGTAGAATGGGGCGCTTCACCGTGTGGGACTATGTGGTCTTTGCCGCCATGCTGCTCATCTCAGCCATCATTGGCATCTACTATGCCTTCGTGGGAGGGGGGCAGAAGACATCAAAGGACTTCCTCATGGCAGGCCGCAGCATGAGTGCCCTCCCGGTTGCACTCTCCCTCACAGCCAGCTTCATGTCAGCCGTCACGGTGCTGGGTACCCCTGCTGAGATCTATCGCTACGGTGCTGTCTTCTGCATCTTTGCCATCACCTATGCCCTGGTGGTGCTGTGCAGTGCTGAGATCTTCCTGCCCGTCTTCTACAAGCTGGGCATTACCAGCACCTATGAGGTAAGGTGGAGTGGAAGGATTCTTTCCCTAGCTTTAGGGAGCTGAGGGGCTTCTCATGACTACTTTCTACATATCTGCCCTCCATCTTCTCTTCCCAAAAATTCCCTGCACTCTTGGCTGTCCTATATCACCTCACTCCTGAAAGCAGGCTGCAAACCTCTCTGCCCCCAAGTCTGCCCATATTTTCTCTGCAGACAGGTGATGTTCAACCCTGCTGCCTTAGCTGAGGAGCAGTGTGTCATACCAGATTTGTTTCCTCATGCCAGGTACTCAGTTCAGTAGGTGGCTTAATCCTAGTGCAGCTTGGATTGTGACATGTCATTAATCATCTGTAATTAATATACCAAAACCAGAGCACAAAAGCTATAGGAACCAGAGTTCTCTTAACACATCACACTCCTTCCAGGTTGGTTTCTAAGCTTAGGTGCAACCGCAAAAGTCCCCCCTTTGGCAGAGTATGTATTTGTGCTGTTCCTAGAGATTTTGAAGACACGCTGTGTCACCTGAGGCTGTTTACAGTACTGAATGTCTTCTCTGTCATGATTATACAAGGAAGTCAGCAAATGCTGACTTTGTCTGTGAAAGTTTTCATACTTCCACCAAAATAAGGCTTAGCTGGTCTTCAGCACAGCATGTAAGTTAAAGCTATAGCCATTAGCACAGAGACAACTGGGGTAGTGGGATAATCACAGGTTGAGTCTGGCAGTTTTGGGGCGGGGAAGCATCTGGTCAGTACTTTCTTCTGACTCAGAATGTCCGTGCAAGCTGTTTATCTTCCTGCATGGAGATAGTTCCTAGCTGCAAATTTGGAAGCCAACTGCTCTTTTTTACAGAGGACTTTGGGAAAGGAGCATCAGTGCAGGTGAAAGTCCTTGACTGGCTACTCTGATCTTTAGCATTTTATTACACTGAACAGAGGCATTGCAGCACTGGAGGCTGCAAACAAGATTTTTGTTGGTAGATTTAGATAAGAATTCACCAACAGAAATCTCTGGTGTGTTCCAGTGTATTTTAATCTATTAATCTTTGGACTGTCATGATGATAGTTAAATAGGACTCTTAAATAAAGGCTTATGATCATGACTGGAAACTCACTGATTATCTTGGTGTTGAATCAGTAACGCACCTATAAAAGATACATCTTTTATTTGTGGACAGGTTTCAGATTTTTAACAACCTTTTGTGTCTGTCCAGGGTTTCAAGACTGCTTCCTTGTGTGGACATGCTCACAGATCACATTTTAAATGCTGAGTTTGTGACTGAACGCTTTGAGGTACTTCAGTGTTCATCTGTGTTGATTGAACAGATTTGTCAGGCAAATGAGATTTCTTTTGTAGAACCATACACCAAGAGAGTTTTTAGGACAGGTGGTGTTAAGAAATCTGCTCTACAGCACCACAGACTCATGTAGAGGTTGTGCTGTTCCAGGCTTGATAGAAAAGTGAGGGTTCCTGTTTGACAAAAGGCTAAATTTTGACTTACCAGTAGAATATAGCAGGTTGCCTTGGGCAGTACAGAAGGTGAGGTTAACATGGGGAGAAGCTGCTGACCCCTGAAAATCTTTTGCCATCTCTCACAGCAGTTCAGATGGACACACATAATGCCAGTTTCCAAACTGACTAATAGTCACAATGGTTTTGTTTTTTCTCTCTGATTTCACAAAACTAGTGGGTTCTATTTTTTGGCTGCTATGTCATTGTCAACTTTTGGTTTCCCTGTGCAGAGTCAAGAGTTGGACTTGATGGTTCTTGTGTGTCTTTGTCCCTTTCAACTCAGTGTATTTAGTGATTCTGTGATAATATATTCTAGTTTTTTCTGTAGACTCTGTTGTGTAGTGACTAGCTTATGTCTGCTTCACTTGTTTGTGTGTTATTACCCAGTGGTGAGGTCTGTAAAGAAATATCAAACCAAGTTGAAAGAGATATCAAACAAGGGGACTCTAGGAATTTTGGCCATTCATGAAAATGTAAAAACTACTCTCTGCTCTTTCTGTATTGCTCATCACTTCATTCTAGTCCTATCAATAGTGCCGAATTTCAGTATAAGCATTTGTTTTTTCTTCTTTTTTGCAGTATTTAGAACTTCGATTTAATAAATATCTGCGCCTCTGTGGAACGATCCTATTCATAATACAAACGGCAAGTAAACTTCAAAACTGTTCTGTGGTCCTCAGGGCCACTAGAATTATTTGGTTGAATGTATCTGGCTGTTTCCTCTGACCAGCTGATGAGGTTACCACAGTGCCTGGGTGGCTGGGAGCAGGAGAAACAAAACTCCTTCTGCTCCACAGCAATGAAGTGGGGAGCGGGTGCTGCCCTATCTGCCTCTGTGTCTCTGTGGGCACTGTTGTATACCCAGAGCAGGCACTTGACATCAGCACCATGCCAAGAGACAAGCACCCCTTCACTACAGGACAGCAGTGTGAAGAGCAGTCATTCTCTTGCCAGCTGGAGAAACCCAAAATGTAAATGCATGCCAATTATCTACAGTGGCAGTTGTCATCCTCTGGTGTGTGGATTCTCAGAGTCTGACTGATTCTCAAGGGTCAATGGGAGGTGACAAAACAGGCTGTCAGGAGCTGTCATTTACTTACTGCACAAGGGTTTGCACCACCACCCCTGGAAAAACCTTAGGTGTTTGCAAACTGAGAAGTAGAAAATTGCTGCCCTGGGGAATGTTAAACTAAAGCAATCTCTGAAATTATTGTTGGTATAGTTTGCTGTATCTGGCCCTTTCAAAGAGTCAGTATGAGACCACAGCTTTTAAATGTCAGTGAGCATATGTCAAATGCACCAGAACAAAAATGTGATCTTTTCACAATTTTGAAGTGGACTTTTGGGGTAATTCAAAGTAAGAATGACTGTGCAATCAGAAAGTTACATGCTTGCTTTTTGTCCATTTTTGTATTTTTTAAGGCACACCAGAAGTTACAGGACAATCACACTTAAACTAGTAAGATGGTTCCCGATGCAGTGCTCATTACTTACTTGACCAGTGCTGCTTAGCTGGTTTTTATAGATACAAAAGCTCATGGAAAAAGTAGAGTGCTGGCATGGGTGAAACCTGACACTGTTTCACCAGCGCATATGAAGACACCACAGTTGTGTATGTTGGAGCTAAGCATAATCTTTGCCTGCAAAGATAAGAAAAATAATTCTATGCAACTTAAATATGTGCTCAAGGAAATTAACCAAAGACCTATATGTGGCTTTCTCTGCCAAGGACTTAAAATTTAACCTGAATAAATTAAATACTAGTGAGGAAAGAAAACCTCCCAAGATTTTAATGGTGTAATTTTAACTCTTCTGTGAATATTAATACTTAAAAGAAGGTAAAGAAAATGATATAAAATAATACAACTGAAAAAAACCCCTTACTGAAGAAGTGGAAAGATTGTATGAATCCTATTTAAATTGACACAAAAATGTGATCATAGTGGTGACAAATTTTGATTTCTGATGGTTCAAAGCTTCTGGCACTTATTTTCTGTGTGTGAGAAAGCCACAGGTTCTCATGCTGAATGCCTTGAATTAACAGGCTTGAAGAAGTACGAGTTTGATTGATGGACTATTGGAAGGAAAAAGAATTAACTTGATTGTATCCAAAGCATTGCAGTGGAATGGAAACCAGTAATAAGTGCTGTATGTACTGGAACCAATGCTATTTAATACCTTCATTAATGACATACATAGTGAGAATGAGTTCACCTTAAGCAAGTTTGTGGATGACACCATGCTCAGTGATGCAGCTGATTCACTTAGGGGAAAGGACACCATCCAGAGGGACTTTGACAGACTTGAGGAGTGGCCCCATAAAGTTCAACAAACCCATGTGAGAGGCCCTGCACATGGGCTGGGGCAATCACAGATATCACTATAGAATGAAAAATGAACTGGTTGGGAGCAGCCTTGCAGAGGAGAACTTGGAGGTAGTGGTGGGTGAAAAATGTGATATGAGCCAGAAAGTCTGGTCACAGCCCAGAAAGCCAGTTCTATCCTTCACCAAAAGAAGTGTGGCCAGCAGGTTAAGGGAGGTGATTCTCTCTGTCTACTCCAGTCTTGTGTGAACCCACCTGAAGTACTGCATCTAGCTGTGTGGTCCCCAGCACAAGAAAGACATGGACCTCTTGGAGAGGGTCCAGAGGATGACCACAAAAATGGTCATGTGGATGGAACACCTCTCCTGTGAAGAAAGGCTGAGAAAGTTGGGATTAATTGTTAAACTCAGAGAAGAGAAGGCTGTGGGGAGACCTTATTACAGCCTTTCAAAGGGGGCTTATGAGAAAGGTGGAGATGTTTTTTTATCAAGGCCTGTAGTAACAGTACAAGGGCTAATAGTTTTAAACAGAAAGAAGGTAATTTTCAAGTCAATATAAAGAAGAATTTATTTGCAAAAAGGATAGTGGGATACTGGACCAGGTAGCCTGGAGAAGAAGTGCAATGGCCCATCTTTGGAAATGTTCAGAGTCAGACTGGATGGGTCTCTGAGAAATTTGATCTAATGGAAGGTCTGCTTGTCCATGGCAGGGGCATTGGACTAGATGTTCTTTAAAAGACCATTCCCATACAAACCATTCTATGATTCTATGTATCAGGAGCACATGCTGACAGTCACTGTATGGACAGCAAGTCAAACATGGACTGGGCTAGACAGTTATCAGGAGCTGGCTAAAGCTGGCTGATGCAGGTAGTTCTGAGGAGATATTCACCAGGGACTAGTCAGGATTGACAGCTTTCTTGTTATACAAGCTATATATGAAAATCTAGAGAGGACTCATGGCACTGAGAGAAACAAGCATGCACACACAGTGGCAGGGAGTAGTACACAGGTAGGAATAACTATTTCCCCAATGACTCCCCTGTCCTTTCTGGCACGTGCTTTTAGCAGGTGTGCAGCAGTGGTTCAGGGCAATTAGGTTAGGCTGGGTGAAGCAGCTTCTTCATAATCATTTCCTCGTACAGCTAGACAACTGCTCACTCCCTTTACCTCTTGGCTCTGTCCCCAGCATATCCACTGGCCATGTGGTAGAGCTCAAACTTGGGAACTGGTTTTGATCTGCTCAAAAGCCATGGCAAGTAATTCAATAGTTAGCAGTCCTGCTGTGGTTTGCTACCTGTGCCTAGGATGGACACTTGCAGGAAGGGCAGAAGCTGGCTGATTCCTGTATGATATCTGATTCTGCTGTTTTTCCATGCTCAAATCCCATACCTGTAAATCAGAAAGTCAGAAGAGTCCAGCCATGGAAAACTGATGCATGTCAGCTCACAACCTAGTGGTGAATGCTATGCTTTGAATCAAGACCACTGACCTTCACAGCATCAGCATGTTGGAAGCTGTATTCTCCTGATCCATGTCACAGCTGAACTTGTGGCAGTAATAACAGTTACAAAAAAGCAAACAGGATTTGAAACCATACACAAATAAATTGAGGGTATTAGTGGATGAATCCCATTGTGCCCAGAAAAGGTAGATGGAGTAGCTCTTTGATTTGTCTGTATCTTTACTGTGGTTGAAAATATAATCGCATATGTCTTCGTTTACAGGCTGAAGGTTCTAATTCCTTGTAACACTATCCACAATAACTAACTAATATCATATTTTGTGTTCTTACTCACATGAATTATAGCTGTATACTTAAAGGCATATTGATCTCAAGGCTGAGAAAATTATAGTAATAGATTCCTTGAAAAACCATGTGTAAACCTCATTAACTTCCTTTTGCTCTTGTTTCCTTTGCAGTTTTAAAGGACTAGAATAAATTAATTATAAAAGCCAGGAGAAGATGAAGATGGATTTTATATTTAGGGGTCCTTGGCATTTGTTTTAAGAACACTAGGCTGTGAGACTGCAAAGCATAATCTCCTCCGACATTTGTCTTCTAATTGGAAATATTTGTTAACAGTTATGAATTTGGGAAATATATACTGCATAGGTGCTCAAAAAGAAATCATCTCAGAAAGCTACCATCTTTCCAGGAATTTACATGTATTTTGATTTTTTTTTTCCCCCTGCTCTAGACTTTATACACTGGTATTGTCATTTATGCTCCAGCTTTAGCACTAAATCAAGGTGAGTATACTGCAACTGTTCCTCTACTGATATAATTTATTCTGCATATAGTATTGGTATGGTGGGGATTTTTTGGTAATGCAACACATAAAAATATAGCTCAGGGCTTGACTGTGAAGTCTTTTAATGGGAACTCTGTAATCCTAGTCCCTTAATCCCTGCCTGTAAGGAATTACAGAGGAGATTTATGGAAATACTGGCTCTCATTTACTCTACCTCTGATGCAATACCTGTAGATAATGGTTTATTCAGAAAAGTTGAGAAGACTTAAGTAAATTTTGAAGGCAATGCAGGCACTAAAGACAAGTTTAATTCTTCTGGTTAAGTGCTATTCTTCAAGATGAGAGCAAGGCACAAGTTCTGTAAATATGATTTTGGGCTGCCCGGAACTGTTTAATGTGGTCTGTCATTTTTCCAGGAAAACCAAATCAACAGCATTAACAGACTGTTAACTTAAGATGTTTAGTGTGATATTTGCAAAGTTAAATATTTCCATTTTCTACTTCACAATGACTCTTTGATTTGAAAATGAGCCATAATCACTTCTAAAAGGGCAAAAATTTTTCTATGGAGCCAAATTAAACTTTTAATCTGACACCATTAATTTGTTCATTTGGCAAGAAAAGGGAATAACAAAATGCAAATAAAAAATAAATCATTTTGGCTAGAATCAAGTCACAGTTTTTCTTCTTATTGAATGTGTGTTTTTTGCCCTGTTCGTTGAACAAAAAGGAAGAAAAAAACCCAGCACTTTCTGTTCTGGTTTCCTCCAGTGTATAAGTCCCTCAGGTTTTGTGACTTCGATATTTGTATTTGCCTTGCAAATACATGCTAAACCAAGCTATGACTTAGCTGGCTTCTAATTAGAATAACTTATATTTTTCACTAGCTTTGTTTCAGTGTTTCTCATTAGCCTGAGCTCTCTGTCAGGGTGCCCCCTGATACCCTGCCTGGCAGCAGGTGAGCATTCTGAGCTGGGGCAGTGACAGCCTGTATGTCAGCCACAGCACAGCACAGTGTTGTATAGCAGAAACATAGCAGAAACATGATCCTTAAGAGAAGGAAGAATAAAATAAGGGCTTTTACTCTGACACATATCTTCCAGACAATGCTTGGAGAGTCCCCATACTGTTTTACTTGCTTAAATGCCTGCCTAAGGGCTTGGTAGCAACTACGAAGGTGTTTCAAGGAAGGACACGTATTTTAAAACTTCCCTGAGTTGGGACATACTGGACGTGTTGTTTGGCAGCATTCACATTAAAGGCAAATAACTTCCTACTTCCTGAAATAAATCGCAACTTTTTAGCAGTTTCCAAATCTGTTACAACTGTTGCAGTTTTCGAACTGGTTAGGGTGAATCCCATAGTTTAGACACGCTAATATTTTCATAGCCATTTATACCTCCTATTTTTGCATTTAATTTATTTCTAGCTTAAAATTGACTTCCAGTGTTTTGTCCGCAATGCCTCATTCACACTGGTGCTATTTCCCTCTCTTTCAGTCACTGGCTTTGATTTGTGGGGCGCAGTGGTGGCGACTGGCGTGGTCTGCACATTCTACTGCACACTGGTATGTGGGCCCTTCAGTTGAGAAGAAATCTGTTTCTTTCACCACTTACATTACATGTAGAATTTGTTAAAAAGTAGCCTAAGAATCAGGTTACTCTGTGGAATTACATTTTACAGGTGTAGCCACAGGACCATATTTATCCAGGGACCTCTCTGAATGCATAGGCAGCCATTATGCAACTCAAATATTTTTTTTTTTTATTATGCACTCAAACTTCTGTTTTCACTGAAAGAATAGCAAAACAGGTAGATTTCCCTTTCTAAAAATCCTCCTGTGATTTTTCTTCTGATCTAGTAGGATTTTGCTGTGCAATTTGTCAAACACCTCAATGCAACTGTAACAGTCTTGTGTGTTATTGAATAGAGCCGCTGAAAACGGCATGCCACAGGAACAGATTGGTCTTTAATTTAGTGTTAATTGACCAAGTGTCTAGAAATGATGAAACGGAACCTCAGTGACAAATTTATTTGCATATGGTGGATTAAATAATGTTTATTTTTATTCAGATGATTGGTATACCTTCTGGAGTTAGTGGTCCTGCATATAAGTAAGATGAGAACTGTCTGAAAAATTATCTTTTGATACAAATTTCTGAATCAGGTTATGTGGTCAAGGAAATACTGGATTAAACTATATGTATGGCCAAAGTAAATTCTCATGCACTTCAAAAAAGAGCCAGGATGTCCTGAATAGGTTCCAGAACACAATTCCTAATGACATCAGTACAGAATTAGTTCCATTAAAGATGAAAATGAAATTCATCTATTACGGATAATACAGATGGAATTCTTTCTGTTAGTTGAATGTGAGTGCAAAGCAGGAGTGCTGATGCCTTGTTGTACCTGATAGGTGCTGTTCCTCTTGCAGGGTGGTCTGAAGGCAGTGGTGTGGACAGATGTTTTCCAGGTTGGAATCATGGTTGCTGGATTTTCATCTGTGATTATACGAGCTGTGGTGGTTCAGGAGGGAATTGGACGCATTGTAAATGATTCCTACCATGGAGGAAGATTAAACTTCTGGGAGTGAGTTTGTACTTGCAGAGGATGTGCCTCTCTATTCCTACAAATAGAGCTCACGTGACTAACTGTGAAATTAAACTGCTACTGAAGGAGAAGAAAGGCAGAAGTTGTGACTCAGTTTCTGTATATTTTTAAACAAGCTTACCTAGTTTGAGGGGTATTTTTTAGGTTTGACACCATGCAAAGTCCTGGAAAGAGAAAAACCTTTTTACTTTGTCAAGTAGATGTTTTAAGGATACATTTGGGATTCCACTGAAATTGAACAGTGAATAGGAGAGCACATTTGTATTTATAATTACAATTTTCAAAGAGCTGTTTTGGAATTTCAGTGACTGGACCAAAACAAATGGGAAAATTGTAGTTTTTGCCTAAGCTGAAAAAGGGATTTTTTTTTCTTTTCCCTGAAAGAAAAAACAAAAGTAGTTTTAATATTTTACCCTCCATTATTGCAAGTAATCATAGCCTAAAAATATCGCTTTACAAGTTCAAGAATATTCAGTCTGACAATGTTGAATCAAAGACCATTTCAAGTAAAAAAGTTATTGTACCTTTGATGAATACAAGAGTCTTCTGCAAGCCTTCACCCTGTGCTATAAGTGAAAGTTTAGTATGACAAGTATTGCAATTTGTCCTTTGTCTATCAGTTCACCATCTTAGTCAGGTTGTTCCATAAAATTCTTCACCAAATTCTAAGTAATTAATCATGGGTATTTTTTTCTTCGTATGAAGAGTGATTTATTTCAATCTCTTTGGCTCATTTGCAGTGGTTGGACTGCATTGATTCTTCTCCCAGTCACAGAGTTCACAAGCAGAAAAAGAAAAGGAGTAAAGGATATAATAGGTGAAATAATACTACAACGTTCACCAAGATAAATATAATTTATTGCTATATTTAAGTTTGATTTAAAAATAATAATTGTTCATGGCCACCTAAAATCTGCTGTTTACTTAAAGCTAAACTGCAAAATGTTTTATAGAGTCTCTGTCCACAAAGGCTGGGATTGTAAACACACCTTTATACTGGTGTTAGACTGATGTCCCTCTAGATAAGCAAGCACATTACACTTTTTACTGCAGCATCATTTCATCACAACCATCGCAGGCATCATACAGCTTTACATAAGACTGTAGTTTATTGGCAAATAAAGCGTCACCTTTGGACAGTTCAGAGTGTTTCATTGGCTCAGGATATCAGCTCTGAGTTTTAAAATTTGCTTTCTGTGACTTCACGTAAAGTTAAAGTAACTTAATGTTCAAAATCTGGCCAAATTAAGAAAGTTTGTATTAGAACAAGCATGGAGAAATTATTTCTTCTAAGCATTAAGGTCTTTACCTATTAAGAAGGCTTTCATATTCTGAGTTTGTTTTCTCTTTTTCCTCTCATTCTAGCTTTGATCCCAATCCTTTGCAAAGGCACACCTTCTGGACGATTGTTATAGGTGGGACTTTCACGTGGACTGGTATATACGGGGTTAACCAGTCTCAAGTCCAGAGATACATTGCATGCAAAAGCAGATTCCACGCAAAATTGTAAGTCTGTCTGCAGTTAATGTCTGAATTTAGCAGTGGCTGTTCTTTATAAGAGATATTTTTTTTAAAATGAATGTGGGAGTATTTTGTCTGTATAAATTACATTTATAAAGGCTAACAACATTTGCCTTCTGTTTTGTGGACCAGGTAGAAGAAATTTGGCCCAATAAGTACTGGTATATGAGTTACATGTGATTACTGTATGATTGAACTTTGTGCCCATATTCTCATATAGAAATAGCTGCATTAAGTTTATGTGCAACTTAAAGACCAAATATTATAGTATTAATGCTGAAGTCATATCCAGACAGTATCTTTAATTGCTGCTCTACTAAACCTAAATCATTGTGTAGGCATTTTTCATAAATAAAAACTAAACGATTTTTCCCTAACAATGAATATAGGTGTGAGGAAATCCAGAAATTACTTATTCAGTGATAAGATTGCTGAGTAATCATGTATTTTGTGTTCATAATAATCATGACGTATTTTTTAAGGAACTAAATGTGAAAACTGGCAGAGGGTTATGTTTTCCTTGATTGTAAACATTTCTGATGAGCCTTTACTCTAGAATGGAGTATATTTACTAGCTCTATTATCTTTTTTTATCTTTAGTATCAATGCATTTGTTCACAGCTCAGAATTTAAGAATTACTAGTGATCTCATGAAGTTCATCTATAGAAGAAATATAGAAGCACACGTCATAACCATAGTCCCTATACATTCTGTCATTCTATGGTGCAGTGACATACAGAGAAGAAGCTTTATGAAGGCTTTCACTTCATAAAGCTAGCAAAATACCACAAAATCATGCACCATTTACAACTGAAATATTTTGTTTATATTAGTAAAAAAAATCTGCTTTTCAGCCATTTGTGCTGCAGGCAGGAATGAGTTGATGCTCATTATGGGGCTCATCTCCAGTGTTCCCTGCATACCACATTGCTTCTCCACAGTCCCTGGCACGTGGCTGGGTTCTAGATTCTCAGCACTGCAGAGGCAGAAGGCACATCCCACAACTCCCTGGAACGATTGCTTATGGAAGAACAGACACATACATTGCACCAGATTTGTGTGTCAATCAGACTGTTCTTCCCAGCACCTGCTCCACTTAGGGCTGTGCCCCTCTCTTGTGGCCTCTCTACTCTCTGAGGGCAGAGACACCTCCAGTGTCTCAGAATCAGTGTGACCAAAGGGAATCTGACACCACGTCAGCCTCAGGGTAGGTTTTCTGAGCTGTTGCAGCAGCTCTGGCCAGGGCTGGAAGCTATCTGGTTCTGTAGGGAGTTGGATGGAATTTAGGCTCTGATATTACTGGTTGCAGAGCCTTAGTCAGTACAGCCCTGTCCTGCTGGCGTGGGTGGTTTGACTCCATGGCATCTTGCTTGTGCTTCACTTGTGCAAGAGGGTTCTTCTGCATGGAGAAATAATTTTGCATAATAACTGCAGCTTGTCACAACTACAAACACTGCTATTCTGTGGTGACTATCTAGTTTACATTCAGATGTAATTAAACACATCTGACAGGTCATGTTGTTGGCCTGTATCTCTTATTGTCATTTAATAGGTACACAGAAGTGCAAAATGTCATCAGGTCAAAGTAATAGGGATTTTTACCTCCATGCCATTTACTGTAAGGCTTTTTAAGTGACAGCACAGTAACTCATTAGAACTCAGAAAATAATTCCTTCACAGATCCCAACTTGCAGGTTTTGGGAAGGCCTTTAACAGTGGCACAAGAACAGGAATTTTCTCAGGCTTTGAGAAAGGATTTCACCCCATTCAAGAAACACCAGTAGGTAGGAGAGCACATTCTGTCATCTTCAAATGATCACTAGGCAAGTTGGACATAATGCTTGTATCTGAATGATAAGAGGCACTCAGAGCAGGAGAGCTAAACTGTCAGAAAAATATGGGCTACTAACGTGTTTTCTGCTACTTTCCTTTCAAGGTCATCAGCTGACATATTTCAGTGCTAACTTCTCAGAGTCAGACTGAAACAAACAATTGAGTATAAGCTTTCTGCAGTCAAAATACCTACTTCACCCAAACTCTAACCCATGTTACTCATGCAGTATTAATGGAAACACCTCCCTACAACAGTGCTACAATTATTATTCTCCAGTGCTTAGTCATAGGGTGTACCAAGAGCTGGGATGTAAATCAGAAGGAAAAAAACCAGCTCTCTGTCAAACACTGACACAGTTTAACAACAGGAATTGCTTAAAAACAAGACAAACAATTTATTTTGCTTCTATGTGTTTCTCTTGACTTTCTAATCTTCACTACAGGCTCTAGGCTAATTCTTCTATTACATCAGTTGAAAAGAGTTGGATTGATTCTACTCATTGGTTAAATTTTGTGCTAAATCAGTTTCTGGGTATTGTATATCAACATAGATTATGCCAGTGCAGGCAATTCTGCTAAGTGGATGCAAGATATCCAATCAATATGTAAGCATCTATGAGAAGAGAACTGCTTCATTTTTACTAAATTAGAGAGAAATTTAAAAAGTGCTGTTGGTTCTGTGTTTAGACCACCTCTAATTGCAAATACAAGGCAAAAATGCAGAGTTCCCCTTACTATATATAAATCAGCTTTTATTTATATAGGTCTTTTTAAGAGTTTGCATAGTGCTTGCCAATAACCTTTCTATTGGATAAAACTGATAGCTCAATTAAATAATGGACATTATGCCTTTCTGAAAATGTCCATTTCAATGTCTAATAAGGCTTATAAAGTTAGGTTTACTTCTTCATTAATCCTGCTGGTCCTCTACAGAAATACAAAGGCTGCTGCCCCTTACTTTCTTGGGAACTGAAAGCACTAAAAGGCCTCCTGAAGCACTGCAAGCATGGATATATTTGCACAGAAACCAAATGTCCTCCCTGAGGAGGTTTTACAGATTGGCAGGGTATGTGATCTGTTAGGAAGTTAAATCACTAACAGTGATACACAGATAACCAGGAGGCAACTGCTGGAAAGGAAGGCTGTTTTCCAAGGCCTTGCTCCCAGTGAGTATGTTTGCTTGTACTGACCACTGTAGGTGAGAAAAACTTTGTGATCCTGGAGATACCAAGAATTTTGTGACCCAGGAGACATCAAGAGCTTAAAAACATTTGAGAAAACCAGAGGCTTAGATGGAACGCAAAAAGCCCTCACTAAGCAAGGAGAACGATGTGGTTTTCACTGCCAGTAGAAGCTGCCTGTTGTGTGGCAAAGGCAGCATTAATGCCTGATGAAAACACATTTCTGGTCTCACCATTAGCTGAAGCTGAAGCTTGCATCAGGACGTGGGGAGGTGATGGAGTTTCTGGATAATACCAGACTCCAAGTTGTTTAGTTACTAAAGGGGAAGCCATGGGCTTGTTGAGAGTCCCTGCTCTCTGGAAGTGGCAGCCAGAGGCAGCTCCAGACCAGGTCCCAGGCCCCAGTATCTCATTGCTGCTTCCCACAGAGACTGTCTCAGGGGGAAATGGGAGATTTGTAGCTTTAGAAGGACAAATTCAGCATTTTGTAAGCATGGTACTACAGCTCCAGAGACAAAGGAGTGCTAGTGCTTACTGGTACCCCACACTTGGATCTGGGGCGCCCTGCCTTACAAATCTGCTTGGGGCTTGTCAAGGGGTGTGGCATGAGGGAAGGAGCATCTTCTGGCCTGCTGCCTGCAATGTACAACTCATACACATGATGAAATGTGGGGATTGCTGTATCGCTCCCATCATCTCCATTGTCAGGGGATAAGTGCTCAGTCTGATACCAAAACCAGAAGTGTCATTTGTACATTTAGAAATGTGATCTCACTCCGGGTGAAATGCTGGGAGTCATATGGTGACTCCCTTGCTGGCAGGCAGTCACTGACCAGGGGGGTCTCCTGGGTGCAGGCGTGAGCACTTCCTTGCTTGGCTCTGGCAGGATATTTTGTGGGATGTTGATCTCTAACGTGGTGTTTCCATGTGTGTTGGTGCAGGTCCCTCTACATCAACCTGGTGGGACTCTGGGCGATCCTGGCCTGTGCCGCACTGTGTGGGCTGGCCCTCTACTCCATCTACAAAGACTGTGACCCGTGGATGTCCAACCAGGTGTCGGCACTTGATCAGGTAGGGCCTCCCAAATTCTGGGGAAAGGTGGTGGAAGGGTATCCTTCCTCTGCAGCCATAATCACCAGACAAAGGTAGTTCAAGACATACTGGAATCCTGTGTCAGGCTGAGACCACAGTGCTAGGGAATAACCTGGAGAAAGCAGCAGATCCATCCTTGGCACTGTTCAGTCCCTGCATTCCCCAGCTGTGCTGGAGCTGCAAGTCCTTCAGTAGTTGGTAAGGTGACCAGCAGGGTGAGCTGCAATATGGAGAGTGCTCAGTCCACCCACGTCTCCAAATGTGTGGGGTTTTCACCCAAAATGAGTTTAGGGGTACCAGCATCGCATGAAACTGCTTTGACGAGAAGCGAGGGGAAGAGAGCAGCAGTGCCCTTGTGAGTGACTGTGGGTGTCAGTGACCTGCTTTGTGTCATCCAACCTAAATTCCTCTGGGCTGACAAAAGCAAAATCCTTTCCAGATTCAAAATATACTTGTGCTCAAAGCACACACCTGGAGGAAGGCTATCAGCAGGCAGTTCTTTGTTAGTGATGGTGAATCCTTCCCTCCTTTGAAGGAGAGATGGGCAATCAAACTGCTGCTGAGAGCTACCTCTCCACTGATGGTGACCTCTCCCTAAACAGACCTTGAGCAGCAGGTTTACCTGAGGAACAAGGGTTCTGGCAGCCCATAGACTGGCCAGAGCCAGGGTCCAAGGAAGTCAATTAAGTTTTATTTGTATGTTTAAGCCTAAGAAAATCACAGGCTCTGGATAATACTCCAATGGATGGTAGCTGGAAAGCCAGGAGAAGAGCACAGACAATGGAGCACCTGAGGCAGAACCACTTGGTCTTTAAGAGTAGAATAAAATAAGCCAAGATCAAAACTGGAAGGAAATTAAGTTCTTCTTGTCAGTCAAATTCATTTGGTAGAAGCTGGAAGCAAGATACTAAAAATATCAACTTGTCTGTGAAAAAAAAAACAACAAAACTTCACAGGAAGAAAATCTTAAAATTCCTCTCTCTTTCCAGCATTCAGATCTTACAAACATCAGAAAATAGCACACAGTTTCCAATGAGGAAATTGAGCTCAGGTACCAATATCTGAGGTTATTGGACTGTATATAAACCCTGTTTTGTGGAGTCAACAGCAGAAAAAGCATCTGTGGCACCCAGCTCCCCCAAGGGAGTGATGTACAGTACAGACCACCTGCTGCTCAGCCCTAGCTTGCTCTATAATTGTCACTGGAAACCAAGGTCCTGATGGCATGGCCCTCCAGCTAGGTGGTCGCAACAGACTCTCTGTAGCTCTAGCAGACATTTTAGGATTGGTTTTCTTTGTAGAAAACCAATAAATAGAGCAAGATAGGACATTAAAATTTAGAACAGCTGGACAAAATGCCAGTGAGAAGGCTATAAAAAACAATGCAGTGATAAAACGAATAATTAGGGCAAGATGATAATACTTCTTAATCTGAATTTTTCAGCTAATGCCATACCTAGTGTTGGATATCCTGCATGATTTTCCAGGAGTGCCCGGGCTTTTTGTGGCTAGTGCCTACAGTGGGACATTAAGGTAATTTAATATTTTGGAAACTACTACCTTCCCCCCCCCCCCNCCCCCCTTTTTTTTTTTGTTGGAGCTAAAGTTACATTTATACTAAAACTTTTGTACTTACTTCTTTGTCTGGTTAATTTATATTCTTTAAAAAAATCACCATGACCTCTTTGATGATGCAGCTTAAAAATCCATAGTTTCCAATATTTGGGTCCTAGGACTCAAAACTATTTGGAGCTCCCTACTAACAGCATGAGGAAACAGCTAGCCACATGCGATTCTTCTCTGTGCTTTTGAAGCCCCTCTGCTATAGGAATTTTTGAGTATTACAAATGGGTGGTTACACCAAATAGCTACAGTTGGGGCAATTTCCTATTGCTTATCTTTAATTTTCCAGTTTCAGACCGGCATAACTTCAAGCCCTCTACCTTTCCTCACCCCTGATCTTTAGAGATTTCTTTTTCAGAGTTCCTGGGCTTCCAATTGTCTTGAATAAATTCCATTAAGCAACAACCACTGTATATTTTTACTGTAGGAGACAGATTGATACCCTTGTATCCTGTACTGGGCAGTGCTTTGTTTAGCTTTCCCAAGGAGTATCTTTAAGAAACATTGCCTGTCTCAAGGAAGGCTCCGAACAACAGTAGGCAGACAGAAATGAAGACATTTAGGAATGTGACATCGGAATAATTTTTTTTTATTCTGAATACTTGCAGCTACATAAATTAAGGGAACAGCCAAAAATTTGTTTCATGTGCTGAAGAAAAGCTGGTGCTTGCAAGAGCAAGGTACACACAGACAAAGGATCACCTGGTTTGTGCCTTGGAAGTGCTGGTTTCTCTGATCCCACGGGGAGCCTATAGTGGTTTGGTTTGGACTAGATGCCTAATTTTTAGGTGATTGTAATTAGATTATCTGAATCCTCCTCTGAGGGTGCATTAAAAGTAAACAGTGATGTTAGGGAATTTTACCTACTCAGATATATACTTCAGATCATTTGTGAAGGTATAATGTATACCAGTAGTGTTTACAGCCTAGCTATAGGTAATAGATATTTCTATTCAGTTCTCGAGGCCCAGCCCAACTTTTCATCAGTATGTGCCTTGACTTTGCCAAGGATAATTATTTTGAACAATTTCTCTAAGCTGTTAACTGCATTGTCTGGAATAATAAAGTTATTTAAACCTATGCAGCAGTTACATTAGTTTTCTGACACTGTTCTAGACAGTGGCAGTTTCTCTGTGCCAGTAACCTACCTGCTATGTATGATTTCAGTTTTTAAGACATAAAAAATTGTATAAATCTTGCCTTCTGTAGTACGGTGTCCTCCAGCATCAATGCTCTGGCTGCTGTGACGGTTGAAGACCTCATTAAGCCCTACTTCAAATCTCTCTCTGAAAAGAAGCTGTCATGGATTTCCATGGGGATGAGTATGTCTGGAAAATATCTTTTCTGCTTTTGTTTTACAATGTGAAGATTTGATTCAGATCTTGCTTGTGATGGTGTATGTCAGGAGTAAGTAATTCACACCAGTGGGACTATGTTGGTGCAGCATTTGGGGGAGACAAGATCAGCTGTGTAGGTTTTACACAAATGGGGGACAAGTGAGTTTAAGGAAAAAAGGAAACCATCTTTTTCGGTCTTTAATATGGAAAGATGCACTGCATCTATGTTCAGTACTGATTTGCAATTCTACAAAGCCAAATATCTCTGACTTAAACAGCTGCTATTTTTCTTTCATCTTTCAAAAATGAGAAGCAAAGAAGTTATTTTGAATGTTTTGAATTGATATGTGAACAACAGCATTGTGTCCCAAAAATATTCCAGAAAACAAGAAATTCCACATCTTCTCGGGTGTCACTCTGTTTAGCTCCTCTGCTTAATGTAACTCAAAGAGAATCAGAACTAGACTCAGCAGATGGTTTAAATCTGTGAAGTGCAATTGCCGTGTCTGCTACTTGTACTGTCTGTGACCAGCTGCAGGTGTAGCCCAAGAAAGTGTTTGCAGTAAGAATGAAAATACCTCAGTGCCAACATGGTGTCATAGCCTATACCAGGGAGCATGGCAGACTGGTGGGAGGGTAACAAGTGTTAAATATTTTCACGTGAGAGAACGTGCTGCTTTCTTAAACATTGCAAACAATGCATATGGCAAAATTGTTGTTTGTGGTATCATGAGTTGCCTGACACATCACAATGAATAGTGAGATTAAGATTAAGCTCTTGCTAGAGCAGTGGAACTCATCTGGCCAAAGGTGGAAAAAAACAAGTAAGCCAGTGTTACGCCTCCTGGGAAGAGACACTAAATCCTGGTGACCTGGGATGTTCTCTGTCACTGTGCCAGCTCCCAGTGATCTGCCAGCATTTACTCTTTTGCTTCCTAGACTTTAGACTGAGAAGTGAAAATCATTCCCTCAAAATAAGGACAATGACACAGGAGCTGAGAAATATGAACAATAAGTGGGTTATTGCCACTATGACTATTGCACATGGCTGACATTTATTACTAATCTTCAGTAATACACAGAAAAAGGATTTTGTCAAGATCGCATGATCTCTTCCTAGTGTAAACAGAAAACTGAACTTTTGGCCAATTCAGACTCTCTTAGAAAAACTCCAGAGGTTAGCACATTTATTTGGGAGATGTTGGGGCCATGCTGGGGTAGACAGAAACTTTTCCATTAGTGATTTTCAAACTTTGGCAGATCTATACATTATTCTGCCTTTCACACACAGGCCTGTTTTATGGTGGAGTCTGCATTGCTATGGCTGCAGTGGCATCTCTTCTGGGAGCCTTGTTGCAGGTAGGTGTCAGACAGCTTTTTCATGCCCACGTTGAATGACCTAGAATAAATTATGTAAGAAAATAATTGCTGACTACCATTATGAGATTAGTTTTTGTTCTTTGTTGGGTACTGAAATGAAACTGCCCATGGCTCAGCCCATGTTTTAAGCATCCATATATCAAACCCTACCAGTTGAGTACACACCACTTAAAAAAGTCTCATGATTTCTTTGTGAACATCTTCTCTTCCTGTCACTTTGGAGGCTTTGCCTTCCTTGTACAGCACCTGATAACAGACTTCCTCCCTTCCTCAGGCAGCACTCAGCATTTTTGGCATGGTTGGTGGCCCTCTTTTAGGACTGTTTGCCTTGGGAATCCTCTGCTCCTTTGCTAATGGAATTGTAAGTAGAAATTTAAAGACCTGTCCGTCCAAAATGTATTGATCGTTTTGGGCATTTCCTTCCCCCTCTCCCACCAATAATTTGCTGTTGGGCGGCAAGGGAGATATCTTTGATACTTTCCATGAGGACATTTGCCCTTGCTCCCTTTCTTTCTTATCCCAAGGAAATGACGAACAGAGCTGTATAGGAACTTGAAATTCCATCTCATGAAGAGATTTACACACCCAAACAGGGGAAAATAATCTGAATAAAAATGAAACTTTGACCAGGATTTCTTAAAACCAGTTTTAGAAGTAGGGACAATGCATCTTGAGATGTAGCTGAACAACCAGTAGGCTCAGAGAATGCTAGCCTGTCTGAGCAAAAGAGGGTCAGGCCAGGAAAATGGGGTCTAAGGCACTTACAGACCAAATTGTGGTATTCTCAGAGTGCTTCGGTATTGTAAAATTATGGGTTCCAGATGAAAAAACCTTTTCCATCAAAAAAGGATTTGACAAACTTTGTTAATATGGTGCATGGTTTAGTCTGGCAGGATTACTAAATAGTAATCCTGCTGGGTTTACTAATCACTGATCTTTACCTCTTTGCAGTTGCAAATTTTATTTATATATTAAGTAAAAAAATAAAAAAATTACTAGCTCTCAGCCAAAACCCCACCTACCTCTGATGTAGGAGGGACTTTTTTGCTGGAACAGGTCACATGAGAAAACGGAAGAATTGCTTCCGTATTTGTTCAAGGAGGGCCTCAAATAAAGCAGGATTTTCCCATATACCTTCCAGGCCAAAATTATCCTTTGATTGTAAAGACCTAGTGGCCAAATAAAAAGAGGTATGCTCAGGATCTGTGAGAAAACACTGTATTTCCCCAAAGGGAAAATGAAGTAAACTCCTCAGCACTTCCCAACTGTGTATTTCATTTCTGCTATGGAGACTATAGTTTAGATTATCTTGAGTATTTCTTACTCATGTAGTTGTTTTTTCTTTCAAATATCTTTTGCTTTTCATGTAAATCCAAATTTCACATTTTGTTTTGCAGGGGGCATTTGTGGGTCTTGTCAGTGGCTTCGTTATTTCACTTTGGGTTGGAATTGGATCTCAGATTTATCCTCCACTTCCAGAGAGGACCAAGCCACTCTATCTCTCAACTGCAGGCTGTAATATATCCTCAGGAAATTTAACATCAACAGAAATTCCATTAACAACGGTTTTCAGCACACCAGGTGCAGAAAGGTATATGAGTTCAAGTGCAGTAACAAAGCATGTATTTTTTTTTAAAGAAACACAAACATCTGCAGAGTATTTGGGTTACTATAACTATCCTTCTCTGGTTTATCTACCACACTGTTTGAGATGCAGCAGTTTTCTCTGATTTTTTTTTTCCTATCAGACTGAAGTTTGTCTGAATTATTCCACAACAGAAATCAAAGTGAATTTTTGTATTGACCTTAGAAGCTTCAGTTCAATATTTGAGTTCAAAGGCTTGGACATGCCTTACTGTGGGCCACAGTTTTAAACAAAGATATCATTTATAGTTATTGGATTAACTTCCACAATCTGTCACATGAATTAGAGTAATTGGCAGTTAAAGGGCAAAATGCCAGTTAGCAGCTCTACTTACAGCAACTTGTCTGTGCAGAATAGTTCTATTCAGTACATTCAGAATGGGCACAATATAAGGGATTTCCTCTGCTCTGCAACTACTAAATATCTTACTCTGGATGTTCACAATTAAGTTTAACATGAATGACAATATAAGGAACAGCAGGAACAGAAAGAAGTTGAAAAAACACATTTCTAGGGTTTCTAAATCCTTACAGCTTAGAGCATTGTACAGTCAAGAGATACCCTGACACACAACTGGGTGCTCAACATTTAGTTTCATGTACCACACCTCTCGCATGAGCCCTCAGCACTGCTCCTGGCTGCCAGGAAGCACCTGTTGCAACAGAGCACGTAGTCAGGGAGAACAGAATGAGTTGTAAGTACAGTTGCTCTACTGTTTCTGGCTGTTTAGAGCGGCATGGGGTTGATTGGTTGGGTCCTTGTTGGGTTTTTTTGTGTCTCGTCCTTTAAATAACATCAACCATGCTAAAGAAATTAATCCCTTCATCTGGAGTGTTCACCTGTGGACTAGATTCATAGCAGAGACAGGACTGTCCTGTTTTACTTGCTCTGTGTCATGCATTGCCCCACTGTACTGTCTAGCCTTGTCTCTTACAAAAGAACTTGTTCTCCAAATTTTGGAACAAATTTTCAGTGCACATATGATTGTGTGGAGGTAGCTCAAGATTACCAGGTTGCTTGGTTCAGAAGTATCTCTGTATTTATACACTGTCTGGAAACAAATATTTTCAAGTTGTTTGGAATAGAAAAAGAGAAGTTAACACTTTTTCTGCTTTATTTCAGGCCTGCCCTGGCAGACAACTGGTATTCCTTGTCTTATCTCTACTTCAGCACACTTGGGACACTTGTCACAGTAGTTGTGGGAATAATTATCAGCCTCCTAACAGGTATGAGTTTCAGAGCTGTGACTGAATGTGTCTCAGATCTCTTTCAAATTAAGATCTCTGAGAGCCTGAGGAAGTGCCAGTAACCTATTGCAAACACTGTGTAAAGGTTACCACACTAAATCGAATTTCCTCCCCTCAGCGCTTCTGCGTTTCAGACCCACTCCTGGTCTTTGCTCACAGCAAAACTTACTACAGGTCTCTAAGGAGAAAGAAATTCCAGCATATTTTTAAAGCTAAGGGTCAAAAAAAGAAGAAGAAAAAAAAGACATCTGTCATTCTTTTTTATTAGATGCCTGCAGGGGCTGTAGGTTTAAGACTTGTCCCTGGACATGGCAACAACTCTGAGCAAGGATATACACCCATGCTTCTAAAGGACAAAAGCAGTTTTACTTTGAGTGAGTTCGGGGCACTCAAGGGCTGTCGTCTGCATCCATAGAGTGTATGCTTTTCACCACATTCCTCAAGAACGTGCCTAAGAGCTGCAAGTCCTCTGCATGAGTATTTTAGCTTCTTTCTCAGTTTCCTAGTACTTTTGTGCAAAAGGAAAAAGCAGCTTTCCTTGGGTAAGCTTGTCATGGGTAAGAGTGGGGAGTTCAGTCCAGCCCATGACATCACTACTTTTGCATCCAGGTCAGATGCAAACTACAGTTGTCATTCACCTCATGCATGCACCTCATGATCCACAATGGCTCCAGGACTATGAAACTCTAAACTCGGTAGACAAACTCACTTCCATTAACTTCCCTATGCCTTGCAACTAATAAGCACAAGTTACATTTATCTCATTTTCTTTTCCTTCTGGGTTTTTAGAACATTTGCTCCACACTTTCTCTCAAGCGCATGCTCTTGCCATTGCTATAGTGATGCTTGAACCCAAATTTTGCTTCTTACCAGGCAGGGATCAGGTTACCTATAGGCCATGAAACAAAGCGTGAAAACCAGACAACTCACTAAATCCGTATGAGGAATACTCAGCCCAAGAACAGAAGCACAAAAGAATTAACCCAGTCACAGTGTCACCCTGCTTCTCATGGAGCAAGATTCCATTTAAGCCTCAGGTGGCAAGCAGAGCTAATTCCTCGCACCTATGTCTCTTTTGTTTCCCTCCCAAGAATAGCTAATCCATGCCTTAAAATGCCCAGACATTCCAATAACCTTCATCCCGCCATCTTGAGGATGGCCTTAAATAATTCACTATAAAAATTGCTGGTGAGTTTGGAGACAGGCGTCTTGCTGAGAACTGGAGCTCAGGGTTCATGGTAGCACTTAGTGTCACAGCTCCTGGACTGAGAGTAGTCCTAGACATCATTGTATGCAATTCATTCTTTTCTGGTGATTGCCAGATTCAATTTTTTCCAGAATTGGAAATCCGAGGAGGATCTAAGAAACTAAGGCATTTCAAATAGACTTTGAGGGATCATTTTATGTATTGAGAGGGGCAGAGTATACATCTTCGTAAAGAAATGATGCCTAAGGTCTGTCATTGCTTGATGGCTTTTGCTGCATGCCTGTCCTGCTTGCCTGGCCTGGTGCCCACAGCTGGGGTCTGACACATTGTTTGCATGTGTAAAGCTGGCTGAATGAAACTTGCCTATTTTTTAGGAGGACTAAAGCAGAATACGGATCGTAAATTCCTGCTGACCAAGGAAGATTTCCTGTCCAACTTCTCACGGTCTGAAACTGAGCAAGTAAGTGTAATTGTGCACCTGTGATTTAAATCAGTCTTTCCTCTTGGGGACAAAAGCAAACAAATTTCCTGGCTTACATTTTTCCAATCAGGATGAATAGCACCTGATTCTGCCTGATAGGACTATCTGCTTTAAGGCAGTAGCAGAGCACAAGGCAGGTGGGAGTAAGGCAGCTGCCACAGGCAAGGAAGCAGTTTTGCCACAACTTAACTTCAGCCAACAACAGGGAAACAACTGAGTAAAGGGACAGTTTTCTCCGTGTTTCTGCTAAAATACTCCCTAACTGGCCTCTAGGATGCTGCCAAAAGGCACACCTTGGACTCAGCAAAGCTTCCTTTGTTTGTGACCATGTGTTCTCTAAGGACTGATTTTTTCTGTAACTGGCTACTCTTTGGGAGAAAACATTTCTAGTCAGCGTATCTGTTTCCTAGCTCTCATCCTAAGAAAAAAGAAAAGGGGAAATATTATTGGGTAATAACATTCATTAGAAGGGAGAATACAGGGCAATTACTTTTTTTTAAATATACTACACATAACTTTTGAATAAATATAGTCAGTTGAACACTCAAGGTCAGCTTTGTTCAGTAGTTCAGATAATAATCTTATCTGTAAGATGGTCCAGCTTGCAAGATGTTTTTCCTCGATACTGGCAACTCCTTCTAGAATGATCAGCTTCTGGACAAGAACACCAGTGAAAAAAAGGGATATTTTACCATACTATTGTACTGCTGTTTGCCCATGTCAGTACTGGAGATCAGCTATCCAGTTAGTGTCATTCACTGTCTTTAATGGGTCAACATCTATTTCCACTATCTGTGAATTTAATCCCTGAAGTCTTTTGAAAAAAACCAAAACAATCCACCACCCACATGGAATCTAATATCCGCAGCCATACTTATTTTATGCCTGGAGTCAGAAACAAGTATTTGTGTCTTATATAGCTAAGAGCTTAATAACAGGTGCTTGGCATCACAAATAATGCAGAAAGTTGATGAGATAAAATCAGGGCTAACTAAGCAACTTTCTGCACATGAAGAGCTCAATATCTCATTCTATTTAACAGAAATGCAACATCAAAGCAATGATGCATGTTAATCTGCTCTTCCTGTCATAGATGGGGCAAGGATGAAGGGTTGGGAATCAATAGCTCAAAGACTTGGTATTGACATATCACTAGATGTGAAAACAGCAATTAGAACTTTGCACACCCAAAACTACTTTAGAGAATTTGCAGGACAAGAACATTTTGTGTGACAAGAACATTTTACACAATTAATACCTTATGCAATACAAAACTTTCCATGCTCCTAGAAAAATACCATCTACTGCAATGAGTAAGTATTTGTGCTCTGTCAGCAACCAGCATGTTTTCCTGCAAGGCACCCTGAATGTCAGGCGTGACTCTGCTGGCCAAAGACAGGTCAAAGAGAGGAAGACTGTTGCTTCTGTTTCACAGCATGGCTTTTGTCTTTGGTTTTTTAGCAAGAGAAAGTGGTAGTGTTGAACTGGAAGCCATTTACCATGGCAGATGAAGGAACTGACAACCCTGCCTTCAGCCACATTGAAATGGATGTTGCAAGTGACAAGAACAAAGTCAATGGTCTTCATATATGATACAAGGCCATGTCAGCCCACGAGGACAGTTTCGTTCATGTAAAGCACTGTTGACATTCCTGTTCTGGGTCAGTTACCAGCTCTGCTGGGGTCATGGGCAGGCATCTGCTGAGCTTTGTGTCACTGTCACCTTTTCATGACGTTGACATTAGTCAAGAAAGGAATCAGTTTTTTATTGCATTTTCTCACTCTCTCTCTCTGCTGGTTTCAGAGCCTAAAGCAATGTTTCTATGCGAAATATTTGCCTGATATTCTAGAGCTTCCTGGAAAATAATCTGCTTTTAATCTCATTTCACCATCAGAGTGAATTTTTATTTGGGAAGAGTACTGTTTGCCCAGGCGTGGCTGTTTTTCTGG
The DNA here is from genome assembly GCA_008694505.1 of Cyanoderma ruficeps. Taxonomy (NCBI): domain Eukaryota; kingdom Metazoa; phylum Chordata; class Aves; order Passeriformes; family Timaliidae; genus Cyanoderma; species Cyanoderma ruficeps. The sequence continues at coordinate 2,435,302 of VZDJ01000041.1, forward strand.
CTTGGGTGGGGTTTTTTTTGGTTTTTTTTTTTTTTTTTTGTTGTTGTTGTTGTT
>VZDJ01000041.1:2443662-2559121 GCA_008694505.1 Cyanoderma ruficeps
CTCTTTCTCTCTTTCTCTCTTTCTCTCTTTCTTTCCCTCCCTTAATGTTTCCTTGAGCATGGAATAGGTGATGGAAGAAATTATCTCCTTGGAAACCAACTGCTAATAAGTTACCCAGTATAAAGGAATAAGAGAGCCCAACCTGCAGTCCCATATTCCTTCACCTGGGAAGGTCTGACAATTACAATCATAGGGAATTTGTTGAAGTCTTTGGGCTTCTGCTGAGCCACAAAGAATAGAAATAATAATCTAGAAAATTCTTCTCCACCTTTGCTCTAACACAAATGCTTCTGTTGTCTTATCCAAAGAGGTGTGTTGAAAATTCAGTTCAGAATTTACACTGTCCTGTGAGCTGGAATGCAATATGTGCTCATGAACATTATGCCAGTATGGTGACCACAGTTTCCATATCTGTGTTTAATACACTATTGCTATGATTTCAGAGCAGAGGACTGAGTAAAGAGTTTTTTAAAATCGTGTGTTCCTTCTTTTGCTTCTTCACAGTGTAAAAGGCATTTCAAATTTCTTGTGCTGAAGAGATATTGAGCTCCTGGATTCTGGTGGGGATATTCAGGCACTTGAAATTAGGCCTTCAGAACTGTATTTTCTTTTTTGGTAAATCATCTCATCCTATTTTTCTACTCTTACGGCTCTCTTTTTCAAAATCAGCATTGGAATACCAGTCATGTGAAGTTGGTATTATCTCCTTAAGATGGCCTTAAAGGCATCAGATACTGACAGTAAATACTAATAATATGAACATAGAAAAAGATATTGAATCCTTTTCATTGTCATCCTTTTTTTGATGCCAATCATTCTGGAGGAATGAAGGGCATTAAAAAAAAAACAACGAAAAAAAGCTAGACGTGTAAATACTGTAACTTTAACTATCATTGTTTTTCAGTTGCTCAGATGAAATATTTTTTTCTCATGTTCCTTCGCCCCTATTCTCACACAGCAGTCAGCATATGGCTTCCCAACCTAGGTAAGTTACTCAAAAAGTAAATAAAATCTTCATTTATTTCCACTTCTTTCCAACTCACTGCTATAATTCTCAGTGTTATATTACCTTTTCTATGAGAACCTACATGCCTGTGACTGTTCAGAAAACAAAGCTGAGAATACAAAGCACAATATAAGTAGAAACTAAGACAAAAACATCTCAACAGCTGCCATCACAGACCAGCTCAGTGCAAAGCTTCAGAGGAAAATTTGTTTTCTTTTTGGTTTTGTTCTGCCACTTGAATGGTCACTGACCTCAAATACAATAATGAAAGCCAAGCGTGCTGCTAAGACGTGCCAGAACTGCAGCGTGTAACCGTAGGGCACTGGGGAGTGAGGAGGGTCCCGGTAGTCCCTGTACCTGAAAGACAAGCACAGTATGGTAGTTAGCAAGCTCTGCACTGCTGCCTGGGAAAAGGCAAAACCAAAACTCACCTTCTCTTGATCATTACATTTTCTGCACAAAAATGAGCTCAGTTCAAACTGTACAGGTTACCCTAATACTGCTTGCTTCTAAGGCTGGGCCTGTGCTAGTGTTTGATTCCAGGTCAGGTGCCTTCTTCTGAAGCAAGTGTCTCGATCACCTCCACTTACCATGCTTTTCTTCATGCAAACTGACTTACTTTCAGCTGAAGCCTACCAGTAAGTAGGTAACACTCCAGGAGTGCTAATGGAAATTGGGTACAAAGGACCCAAACCAGTGTCTGTCTGAAGAAAACCCCTGAAGCTAATACACAAGGATGGTAGGTGCTTTGACCCTACAGCATCTCCCTTGGCAGCACGAGAAGTGCCTTTCAGGCATCACCTCAGAACTTGGAGAAGGATGGGATGCTCCACTGTTTTAAGGGACACACTATTCCCACTTCAAGGACATTTTAAACCTATAAATATCCCCAGCTTTATTAGCCTGATAGTTCTTCCAAAATCAATATAAAAATGCCCCATGGACTCCACCTGGCCCTTGATCAATTTGTTGGCCATCCCTGGTGTAAAACATGACTCATTCTGATTTCAGCAGAGCCAGCACTTCACCTCTTGGTGTATCAATAGGGTGAGGACCATGTGGGAAAATGATCTAGTGTCTTTTCTAACAGAGTGTTTAGAAAACTTGTGTTTAGACTTTAGGTCTCTGAAATTTAACTGTAGATATATGTTGGGAAAGTTGGATCCAGGAATATTTCAAGATTGTATTTACAAACCATGAATCTGTTTAAGTCACACATTCTGGAGTCCATTTTTACTAGCAGTCTGTTAATTTTAAAATAGTGATCAGCCTATATTATTTACTATGGTATTGTCAATATTTTTTTACAGTGGTTTTTCTCTCCCATCTAGGAAATAGATTAAGAAGCAAACAATTTTTACACTATTTCTAAATAAGGTTTCTGCAGTACTAGGTTAGTCTTAAGAAACTGATGAAAATGCAGATGAATAAAAGAAATAAACAGTTATTTAATCTTTATGATTATCTGTATTTCTCCATGAAGTTTCATCTTTTTAGATTGCAGAGGCTGCTATACAAACTGAAATAAACTGTCTTGACATCTTAGTCAGCATCAAATCTCTCAGAAATTGCAGTATTTCTAGAATAAGTTCTTAAAACTGAGATGATTTTTCCTTGTGCAAGCAGCATTCTGATTTCATAGTTTAGAATGTTTTACAATATCCTAAGCATCCTGAAAAGAGAAATCCCTGAACCAAGTCCCAGTAGACCAGTAGAGCATATCTCCTTTTTTTTTTCTTTTTTTTTTTTTTAACTGACTAGGAATCCATAGTTACGCATGAAAGAATGGGGAAACCTTTTATAAACAACCAGAATAGCACAGCACCATCTGTGTTCCAGGCAACCCAAAGTTAACTGGGATTTTTTTTCAGACAAACTGCCTTCCTGGAAAAATGCCTATACTGTTACACAGTAGAACATAATATTTCCTTACCTCCCTATCAATATCTGCCTTGAAGTGCAATTAAAATGATTGATGTTTTAGCAGAATGCAGGTAGGTAAGAAGCTGACAAACTCAGCTAAAAAAAGATGTTAATTTTCTTTCAAGCGTATGTATATATAACAATTCAGTGTTTCCCAAAGGAATAGATTTATCTTTTGGGGATAAAAAGATGTTAATTTTCTTTCAAGCGTACGTATATATAACAATTCAGTGTTTCCCAAAGGAATAGATTTATCTTTTGGGGATTTATCACACCAATTTTAATAGCGTTCTGTTTAGGGGATGTTGAGGAAACAACTTTTTTTTTTTTTTTTGGTGGGATTTCCATCATCATATTTAAGGAGCAGCAACTTCATGGTAGAAGTTGGGGAAGAAAGGAATTAAAGGGGGAGAAGAGAATGGTCAGAATGACAAAAAAATATTAAATAATGCTATAGCAAATAATGTGGAATGGAATATTCTCACTGTGGTTCTGCTCCATAGGTGAATTCATAGGTGGAATACTCTTTCTGCCAAATAAGTTGCAACAGTCTTAAATATCAGTTAGTTAAATGAAAGCATTAATGCCACCTCTCCCCCCATTTATTATGCTATGCCATCAAAATTCTTCCTGTTCATATAAACATCACAATATTGCAAGTATCACTGACTTTTGCTGTATCAGAGACCTCTGTGGTATCATAGAGTATCTTTTGTTCTTTAGGCACTCATAAAGGGTATTTTAATTCTTCACAGTGAAAAATACTGGGACTAAGTGTATCTGCTAAAGGACTTCCAAGTCTCATGCTTGTAATGTAATATTGCAATTAAAAAATGGTAGCTGTATCTGTTAGGTATTTTTGGTTGGGACATCATTTAAGATCTTTATGTAGATCCTTGGCCATTAAAATCACTCAGGTCCAAATCTGCCATTACAGACTGTTCTCAGACTGCAATCTCTCCAATCTGTTGTTGAGGACAAAGGCATGCAGATAATTAACTGCTCATCTTCTTTTGATTCAAACCACAAAGATATGATTATTACTAGTAAATACACCAGTAAGCAATGACATAAACATATTAACAATTCAACAATTTGGAAATGCTGGATTTGAGGTTTCGTAAAGACAGCTTATGACAGAGCCTGTTTATGTCTGTCAGGCCTGTGAAATACCTCAGTGTGGTTGCTCCTGTGCAACCTTGACTTCCTTGTGCATGTCCTGTGATATAATCTCTTCACAAATGGATCTCCCTGACACCTAAGTAATCAGGCACCTTTACCAGCTCTTTGATACCGTATTTATCCATGATGATTGTGTCTGAGTCAAGCTATGACACCATAAAAATCCTGCATTAGGAACACCCTCCAGATACCAACTTTTCGGCTTCTTTTTTATCTAAAGAAGGAATCATGCAGGTTACAGCTAAGTAGTACCAAGAAGAGCATGACCCTGAACAGCACAGTTAAAACTTCCCATTTTTAACTTCTAAAAAATTAGTTTCAATTCCATATTTATTATTATGCTTCTCTATTTCAATGCCCCAAAGCAGAGAAGCATGTTGACCAGAAACTTACCTGCAATATTTTAATGGTGAACCAGAGAATTCACTTCCATTTGATGTTGGCTCTGAACGATTTTCAAAGTCAGACACCAGAAATACTGATAAACTGGCATTAACATAGCCAACCATACACCTAGAGGGGACAAAATGCTGTCAGCAAGACACAGCAAAGTTTTCCCATTAACTGTTGTACCCAGGAGGATGTTCTTTGGGTTTCATAAAATCCAAAATACAAGTTTGATGCTTATTAATTTTTGAAAGAGATGTTGAGGCAATACAAAAGAAATTCTAAAATAGGTCAGATGAATAATGGTGAAGATTCGGACTGGTTACTTTTGAAAAGTCACCTAAATGGTGACACAATAGGGGCAGAGAAAATAATGAGGAGTGTTAGGAAGATAATCAAAATATTCCCACTGTTACACTCATAGTACTAGCACAGAGGGAGACTAAATCAGATGGAAAGATAATACACTTAAAACAGCTTTTTAGAAAATGTCCATCAGAGGAACTCCATTCTAGAAGATCCCAGGGTGACTGAGCACTGTGAGGGCCAGGCAAAATTTAGAGAACACTGAGTAAGAGAAGTTATGTCCCCTGTTGAAGGGCTGTGGGTGTCAATAGAAGGCTCAAGTTTGGTGTTAGCAAAGCTGAGGAGATCTGGGCAAAATTTGTTGTCCTGTTCATGCTGCACTGCCCAAACACAGGTAAGTGCAGGCATGCTACTCAGCTTGGTGCAGGGTATAATGCACAGTAAGTGCTGGGGGATTTTGGTTTTGGTTTTTCTAAACATGGACTTTACAGTCTTTGAGAAATTATATTCAAACACCATCTGGCTTTGTCTCCGTACTGATTAGATTTGGAACTTAATTTAATTCCAGTATTTTTCTAGCATCATTAGATGTGTCATATAGATCTAATACCTACAGATGTTTTTTGAAAGAAAAGAGTACCTCTCTCTTTTAAGCTATTCAGTAACAGATGGTCTTCACACCTTAATTTGTGAAAACTCACTATTCCTGTGGATTTTTGAATACCTTCCTGCTTTTGTAACAGTACTTACTAATAACATTATTAAGAATGCTGACATAAACAGTTTTAATACAGGTTACCTCCTTCAAAGTATTACTATCTGATGATTTCATCTAGAAATTCGCTCAAAAAAGCAGCAGAAGTGTGAAAACATTGTACTAGAGGTTTGTGAAAAGAAGATGAGCCAAACTGTGGGCCAAACTACTTCCCATATGCAGAACTAATTTCAAAGCCACTGAGTCACATTTGAGTCTTGAAAGAAATATTTCTAAAGGTGTTGTTTTTTCATGCACAGTGGTCCTGAGAAAATCCTTCCATATAGTTTCCTTAGCAATAGGAGTTGCTTACAGTGCCACAATATCCTGTAGATCTTTATAGTGGCATGAGCAGAAGCCCATGTTCAGGAACAACTGGCACCAGATCACTTTACCCCTTTAAAGGGACTTTAACTCTTCATGAAAGTACACAGAACATCTTCCCCAGCCCCAGCTAAAATGCCCAACTCCTTGCAGGACAGCAAGTTTCAGATGGGAGCTGTCACACCAGATGCCCTTCTTCCCGTCAGTATGATTAAATGCATTGACAGTCAAAAGATGTCAAAAAGCAGCAACAGATGAACTCACTTTCTGCAGCAGGGAGTAAAAAGCTCAATCTGCCGTATGTCCAATAGCAGAATACAAGCTCCCTGTCATTGTCTACTGTTTAGCCTAGCTTTCTTAGAACAGCACCTTTCCTTGCTAATGGCACTGCTAGAGCATTTGCAAACTGTGTCTGTGTTTGGCTGGATTCAGTGACCTTCCTGGAGCCCAACAGCTGAGATTTCACAAGTGGCCATGCAGCAACTATCTCATACTTGCGGGCAGTGTGCACATGCTAATATAATCTCAGTGTTTAGCAATACTGAAAGAAAATCCACTTAGGCAGCAGGGATTCAGATCACAAATGTCTCCTGGAATATTTAATCTAAGAAGTCTAGTTTTAGAAGAAAAATAAATTACTTTTCTCTGTAAGTACATCTTGATGCATTAGTTGGAAATTGCTTCCTCTCGCTAGACACTACTTTTTTGAGTGATACATGCTGAATATTACATCAGGAAAAAAACCCAGTGCACACATATAAAATGCTCAACAAATTCTTTACTGATTAGTATCAGCATTGCTTCAGAAAAAAAAAAGAGGATTATATCCATGTACTACCAGCTGGGATATGCATCTTGGGCAGCATCCTGTCACACACACTAAATCTCTGAAAAAGCTCTGCCATGTTTGCCTTGAATTCATCTCATGTATCGCAGTCACTTAGCAACCCATTCTGTAAATATGCAGACCATCAGTACCTATGACTGGTATCTGTTACCCAAACACAAACAATATATTTGGTTTAGTGGAATCAGAACATACACAGACAGTAATACTGCATCTATTCAAGTAGTAAGTTATTTTTGTGCACACATCCCCAAAAAAGCCTTACTTTTGTCCTGCTTCTCCTTGGCCAGCACAAGGTCCGTATTTGTAAGCATAAACCAGGCGAGGGATGAAATCTGATGTCACTGCTATAACAAATGCATTTGTGATAACAGAAAGAATTCCAATGCCTTCCAGGATCCCGTACCAGATGCCTGTTCAACAAGGACAGTATGTTTGCTCCAGGAAAAACAAGAACCGAAGTACCTGAAATACTGCATGATCTGAAGTAATTTTCCCCCTGCACAACATTTTTTTATGTAGTTTTTATTCAAGAGTCACTGACCAAAAATAAAGTTTCTTGTTGAACAGTGAGACCTCATCATTATGAATCACAACAAAGGAAGGTGAGACATACCCATTGATTTTATGAGGCATCAAACTGCCCTTGAAAACTTTGCTGAATACAATTTATTTTGAGAAATCACATCTGAATCAACATTAAAAAAAAGTATTTTTCTGTGCTTCTATTAATTACATTACATAACTGGGTTTTTTTAGAAATTATGTCTGCAGTATATGCCATGTACTGGTTGTTGTCCAGGCTTGTGCCAAAGCCCACAGATTCACACTGTTTGCATTCAAAGCTTTAATCAGACACAGACTTTAGGCATATGGTAGAATGTTCTAAGAGCACAAAGCCTGAGCTTCTGCTATTTCTTGGTGTGGGCTACGGATTTGGTTAGCAAGGTTTCCTATTTACTCCTCTAAAAACACCAGGGATTCAGCCTTGGGCAGAATGACTTTGTTTTAGAGTTCTTCCTAAAGGTGTTCTGCTTCTGCATACTGCAAGGACAGAAGAGATATGTAGTCAAAATAAGTTCAGAGATCCTTTGTAACAGTGTGTGGCTGGATTACCTCAGAGTTATATAGACCTTGTGTTTAGCAATGCAGGTGTGATTCATTGAGAGCAAATTGTCTGCTGGGTTCCAGACCCACCCTGTCTGACCCACCATGGCCCCTGAGTCACAGGGGAGCTTGGTTTTGGCCAGGTAAATATAAAACGTACAGGTCTCTTACAGGATTGTGGCCACTTTAACTTGACTTTCATGTTTCATCTGATCTGTCTAGTTATTATATTGAAGTTGAGCAGCAGCATGTGTTTGCACCGTGTCTGCAACAACAAAGCACCTGCAGAGAACTGATCATGTTACACTTTGGCTGTTAATTCCCCAGAAAATCATTAAAAGACATTTTCCAATATAGACTATTAATTGCACAAGTAGATTGGCATCAGATACTTGAAGTTTATCTGAATAATCAAGGCATGTATTATTAATTGGGAGGATGACAGAAAATACCTTAATCTGCTCTTACTTGAAGTGGTTAAAGCTTGACAAATAACACATACATATAACAAACACCATACAAAGAGCTCACCTATATCTTTGGCTCTTGAAGCTAAAGGTCTTCTCCACTGAGTAACAAATTTGTAAGCATCAAGTCGAATTTCTATAATATTGTTTAGTAAGGCCAGAAGTGGTGCCAGTGGAAAAGCTGCCACAAAAATGGTTGTGAACCCAAACTGAAGAACTGGGGAAAAAACCCAGAAATATCACAGTGTAATTGTTAGGATCTAACCCCAAGGTCTAAGATACCAAATAATGTATGCAAATAAGCAGTACGTACAAAGTATACAGACACTTCTTATTATGTCATACTATATAATGGCCTAGTAGCAGTTGTACAGCAGGTTCTTGCCAAAAATTAGAAGAAAGAATGAAAAGAGCAAATGCACATCTGACCCTAGAATGGACACCACCATCTAAATTTTGTAATTTGGAGTGAACTTCAGAGGTGGACAAACTTTTAGAAAGGGACATTTTTGCTCCAGCATCAACTAAGATCTCTCAATACTTGCAAAGATTAGGGATGAATACATTTCTTCTAATAGTTCACATGGGAAGCAGTTTGAAATTCTGTTTAAGTTTCTAGAGGCAAGCTTTCAGATTATTAGATTTCCCATTAATTTGAAAAGAACTGTGTGAGGGAGAAAAGAAAAAAAACAGTCATGACATATGCAGTTCAGTCACATAGGGTGAAAGTTCATGTTTTTAGTATTTTTGAGCAGTCTCCCCACAGGACAGAGAAAGTGCCTCTTGGCAGTAAGTTAGTAAATATGTAAGTTTGTAAATATGAGGCAGAAAGTGAGGGAGGATTTTAAACATAAATAAGCATGCAGATCTGTACCATGTACTTCAAAATGAGAGCACAAGGCAACTTTCTTTAGAAAACAACAGCAACGTTCTTCAGAAATATATGCAGATAAAAAGCTGGGCTCTGGTTTGGAAAAACAAACCAGAATGAGAAGTGTTTCATAGATGAGAGGTTAGCAAACCATCAGCAGTGTGCTTAACTACATTGGTTTGGTTCTTAAAAATTTGTTCCCATTCCTCACCTGACCTGTGAGAATGAAAACCTTTTTTGCAGTCTCCTTAGCTTCATATAGTGATAATTAAAAGAATTCACCAGCCCACATCAACAAAAAAGCAACAATATTAAAATCTAGTGAAAGAGAGAAAACGAAGGTTAGAGCCATACTCATTTCTAGGTATTCATCAAAGAGTCCATAAGCATTCATAGGCTGCAGATTATAGTCCTTTTCCCACTGTGGGAAGCTTGTTTTTCCCAGTGTGCCATACTCTTGCCGTAGTTTTCTCCTGGTCCACCAGTTTTGAATTAGCCTACATTTTAAATTAGATTAAAAAAACAAAGTAAAGAATATTAAAGGCTATTTATCACAAAATTGGAAGAGGTTAAGTGGGCACAACATATCTTCCAAAATTAATTTCCCAATGTACAGGAAAATAGAGCATTAGTAATACATGTGGCTGATGACACAGCATAATAGGTATGAAAACAGATGCAGCTGATGAGCTGTAATCCCAGCCTAGATTTGTTAAAATGGTAAAAAGATTTTGACATATTTTCATTATTTATTTACTTCTTTTTCTCTGCACAGAATGGTAAATCACTTCAGGGCCTGTTTATATGGCAGAATGCAATGCTGTGTAGAGATAGCTGAGCTCAGTAAATAAGAGTGCTAATGCTCCTTGATTCTTTCTTGTATGTGTGACCTGGCATCTCTGCATGGCTCTACAGTGTGCAGGGTAACAGTCTCTGGGCAATCCTGGAAGGGAAAAAGCAACCCTGAATGGTGTCTGCAGCCAAATATTCAGAAGAGAAAGAGGCAGAAAGAAGTGTCTGAACTACAGAAAACACATGGTGGCTGAGAGATGAATGGCGGATGTCTGAGCTACCTCCATCTCAAGAAATGGGGGTCCTATACTGTTTCTCTGAAATTGTGGTTGGCTGCTTTGTCTCAGTATGAAAAAACACTATAGATCACCCAAATAATTCAGACTTTTTCCTGACAATGCTTCACTTCTTGCCCTCACAGGGGTCTGGTCTGTGAATGGTGCAAAGTGATGTCAAATAGTCATTGGATTTGGATAAGGGTTTGGACAGCTGCTTGTTTTCTGGAATTGTAGAGATTTTTTTTTGCATTTACATAATTTATCAGAAAGGTTACAGCTTTTCCTGTCTTCCTTAAAGAAGTGTATATGCAATTGAGTGCAGTTCAACTGAATCCAACTGAATTGCAGGGTGGCTTCCAAGTCCTCTGGCCATTCACATTGTGCTGGCTGCCATCAAGCTCTTAGCAGAAAGATGTTTTTCACACAAAAAGGAAATGCACCTGCTTGCAGCATTTCAGGGATAGAAGGTGGACTGAAGGGTCTGGAGAGCAAACACATCCCTCATCAGAATAAACTGAAGCATTTCACAGTGTTGTGACTGTGTCTTTTATCTTGTGATTTTCCTTGTGACTCTGAAGTGAATATTCACTTCACCTGAAGCAGTTTATTTCTATTAAATCACTTGTTCTTAAACAGTCTTCTCCTATCTCTATCAATCACCTTCTTTTATTTCTCTTCTGTGCACTTTGTTAAGTTTCAAAATCTGTATTAATAGAAAGCAGAGAGTTCTAATGAAAACTGATGAAAGAGGTAGGGAATGGAGAGAGAAGAATCAATACTGCTTCTACTGTTCCCTCCTGCCCATCCCAAGTAATCCCTGCAGCCCTAACATCTGCAAAATACTGGCAAGGAGTGCTATGCCCAGTAAAGATGGAGAAAATAGCAAATCCCTCTGAACTTTGCAAGGGCAAACTTTCTGACAGTGTCAGCTCTCTCTTAGATTTTCACACTTGCTAATTTCCCTTGATGACCATCCACACTGTCTCTAGCATCAACTACACAGATCATATTAAACATTTGTTAATCATATTAAACATGCTCATTACATACTAATCAATAAGGAATGAACCAATACGAAATGAATAATTGCAAACCTTTTAGCTAGGGCACAGCTTCATGTTACCTTGAAGATCACAAGGGGACTTGTCTCCGTACCATCAGTACATTTTTCTATCTTTCAGAGTGCATGTGCCAGTAGTGCATTTTTTCCAGCTCATACCTGCTCTTTCAGGCATCTTTTATCACCCAAAAAGAAACTGAATTTAGAACTTACTAGTATAGCTAAGAAACGATACATATAATATTTTTCATGTAAGCAACATAGTGGTCACACAGTTATTTTTAAGGTGCTTTAGAACACAGAATACAATTTAACAAAACCAAGTACTTCCCCTGTACTACTTATTTGTTAATATTTAGATTATGCTTTCACTTTTGCAAACTGTGTGCAATGTGAAAAAAGCCCCAACATCATCTATATATCTGGAGTTCTGTAACCTGGGCAGAGGGAGGGATTTTCTGTTGTGACGACTGCTGCACCTTCCTTTTATTAACTGATGATAAGGAAAGTATAAACTTAGTATTCTGTGACCTACAGAATCCTAGGTATTATATTTACTTACGGATATCCCAATTCCATGAAATTATTCCATGTCTGCTTCAACACCATTATAATACCCATTTGCATACAGAGATCAATAAGGCATCCACTAGGGTGGCACTACAGAAAGAAAGAAAGAAAGAAAAAGTTAAACAGGAATTATACTGAGTTTTAAAGCATTTCTTGAAGGCTATAAATGATACTGGATCATTTACTAAATAGAAATTAACACTGTATCATACACTCATCATTTTAAGCTTACACCTAGTTCTCTGCAGAGGTCAGAGTCAGCTGAAATCAACACAGTTTTCACATTAGTGCTTCTAATGTGCTGTGCAACTGTGGGCAGGGCAGAGGCAAAGGCCACCAACTATTGCAATCTCCATTGATTTCAATAGTTTTTGGGGAAGGTGACTGTACATCAAGTCAAAGAATGAAGAGAAAATCCCTCTGGCTGCAAATAAATGAAACAGTTAATGCCTAGAGGATAGACCCGGAACTATTAATTAAGTACTGTCTAAGATCTGTGACTGAGTAAACCATGCAAAGACCTATTCTTTCCTCGAAGAACTAAAAATCTCTAATTGCTGAGCAACAATTCTTAGTGCTTCTTGCTGAGTGCTTGCTTGCTTTAGCAGTGGCTCCAGACCTTGAAGTGGTGGTTCTGCTTTTGGGAGAGGTGTTCAACTAGTATGAATTTAGGTAAATTTTACCTAGTGTTGGAAAAAACAGAAAGGTATCAAAAGATTTCTACCCTCTAACAGCATTTTGAGCAACTGGCTTTTCAGATCCAAACAGTGTAGTTCAAGCTGTATTTTAAAATCCTGGGTAATACAGATAAGCCAAATAAATCACGGTCACAAAACTGGAATTATTTATCTTTAACTTTTATGGAGAAAAATTACTTATTACCTGGAATAAAATGAGATATTAATTTCTTATACATACTGCATTATCCAGGTCTCAGAACTTGGATCACTGCTGAGGTTTCTGTTGACCTAATTTAGCATCTCTTTAGATTAATGGGGTGACAGGGTTGTATTTTGGGGGTTTTTTTTGTTGGTTTTTTTTTTTGGTTGTTGTTTTGTTTTGTTTTGTTTTGTTTCTCTGTCATTATTACTAAATCATCATCCTCCTATTTTTTCGGAATTGGTCACATGAGTGAATATGACCTCAGAGAGGCAGGTGTAGTGTTAATGAAGTAACAGCAATGTTACAACCATAACATGAAAAATATGTAAACTGTGGTCTGAGCATGTCCATGTACACTGGACTAGTGTTACTAAATGTCTTAGATTTGGCTAAATTCAACAGGTGAAGAGAAGGGTATCTGAATGTGGTATTCTAAAGCAGGTTAGTTCTAATAAGACCTAGCACAGATACAGACAATAAAGTCAAGACCTTTTTTTTTTATTATTAGACTCTTTTTTTTCTCTGAGAAAAGCTAAACAGGGACTACTAAGAGTAACTTCCACCAGCAACTGACCCAACCTGTAACATCTCTTGTTGCACTTTCCTCTCAAACCTAGTTCTCTTTTCCTTCCATCTCTGCTCCTGCAGAGAGATGAGGTTCTTTCTCTGTTCTCTGGTCCCTCTGGGGAATGAATCAGCACACTGAATCGTCAGAAGACTAATCCAGCCAGAAAAAGGAAGTTTACTGCTGATACAAGGAACTGAATAGGCTCCTCACAGGACTGGACAAGTGAGAGACAATGCAGAGGAAGAGGAAGGAGCAAACCTCTGGGGGAGGACTCAAAGGAAGAGCAGAACTGTTTTCCTTAGACCACAGGAATTTTTTAGGTCAGCTGAGCCCCAGCCAGATTTTGGAGGGCTGTTAAGCAAAATTCTGGATGCCCATTTATCAAGTATTCTTTCCTTGAATGAACAGAATTCTCTACAAAATCAAAATGGTTTTATCCAAATTCAAATCCTTTTTGTTTGTTTGTTTTTCTAATATTTGAAAGGCCTTCATTAACCAAAATATTTATGTATCCAGAAGTGTTTGAAAATTCAGGTTGGCAGGCATTTTTCACTTTACCATTTGTCATTGATCTATAAAGTTGTTTCAATTATTCATCTGTGAAGCAGGAAAAAAACCATGGGATTTCAGTGTGCCCATAGCAACACTGGAAAGTAAATGACTGGTCCAGAAACTGCTGCTGTTCACTTCCTATAACTGTCAAATGGGATTTCAATTCTGAATGTATTTATTAAAAAAAGTAAATGAAATGGGATTGGTCCTTGAGTAACTTGCAAAACCAAACTCTCATTGCTTTTCATATTAATGTAATTTTAAAGACATGGGAAATTATGCCAGTAGCTTGTCTGGGAAGCTTGTTTAGTTGTTTTGGTCAAATTTCACATACATTTTATATGTCTGGATTTTTAATTCATTACTTTATTATTTTAGCATTCTGGTCCACAAGGCTAGAAAAGCTGAGAAGAAAGAATTTTTTTGGAAGGAAAAAGTTGTCAGATTTGTATTTGACTTTGATTCATTTCATGGATAAAATATTTCCAACGTAAATATGTGAGTAACCTTTAAACCATCTGATGCCACTGTTTGAATGTGATGCAAACACTAGAACTACTAGCATTGAAAAGGGAATGTATATATCAATATGTAGATTTTTCTGTAGCAGATGGTAGTGTCAATAGTGTGGAGTTAGACAGCAACTGAAAACCCAATAGCACACTCAAAAATGCCTAAGCAGATTTATGTATCTGCCCCTGCTTGCATTCATGGCATCTGTGGGCAGCAGATAAATCAGTGTGCAGTTATCGAACACTCACCTCTTCCAGCCTCCACCGGTTTATCAGCCTTAAGTAGGCACCAGGGTGTCCTGTAAATCTTTAACACAAGAATATATATCAACTAGGTTGTGTAAGCAGCCTGTTCACAGCAGTAAAAGAAAGCTCACATTCTTATTTTAATCTAGTGTTATCTTAATGTGACTGGTATAACTATAAAAGATGTTATGCTGTAAAAAGCTCTATGAGTATTCCTGGAATAATCCCCATGAAAAATACAGATATTTTTACTTTCAGTTTTATTTCAATACCAATACTCTGCTGTTGTATACTCAACATGTGCAGAACAGAGGGAAAATCTGACTGAAACTGCTCGTATCAGTTTGGAAAATGCTTTTCAACTGCCAGGCCATTTCCTTACACCATAAGGTAATGCTCACCAGAACATTCTCTGTGAAGCCTGCCTTCCTGTGAAATCAGTGAAAATTTTAGTTTTCATTAAAAACCATAGTTTTCTAACTATTCTCCCATGTTTTCCCCCAAAATTATTCCTATATACAAATAATCCATACTAATGGATTCTTCTATTCAATTCTTCTCCACCAAAAAGGTTTTTTCTTTTAGGAGACTGACAGAAAGAGATATACAAATAATATATATTTAGATAGATGCATAGATACACACAAATACATGTATATAAAATATACTATATATATAATAAATATATATGTGGAACCCTCCCCAAATAATAGCTCATAACTCACTCTTAACAGTTCAGATCATGTAATTGGAGCACGTCCCTTCCAACTATCCTATCCTATCCTATCCTATCCTATCCTATCCTATCCTATCCTATCCTATCCTATCCTATCCTATCCTATATTTATCTGTACAAATAACACATATAAAGACAGAGAGACATGACCTGCAAGTATAGTGAGATGCATCTGTTTCCAATAGTGAATTTATTAAACCAATATTGAGACCATGTGGTGATAGGAAATGAAAACTACATCTGTTTCTGGGCTTTTGAAAGGAGTATAAAACTGCAATCTGTTCTGCTTTGCTAGCATGGAATTTGCATTTTGACATGTGTGACAATATGGTACATTTTGTTTCATTACAAACAATTTTATTTCTTCTCTCTACTTCATTTTGCACATATGAGTGTGCAGTGTGCAGACATCAATCCTACCTTCCAAGGAAGAATGCTATATAAAAGGTAGAGCTGTTCAGATTGACAAACTGAAAAAGAAACATTTTCAGAGTGAAGCTGTTCTCCCACTCCGATTCGGTGCGAGGCTGCTCTGTGAAGAAAATTATCAGAGTTTCAGAGGCTTATTCAGATTATCAATTTCCCTTGACACAAAGACTGCACACACCTGTAAGAGCTGGCAATGTATTTGTAAATTAGCCTGCTGTTTTCAAAATATAACCTGGCAAAAGAAATTTTATCCAGAAGCAGCACTCAGCAAATGAGCCTGTTAGACCTAGAAATCTATTCTGGTATCTGTATATGTATGTTCCCACCAGATTGTAAGAAAGTGGTTGAGGTAATACGTATATTAAACATCCCACCTGTATTTAAGTGGTCTTTACAGGCTTGGGCTCTTCTCTTGTTTCCTTTCTGTATCCTACCATAACGACATTGCCACTCTGCCAAAGCTCTTTAAGTGCTTTTTTCTTAGAGATGCCTCATTGAGCTGAAGGAAATCCTCCTGGTAATTCTGTTTCATGGATTTGTCCACATGTATCAGTGGAGTGCCACTGCATGACTCCCCTTCCTTGTCCCAGGGGACTCATCACAGAAAATCAAGAAAAAATATTTTGCAGTGCATGGGCTAAGGCAAACAGGAAAGGGAAAGACATATTTTTGCTTTTGGGTATTGTTCCCTTATTCTCCATCTCAAGAAATATCAAGACAGAAGTTAACAAAACAATGTCAATGTCAACACACCAGTACCATATTCTGGAACTACTTTCCAGTTGGCAGGAGCTTGTTGTTATCTGACCATTGCTGCGAACAAGAGTAATCAGAAAAGTGGAGTTACTTATTGTGATTCTGAGTATCATAATGATAATACTCATATACTGCTTCCAAAGCAGCCTCCAGTAAAGTACTGTAAGTACAGAAAAAGCAATAAACTTGATTCACTTAGAGCTGCTTTTTCAATAGATGCCAGTTCACAGGAGGGACAAGTTCGAACACAAGGCTGCTGCAGCTGAAGCTTTGCTCACATGCCCATCAGAGACAATGGTGATGCTCTGGAGGAGCACAGACATGAGTTCTGAAGATCATGTAAAAGCTGAAGAAGGGCATCCTCAATGTCCTCAATGTAGTTTTGCTGTCAGTTCTACTTTGAGCTTATTACACTGATAAACTGATCAAACGAGTTCCTTAAGCCACCAGAGTAAAAATCACAAAACTGTCTGAACAGGATTGAAAAAACTTGACCCGCTGAATTTTCATACAAGTGCTTTCTGCAAAAAGCAGACCTACCTTGATGACAATCTAACAGAAAATAATCAAGCTTCAAGGTTTCTAAAATATATCTTACTTTCCCCAGGCTGTCAGGACATAGCTTGTACGATTCACAAACTCAAAAGTCATATTTCTCAACTGTAGCTAGCAGATATCTTCTCCATAGATATAAGATAGCAAAAATATTTTAAAACTACAACATACAAATGAGGACTCTCAGTTTACTAAGAAACAAAAGAATTCTATTGTACACAGATATGTTTTGAACACATTACCCATGACTCCTGGGATGTAGAAAAGCCGTGAGAGTAGCTAAAATCAGTTATTTCCTTTGAGCATTAAAACATCAAAATCTGTCCATCTGGTCCAAAATAATTTACTGAATATCATCAATGCACACAGATTTCCAGGAGCTCAAAATAATCTCCTCAAACCACTTGTATACGTGCAATAATTCAGTTTGCTTAATAGGCCTTCAGCGATAGTCTCATTTCAGGCTTCCTGACACTAAGGAGCCCTAGCCAATTGCCACCAACTACTGCAATCTTCCAAATATATCAGAATTTCCACAGACCCTGTCTGAGCCATGGATATATGAATGATAGCCTATTGCTACCCTGTTGACAGTGGATGCTCTCCTCAGAAAACAGGTTATCTTGCTCTAGCATAAAGACTGCCTTTGTGAGTGAGCCGAAGGGATTACTGAAATTTAGAACATCATATAGTTCAGGCGTAGGTAGAGTTGATGGTTCACCTAGTCATTTTTGCTCCTTACTGTTCTTCTTAAAGGCCAATCAGCACCTTAGTTTCAAGTTGTGAATTTGTTTTCCAGAAGTGACTCCCCTTTTCCATGTTTACAAATCCTGGAGGTTGTGAGTGCTAAGTCTGTCTGAAAACTCATGCCTTTTCCTCCAAGGTAAAACTTTTACATTCATTTATAGTAAACAATTTGTTTATATTCTTAGATAGTAGGGGGTTGAAGCAAGAGTAAGGGTGGATAATTGTTGTCACCACTGGTTGAATGGTGCAGTAATTTAGTTTATATACTTTCTTATTAGAAATTTAAGAAAAGCATTAATTCCTATAGATTGCAAATTAGTTAGGATTTTTCATATTTATGCAGGCATTTTGAATTTTACATGGTGAATGGACCAGAAAATCAGCACAATATTTAATATTACTTACCTAAATTTGTCAGGAAAAGAGCAACCTTTTCATACAGCTGTAACAGAGAAGAAACAGCCTCTTAGTTACATGGCTGGCTCAAAAACATAGAACTGCTTTCTAGGGAGAGAACATGTTAAATCTGACATGCAGATGATTCTGTGATGTTCTGATAATGACAATAAAACTACATAATAATACAGTAATATAATCAAACAAGGAAAAGTAAAGATTTTATATCTAATGCTCATCCATAATATATAGAGAAGAAATGCTGTCACTGTCCCTATTTTACATACAAAGTGAAAAAGGGTGAGAGAACTTTTCCAAAAAGAAAAGCCGAAACAATAGCACAACTGAGATTTTTGTTTTAGTTACTTATGGAACAATCACCTTACAAGAAAAAAAATCACCCTAGAAGAGCATGCTATGGTAGATTGTTGAGGCTGAGAGTGTCCCAACTTCAGGGACAGAAAGATGACCAGGCACAGTAGCAGTTCAAGGGAAAAATTCTTTAATTCAAAAATCTGATTCTATTTATATACATTTGTACAAAGGTTAAGAGATTGGCTACTTCAGGTTGCCACCTCTCTAACCTGGATGGTGGATATGACCATCAATCAATTCTTCTCTCAGAGGAGAAGTATGTAAACATTCTAAAAATACACATTGTTTAGATGAAGCTGCGTGAGAATCTGCAGCAACAAAGACAGAAGGCAGAAAATTCAGGGCGACACTATGGTATGTTGGATATGTTGGTTTTTGGGGCTTTTTGGTTTTGTTTGGCACTTTGGTGCTGAAGGGAAAGACATAGGGGGGAGAGGGTTACTTCCGAGAAAATCTTTAGTAATCCCCACCACCAGATACATTTCTTACTCTGAGACAGTGTCATTTTTCTAAATCCTAAGTGGTACTTTCTGCACTTTCAGGTACCATGCTCTCAAATTCTCCAGGAGACTCCAAACTTCATAAAGATTACAAAACTAACTTGGAGGGTTTTCACAATCAGTATTTGCTAGGGAGTTTTGAACCTATTAACTACATCACCAATGTCTATTAACTCATCACCATGAGTATTAGAGTAAATTAATACAGGGATTTCCATTTGCTTTAAATGAGTCTGGAGCCTGTTCCTACAAACTGCAAAATGTCCTTAACTCTCACTGATGCCTACAGGAATACAAAGACTCTCATATTTCAGGCCCAAGTATTTACTTACTCCTACAGAACATATCAGCAATGTTTCTTTTTATTTGCAGTTATCCTTAGAATCTCTTGCTTAAATTATGTATTGTTTACAGATCAGACTGCCTGCTTAAGAACTGAAGTCATCCTGAAATCTCTCATCCATGTTAACAACCACTTCATGCTTAGAATAGCTTTCCACTGCCTTTGGAGTAAATGGTTTTGTTTCAAGTAATGAAAAAGGTAGTTCCTTTTGGGTTTAAAAGCATCTCTTAAGGGCAACTGTAAATGTGCTAAATGTCTGGATCATTTATATCCTGATCCCAGCAGGGAGTGTGTTTTTTCTACAAATGTTCATTGCTCTACAGAAGGGCTCATCAAAACTTCAATTTGTTGCTATTCTATTTGGAACAGTAAGACTGTGTTAGAGATTTAGTTAACAATGTTTGGATCTTGTTATCTGCTACTGTAGTTTATCACTACTAGCCTCAAGGGGCCCTGTTTAGGATCATATTCTGTTCTCTGTTCATATTTTCCATGGGCAATATTACTGGAATTAACAGTTTTACATAGCCTAGGTAAAGCTAGTGATTGTTTTCAGGTCAGGCTGCAAGATTATCTGGGAGACATTATGCTTTAGGGTCATTTTGTTTTGTTGCGTTGGATGTGTCAGAATAGGTACCTAGTGCTCAGAACATCTGGTCTGGGATTGTGGTCTAGACCTTTCCCCTGATGTTTTGAGAGGCTACCAACTTGTATCAGAATCACTGCTGCTTTTCAAGGCTTCTAACAGTGAATTCTCTACTGCTATCACATCTTGGTCCTTTCTGGTTTTATTACTGTATCTTTTCTTGCTCTTCTGACACTTTTCTTGAGTCACAGTTCATGCAGGGTTCAACTACCTGAATTACTTCTGGGGATTTTTCTTCTTCCAAAAGAAATCTCACCATTGCCCTTCAGTAAACTACATTAATCCATCATGGCAAGCAAGGGATTATCTTCTTAAAACTTTCCTTTGAAAAACTCCTGCAGTTTCATATTTTGCGGATCTTTTTCTTCCATGAGATATATCCAGATCTAAGGTTGTGGTGTTTATTGAATGGTGAGGAGTATGAGGTTTAAGAAATCCATCTTTGCAGTTCTCCACTTATTTGATTATTTTAGGATATAAAACAAAGTTTCTCAAAAGGCATCTTCAATCTTCCATTATTTAAAAGAAAAAACTCTGAGCTGTAAAACTTTGAGAATGAAAAGATTTCAAGTGCGCAGTGTTTCTTTGTTGCTGCTTCCTGCATATACAATGACTTACACTGAGAGGTTGAAAATGGATGTTGTACTGGCATAGATATATATAGTTTTCATTTGTTTTCTTTTATGCTTATTGTGTGCTCTAGGTGGAGTAAAGAAATCCCCCAAAAGCTGGAGAAAAAACCCAATGAAATAAAAATAACATAAGAGAGCCCTCAGTACAATCTCTGAGAGAAAACTAGCTTCTTCCTCTCTGCCCTTTCTCAGCCTATAGTCCCACCTAAGGGAAAACACAGGAAAAACAACAATTCTAGATAGAGTGTCTTAGTCACTAATCCAGTCTTGCCTATGCCAAAGGAAGAAGCAAAGTCCTGCCGCAAAGACTTTTGGAATTTCCTGGCATATAGAAAAGGACCTGTCAAAAATAATTTTTAGATTATGGAAATGCTTGGATATTGCATAGGAAAGAAGTCTCCAAGCCAGCCTTGGAAATGAGCAGATCTGAAATAGCATTTCATCTTTTCCCTAGGAAGTAAATCAGTGTATCTCCTGGAGTGAAGCCAACAAGCTGTTTGCAGAAGATGCTTGCTATTGAGTAGATAGAGGTACTCTACCCTTGCTCCAGTACCCAACTGGTTTGTAGGTTGAACCCTCCTTCCCCCTAAAAGGCATTCTTATAATGTAAGTTGACAAAATCTGGTAGTAAAAGCCCATACACCTCTTGCCAAGAGCAACAAAGAGCAGACGCATTGCTATCAGAGCAATATACAGGAGTATCAGCATCTCAATGGAAAGAGGAAACTCATTCCCCATCCAATCTATGCTATACTGTCTTACTGGGACTGTTGCCATGTAGAAATTCCATCTTTCTCTTTGTCCCAAGTCTGGTTCCAAACCAGGTCACAACAATAACCTGCTGTCAGCCAGCCCCACTGCAGTGCACCCAGACCATGTCTCTGGTGCATGTTGGCAAAGGCTATGGGCCGCTCTAGAACAAATCATGTCAGCTCAAGCCTTGTACAACTTTCAGCACAGGGGAGTTCTGCTTATGGACAGTGTGCCTGTATATGCATATCCTCACTGGAAAACTACCATGAAAACTTGAATATCCTCACTGGAAAACTACCATGAAAACATGGAATTACTGAAAATAGTGTAAATAAGAATTTAGCTTTGCACTATATTTAAAAAATAATATAAAAACACAATTAAAAAGAAGAATATTAATGAAGTGGACTGAAGACTGCGAACATAGAAAAGGGAAAGAAATGGCAGAGGATAAATCAGGGGTATGATCATGTCTCCTTAAAATATCTTTAGAATATTAAAACATACTTTACATAATATTTTGGGTTTGGAATTGCACTTTATGTAAATAGTGAATGATGTCCATAAACAATAATTCCATGTCTGGCTTAGCAAGACACTCCACTCCTGCTGAAAAAGGAAGTGAAAGCATTTGATTGTCTCCTGGCTGAGATATCTACTGCTCTGGTGGCTTACGTATAACTGTGGATATGCTAATTTTACTCACCACATTCAGTAGCATGATGATGCAAAAGTTGATGCACACTGCAGTCCCTGTAGTTGCAACCTGAGAGTTATTCCTAATTAAAGCCCACTTAAAGGCAGCAAAAGTGCTGACAGTCACAACACGGTAAATAACAATGCCAAAAACAGCAGCAATCACCACACAGATCTAAAGGAAGAAAAAAATCAGAGAGAAGAACCTGAAAACTTCCAGTGGAACAGGACTTACCTTCTCCTTGAAACTCTGAAAATTAAATGAAATTAAAGACTTTAAAACTGTATTCCTTTTCATTCCAGAGAAAGTTTTCAGTATAATGATTTTTCTTCTTGTTAAGTCCTTTTTATTTCTCATAATGAAAAATATGGTTGAAGTACTACTAAAATAATTTTTTGTTTTAAATATTTTCTTGAAAATGTTCCTCTTCCTTAGCGTTAATGTGGGAAACAGTATTGCCAGCTTTGGGAGTTAGAAATTTTCCTTATCTGCACATGATGTGCAAAGGTTGATGTTGCAGCTTGATGGTATCATACTTGGGATGGATTTTGTGCTTTGATGGACTTCACACTTCACACAAATGTCTCCATTTGTAAGAACTGCCTAAAAACCAGCCCTGCCAAGCTAGCCTAGCTAGCTGTTTCTTCCTACACTTGTGGGAAGTTTCTATCTAGAGAAGATAACCAGTTCAATTGCCCTTGTGATTTCTTCTCTGATGAAACTTTAAGCAAATATGACAGAATGAGGAAGCCACAGCTGCTTAGTCACTTAATGTTTCTTATGCAACAGTTGAGTATTGTTTACTACACTGTGAGAGTCTGTGCTGAGAAATTTTGAGACCTGCTCTAACTTAAAATTTGTTAAGTGTATATCTCCTCATATAGGTGTAATTTAAAAAACATATTCTTATTTAAATGATCAAAAAAAGCAAAGTTTTTCTAACTTGCTGGAAGCCCATGCTATGCCAACAATAAAAATAATGTCAGTGAAAATTTTTGCCCTGTTTCAAGGGCTGTTATGGGGACAATAATATGTGGTGCATGCAATTTAGAGCAAGGCCACTCTCTCTGGCACTTCCAGTACGATCTATCACTAGTCTAAGAAGATTAATGATAGAGTTTGCATAGGGTAAAATACTGCCACCTTTCAAGAAAAACAAATGGGGAAAATACACAAAATATCAGAGTTGTATTATCAATTCTGAGCAGAGACTGCAGTCCTGAGTATGCGTCCTCAAGGGCTGAGTCAGGGTGTGCATCCACATCTGATGTACCAGAGCACAGTTCATCTCATTAATGCTCTTGCCTTTCTTGACCTAGATTGTTCTGAACAATTTTGAAGCCATTAGTTTCATACTGTCCTCTGCCCTGTTGCTGGGATAGCTCACCTACCTGGATCTCCACAGCTCCTGAGGTTGCACACATTTTATAATTTTCTTGTCTCCTGGAAAAGCCTTAGTAAATTCTGTGGCAGTCTGTTGATTCCAGACCAGCACTGTGTTTTCAAGACTAGCACTACCATGCCTGTTGTCATGTGAATAACAGCCCACAACTGCTTCACTGAAATTAGAGGATGGGGGTGTTTCTGCAGAAATGTGTGAGGTTCTCTGCTAGGAAAGATTTTGCTGCTCCTTTTAGTTTTGCACTTTGCAAAGGGGATAAATGCATCACTTTAATCAAGGAATATTGGTTTCTGCCTTTCAGCTGCACTAGGAATATGAACTCTCTTTCCTCATCTCCTCAATACACTGAGAAACTAGGTTGTATTAACATCATTAAGCACTCTAGGCATCTTATTTAGGCTCGCTGTGAAATTTACAGAGAACAACTGCTTCTCCTATGGCAATTTTCCCCATTGTTCTCCACTGTTTACACAGGGAATGGTACCAGTGAGCCAGTCAACTGAAGTTGGTGTCTGAATGTGATAGTGTCACTATTCTGGCATGCGTCACTACATACAGTGTCACAGGTGTAGCCTTGAAGGAAGGGATTAGCTATCTGTGAGACTCAGTGATGAGTGAACCAGTGTAGGACTTGACAGAAACTCAAGTGATTTGCTATGTATGTTTTCAACATGCATAGAGCTTATTTCCCTTTCAAGCAGTCATATCCAATATTTACCTACTCTACTAGCAGAGATAATGATATTTTGTTCTTTTTCAACTGGTAAATAAATAAAAGTTCTCAAACCATAAAAAATATTCCAGATGCAGAAACGATGAGTCTGCTGCATTTATCTGCAAATGCTTGATAAGGCTCTGGCTTCCCAGATATGGGGTTCATTCGTTCTTTCTTGGAGTACTTGGCTTCAAACTGCGGACGTATTTCCTCCTAAAGAGCAGACAGATAATGTTCACATACTGCATAGCTAGGAAAAACTCCATATGAAACTTCAGATCTTTTATCAGACCACTGTTCTGGGGAATTATGTCTTTTAATTCAGCAGCTGGCACAGCTACTATAAAAGCCGAGCTGGGAAATCAGGTCTCCTTCACGAGAACTAGAATAAATCACTGTACCCATAAAAGTAGGTACTGAAAATATTTAGTAAAATCCCCAATTAGCTATTCCTCTAAATAATGCTCTTTCAAAACTCTGTGGCTGCAAGACAAATCATTTTAAGGTTGATACCAACAAATTTTTCAGTCTAACATTATCCTAATGGTACTGGAAATTTACAACTAAGCAAAAAAAAAAACCCAAAACCAAACCTCCTTTTTCCAAACCTAGTTGCTGTTTGTTAGGCATTTGGTTACGTTCCCATTATCAGCAAAAGCTTCTCATAATTTCAAGAAGGATTCATGCCATCTAACACTGCTCAATTACTTCTTAACAACTTGGACAATATTATTAGCAGGAGCAACTTTCAGCAGAAGAAATGTCAAAGCCTGCTTTGCCATTAAAAACCGTGAAATGAAACCTGGGGATTACTTGGGGAGAGATTTGGTTGCATGTGTTTGTAGCATTGCCAGAAGACAGGGCTCACCCTTGATGCAGGTACTACTGCAATACACCTGCAGTAGTGCTACCCTGATGCCCTAACAGGCAGACATCCACCAAGAGCCATGTGTCCTGTGCCACCTCATTCCAGTCTGGCATCCAGGACACTGTCAGAGGTGAGGTAAAGCACTAGGCTGGGAGGATGGACTCTCACAAACGCTGGCAGATACTAGAGCACTGTTGGTAGTACTCCACTGTATACTGGAGAGCTGCTTCATGGTACAGCTGGCTACAAGGGAGCAGACAAGAACCAGCTTACTTCCAGGTCTTCAACTGCACGTAACTGAACTCTGACTGACTAAAGTTGGAAATGCCCAGACCTTAAATGACTGCATTGAAATAGGTGAATATTAACTGCTCACACAAGTCTTCAGAATGTGAATAAAGGTGAGACACCCTGAAAGCCTACATCCTTTTCAAAAAAATCCTCTGAAGGGTGGCAGGGGGGGAGGGGAAGAAGTCGCATCTCATTCTCCTTCTTCCAAATTTTGAAGATGCTTTCTCAGCACATTTAATTTCCAAATTCATGCAGCAACCTGGTAGCAAATTTTAAAAACAAATGAATAGTCATGTATGCCTAGCTGCAATGTCTCTGTAACTAATTATGTGCTTGAGGGAACCAGCCTTACATGAGCTATACAAAAAGGATAAGCATGTTTCTGTGGAGGCAGGGTTCTTGTTCTTATTCTATTTTGTCCAAGCTGACCCTGCCATATCAGGGCCAAAGGAAATAGAGCAGACCATAATATGGCAAAAGGAACAATGTAAGTAGTATTCCTGTGTGCTCAGGGGCATGAAAAAGGACAGAGTGATAGCAGTGAAGCAGCGTTCCTGAGAATTTCACCCTGTAGATTGTGCAAGGGCTCTGCCAGCTGGCTTGTCATAGAAAAGAAACCTTTACTTCTCTGCACCTCTCTCTGAGCCAAGGTTTGATTGTATTTTAAAATCTGCAGTGTAGGGAAGTTCTTATCCACATATCCTATAATCTCCAGTTGATGCAAATAATGCAAAGGCTATTTTTACAGATATTCTCAAGAAAAAATTGCGAATCTGTCATGACACTTTTTACCTGTTTCATGATACTCCACAATGCCTGGGCAAATAAATAGTACTGTGTCTGGCTGAGATTAATGATACAAAGAAGGTGACGCTGAAGAAAAAATATGCTACAAATAGCAACAGAAGCCAGATTCCATCTGGGAGTGCCAGGAACTGCGCACAGTTGGTTTCTTGTGGCATGCCCACTCAAGATGCAGTTGCTCTCCTTGTCTCTCACCTTGCACCTGGTTTACAAGAGCAGGAAATCCAGACATGTAGGGTTGAAAGAGCCAGAACACACTCAGTTCATATCCCCAGACTGAGAGGCCTGAACATTACAGGGGTTGCTGTACACCTTTCTTGGATGAGAATCTAAAGTGGTGAGAAACTCACAAGGTTGTGTATCTGAATAAGTGCAATTCTCCTTTCCATCGTCTTCATTGTTTAATTTATTTGTCTCTTCATTTATAACAGGAAGGTGATAACAGAGATAGGAAGCCTTATAAATGGTATTTTTTCAGTGTATTGTTCCTAGGAATTAATAAATTTCCCTCTGTAACAAAACCTTATTTTTCAATTTGACAATGAAAATGAAAGCAAGCAAAGGCTTGACATATAATGTTAATGAAAATAACAATCTTCATTATCAAAAGCTTGAGATTTAAAATGGTAATTAGAACTCCTTAATCGATGTCTTTGAAATAAATAATAAAAGCAATCAATTGATTTTGTCTAGAGATAACTGAATGGAAAGCAGAGAGGAAAATTAATTAGCAGTGATTTTATTAGAAAGCAGCACTTTTAAGAGAAAAATTTTCCCCTCATGGAGTTGAAATTCTCATTGACTTCTCACTGACATACAACTTCCAGATGAAACTCCACAGGATGAATCTTTTCCAATCTACATAAAACAGACTTTCCTCCTTCCTTCTCATTTCTCACACATGGATAATTCCAACATTTTCGTAAGAGAAACCATATGGATTTCTGGAGTATGAAATATGGATTAATGTGAATTGTCTTAGACCAGGTGTTTTCTGCTCTAGAAGGGCTACTCTAAGTTTCTTTGTGGAATATCTCCTTTTTTTTCCCTCAAACATTTTCTAATCCTTCAACAGGTAAATTATTGAAATAGTCTTATCCTTCCTAGTCCAAGCACATTGTCATCTATAGCCCGGATATAGAAAAAGAATTTGTAGATTGAAATTTTGAATCTTGATCACCGGTACAAGTCGAGCATTCCCAGAAGTAAGTCTCCAAGCAAAGCCTGATGTTAGCAGGTGTAGATAATGGCAGAGTGAAGACATGGGCTTTGAACCATAGAGGAGGGTGCTTCATCTGGAGCACCTGCTTCCAAACTGTGTCTTTCTCTGGGAGAAAGTGCAGTTCCGATGGAAAAGTGCAGCATTAGATACTCAAGCAGAGGATGCAGTGGCCCACTGGGCTGAGCCCGAAGCTGGGACATGCTTGGGCTGTGCCATAGGTATGGGCAGTGGGGGCTGTAGCATTTTCAGAGAAGATACTTCTGGGAGGAAATCAGCTCCTACTCTTTGGATCCCACTGAATGACGAACAAAGGAGGAACTGATGCCTCAAATGCCAATGAGCTACTGACGTTCTAATTACTGGACGTACAAATCTTTGAGAAGCAGCCTGCTGAGTTCCTATGAGCATCTTTAACTTCTAATTTGAGAAAGTACAATCTGGAACACTGTTTCTGAAAAAACTTCTACTTCCTGCTGTAGAGACCTATAAGATTCCCTCTAGAACTATATGGAGGTGTGCTGAATAGCTCTGGAACAGGTACAATCACCACTACTCCTGACAGAGGTCTTGTTGACACAGCTTACTGGAAAACCTCTGGTGTGAGAATAAAAGACCAGCTGACATCAACAGGAAGCAGGTATCCTCTAAAAATTACCAACATGCAAATATCATCCTTCAGGCCAAACTGGAATAATCTGCCAGAGGAATATAAATAGATCTTATTTTAAAAAACAAAACAAAACAAAACAAACAAAANCAAACAAAAAAAACCCCACCACCACACCAAAAACCAGCAACCTTATCAGGAAATTCAATATTTGTAAATGAACTGGTCACAGAAAGTGATAGCATTATAAATCAGCATAATCCCAAATCCAGGTAGGTTAAATGGTAAAAGATGAAGATATATAACATCCCAAACTATAAGCATCTTCAAGATCAGGCTTCCTGGGAAAAACATAAAGGGGGTTTCATACTGTACTTAGTTTTGTATTTTGTTAGTTTAAAGTCCCTTCTTATTCCAGGGACACAGAAGAAGCTGGAATTGGAAACTGCAATTTGGTACAGCTTCTTCTTAGCTGTCACCATTGACAGCAGTGACTTCTTTTGCAACTATGAGAAGACATGACCCCTGCAGGCCAGTCTTGACCACTGTGTGAACCTCAGGCAGGACTACTATCTCAATCCTTTCGTGACTTGCCAGCATTGGCAAAAGCAGCCTGCAAATCTCAGAAGAGTTGAATCACTATTAGAGTATTTCCTATATATATGAAGGTAGTCCTGAAGTACCACCCAAAACTGACTTCATACGTGCACAGATAACAACATTCCTGTTTTTATAAAGAGATCAATTTCCAGTTGTGTAAGTTATTTCTTGTTATGGTCTTGGGTTATTTTTTTTAGTAATTAAGCATTTAAAAGAAAATCCTACCAGTAATTCCACCATTTTATGGCCTCATTGAACTACTTTGCCTCATACAGACAAAAATCCCATAACTCAGAAGTCCGTTTCCCTGCTGGCAAGATTGATAAAAAAGAAAATCTTCCACCAAATCAACAATGTAGAGGTTCACCTTCACTGAGACCTCTACAGCAGCCTCTTACCACCACTCCAAGAGCTTCTGTAGAGTAAGGAGAGCAGATTTGTAGACAGCTGTATGTCCAAATCCCTCTTGAGGAGCACTTTTTCTTCAACACTCACTGAATCTTGCTTTTCTCCTGCATAATAAAACCTTCTAATTCTATTTTGACTTGAATTCTCAGTCTCAAAAGAGCATTTTTTTCTGGTGACCACCAGAGGAAAAGATTAAGGCTATTTTCTGCAGTTTAGTTTCTTCCCTAAGGGGATTTCCTCTACCAACACAGAATGGTAGAGGAGAGAGTCCTGTCTCTCTCTCTCAGATAACCAGCACCTGAATGTTCAGAAGCTGGTACAAGTCTCAAAAGGCTTTCTTTCCATCAATTCTCTCAGTGAGAAATTAAAAGAATAGATAAAAACTCATTTGCCAAAATTCACAGTACCCTGGGCTGTCAAGAATTTCCAGCTTTCAAAATAAAAATGCATTTCTCCCATAGTGCATTTCTTCCCTGCAATCTCTCAAATTAAATTAGATTTACAAAAGTGTGAAAAAGAAGTATATGAGGAGAAAAATGTTTATTTCATAGTTTATAAAGATTTAAAGAATGAACTGAAAATAAATGCAATATAAACCCACACATTTTCAACCAAATAATTTTGTATTAAAGATTAAGGAGTACATGTTTTTTATACAAACCTCTTCTTCTTCCCAGTCTATCAAGTCCCAATCATAAGCAATTACGGCTCGCCTTCTTTTCCAAAACTCCAGAAAAACAGTGGCTGGAGCAAATAGAAAAAAAGATGCAAAATTATTTTTAAGTCAAGAAAATGTTAATGACTATCACAAAACTGTTGAATGAAGCGGTTACATTATTTTAATTTCTTTGCATAAATGAGTTCTTTTGAACAGCAAATCATGCTGATGATCAAAACTGCTTTCAAAAAGCATTGCTTTCTAAGGATTAGCTTGCTTGATTCAAGTATGATTGAGGCTTTAGAGATTTAATTTAGTGCTAAATGAGAATGTTTAATTTCTAACCAACCAAGGCAGGGCTCTCAAAGAATAAAACTGTTCCTGTGAGTCATCACTGCTACATAAAGCATATTTCTGATGAAGCTAAAGGTTTCTTGGGGCCATTGCACATAAAGGGATAACTTTCTTTCTTTGAAGACCATTTTCATAACACAGAAACCAGAACCTAGAGGAAGCACAGTCCAGTGTATTTGAAAATCTGTAGAATACTACTGGGGAAGTAGAAACTTCTGGTTTACACCTTTTGATCCCCCCCTTTTTTTTTACACTATGTGAGTTTGCATATGGAGTGTGGCATTTACATCTGATAATTAAACATCGTGTAGCACAGCCCTTATTGATAGAGTTTGAGATGGAGTAACAGGCCTGCACATGACTGCTATGGGAAGATGACTGGGAGTAAAATTAGAGAAAGCTGGGAGGTCATATTCATATTTTGAACAGAAGTTAGAACAGTACGGAAATTATAGGGTAAAATACAGTTGCCACTCCCCAGATGGAATGTGATTGGCATGCCTGGAACCTACTCCACCGTGACTTCCCATATATCGAATCTGCAAATTTGAACACATACTAAGGGTAATGGAATGGAGGGTGGAGTAGAATGGAGACACAGAAGTCAGGCTCTGTGTAATCCTTGATGTAATCCTTGTAGGGAGGGCAACTTGATGGTACTTTGCAGCTGATGGATGGCATAGCATCTGTCAGCCAGAGGAGATAGGAGGTGTCTTGTTGCTGAGCCAGCAACTGTGGTGAAATCATTGTCCCTGGAAGAACTGGGTTCATTAAAACCTAACTGTAATATTAACACACACCTCTATCCCAAAGTTACCTGCCTTCAAGGTATGACCTCCCCTCACTGGGCATGCACTCCATATTTCATTGACTGTATTTTTAAAAGAAGTGAGAGAAGTGAGGGAATTTTATACCTATGAATAACAAAGGTGTGCATCACTAGAGCCAGTCAAGCTCCACCTAAATGTAAACAAATAGTATAAAAGTAAGATAAGAATGGGGGGAAAATTAGAGAAGACTCATGATTTCTGGGATCAGGGGGTGGGCTGAACCTGTCTCCTCCTCCAAAGGAATGTCTATTGGGTAATAACTGTATTCTATGCTCGCTGATTGATTATCTTGAGCTAGGTTTGATTGATGATTAGAGGTTGTCCAGATATTGCTTTGAATAAATTTTTGCAGTCAGCTAATGTCACTGTTAATCTTCAAAATTTTAACCTGCCACAATTTTCCACTCACAGTGTGTATATTAATTAAGAGTGTTCCCCCTTAAACTTTGGTGTGAGTCTTTCAAGGGCTCTGGCAGTTGCCAGCAGTGGGCAACACACTTGAATAGAAGTGTGAAGACCCAGGAGGGGGTCTCTCTTCTGCTGGTGGTGTGTGTCTCTGAACAAGTCAGCCGAACCATCCTCTGACCCAGTGGGCAGCTCAGTGGAGAGTCACCATAACAGGACACTGACAGAGTGACCAGATAAAAGGTAGTGGCTTTCCTGGCACTCCTGTCAGGGAATGCTGACAAACCAATCGAATATAAAGGATTTGAGGAAATCCCCCCGTTTGATGTGGCAACTCTGCATGTATTTTGTGATGGAAAGAACAATCAAGGAAACAGTAATAACATAATACGGTCATAATCCAAAGACTAATACTCAGCCTGCTTAAAGTTACAGGGGTTTTAAACATCTGTTTTGTGTAAAAGATGTAGAAACTACCTAAAGCTAACACAAATCAATCGGCAGGCTTCTTCTCCCACTGTGAAGTTTGGCTGTTTCCTTTATTGCTCACTGAGAAGCAGCAGATTGATAAGCAGACAACATAAACGTCTTTGTTCATGAGCTAGCACAGTGTCAGCTGCAACAGTGTCACAATAGTCTGGCGATATATTTCACATCCAGTCATAAAAGCATCTCCTCAATGGTCTGTTTGCCCTACTGCAGCATATTGATAAAAATGAGACCTGATACTAAGTACTGGAATCAATTTGGCAAAAGTTAATTTTTAGACAGTAAAAATTAATGTTTTATTGTACCAGTCAGTGCAGTGAAAGTATGAACACTAGGAAACTTAGGAAATGAACACTACAAGCAGACAAGGTAAGGTACCAAAAGCATGTGTAAGGAAGCAGATATTTGGTTTGAAGGTATTTTCATATCTCATGTAATTATTTTTCTGAAAGCTGGAATTATGTTACACCAAGTAACAACCACTTTGATTTTAGTCTAATAGAGAGTCATGAGTCTATGTTTCTATAAATGTTTGTAATAATTTCAGTATGATTGGTTGTGATCAGCAAAACTAGTAAGTGCTAATAATGTTCTATTGCTGCTGAACCACCACATGGTTCATTCCTTAATTTTTTTTCTTGGTAGAACTGCTTCTCTCCTATCAGCTCATATTGAATTATTTTGCTCAGGTTACACAAGTAGTCCTGCACTGTTTGGAAACCTAGGAGAAAGAAGTCTGATTGATTTCTATCAGTTTGTTTCCATTCCAAAGAGCTGCTGGTAGCAGAACTCCAGTAGGTGTCTGAGTCTCAGCCCTGAAACTCTCAGATTATCATACAACTTTGTTGAATAATAATACTTCTTTTCTTTCTTGTTTTTCCCACACCCGGAGTGAGGAATTTATACATATCATGTTTAGCACATTTAGCACCTGTCAGAGTAAGAATGTGAAATTTCTGAAGCTTCTTTAGAAAGTTATTTTCTAATCATTAAGTACCAAATATGATGTTCTGTACAGTGCTGTTTTAGCTTTCAACGTGTTACACTTTTCTCCCTCTATTCAGGTCAGTATGCAGTTTTCCCTTGCTAGCTATTTCAAAATGTGCTATAAATAAACTTCTTTGATTGATTCACTGTGCTACTGAGGTCTTCTAAAAGTACTGCATTTTCAAATTTCTCTGCTTGTTTCCCAATTGTAATTTTAACTACAAATACCCTATACAAACTTCAGCATTCTTTTCTGACTTTGACATTCAATGGGACACAGTTTAACTTTATCATATGTGTGTAAATCAGATGCTGAATTTTCTTAAAAATCCCTGCTTGAAATTTTGCATTTCTCATTAGCCTTAGCTCCCAGACCTTTTACTAGCTTTTCCTATATTACGTTTGTCCTGCTTCAGAACTCAACCTGGCAGTTGGGTCCTCACTATCCACTTGTACAAACAGCTGTCTTATCATTTCCTCAGATGTTTTTGTAGCAAGTTGTGATCTTATCTTGTAATGCAAATGGCCTCTTGTAGCAGATAGCTTTACCCTGACCTTCTCTCAGAAATCCTCTCTCTATTGTATTTCAGAGCACCATTTCATATATCCATCCTGACTCCTAGAATATATTCTATATACCAGGAATATTGCTGAAGAACATCCTTAAATTCTGTCTCCTCAGAGAGCAGATCAGTGTCAATGTTTTATGCTAGAGGCAAGATTTTTTGGAAAGTAATGTATTTTATTAGACTAACATATACAGAAAAAAATGTTTTATGTTGGCATTTCCTATTGCTTGAAAGAAGTGTTAAATTCTTCATGTTAGTCTGCTTTTTCTCCTCCCAATTTTGCCTTTCAGTGAGCGTTCTAAAGCTACTTCCTTTATCAAAGGAAACATGCTACATAGCAAGAAATTTCAAAAAGTATTTTTCTTGCATCCTTTAGTCCCCCAAATGTGCACTTTGGAGAGAGAGAAACTACCACCAGCCTACCCTGTCTTCAGCATGGCTTTAGAAATGATAAATTTCTGGCAGTAACAGCTCTGCAATAGGTTTCCCCAGTACCTCAACTGGAAAAGCAAATACAATTTCATTTGGCTTTACTGAAACATCCTGGAGTCAACTGAGTGTCAAATTTTTAAAATGAGAGTTAATTTTTCCCTCACTTTAAATGCCAACTTTTTTTGAATTAACATCTTTCTCTCATTTTCTCTCTTTGGTAAGAATCCAATTTAGGCAGTAAGAAGAGAGGAATTTTTCCTAGATATCAGAGCTGCTTTATCATCCAGTGAAATATTTCTCAAGGCATACATAAAGAACAAAGTGGAGGTGTTTCGGCCTAGCACAGAAACACTAAATACGATATTGCTTCCCTATTTTTAAAAGCTTTGAAGATGTGGAAAATGTCATCAAGAAAAAATTATTTTCTAGCTTCTGAGATAATCACATCTCAGTGAGCATCAATGACAATCTGTTCACCAATAAAAAAAATTTAAAAATGTTAGTGATTACAGGGACTTACTTTTTCCTATAAACCACAAAGATTTATAGCTTCAATATGTTTGAAAGTATATTTCCTTTCAAATGAAACCTCAATGCAGAAAAACTTATACAAACTAATAATGAATTCCTTAAGTGCACTGAAGGGAGACTACCTTATGTCCTTTGATAAATCAGTTAAAAACAAAAGTTTCCTTAAGTCATATGGCTGTCAGGTATACTTTAGTAAGTATCATACTTTTTTTCTATTTTATCAATTACTTCTTTGCTTACACCAGGCAGAAATTAAATAAGTGAGGTGAAGGGTCAATACATTTTTTGAACAAAAGTGTACTTCTATTCCAGTATCCCTTGGTACACTTAACAATTCCAGCCTTACTTTGATGGGTCTCACTTATGCTGCAATGAAGTGTTATAAAAGATGGGTCCCTGAGCTTCAGAGCCCTACAGTCAGGCTCATTGCTGCTCCACAAATCAAGCACTCCCTCCTGGCATTTGTCATGGTAATTCCTCCGTGCAGCCTGGCCACAGCAGTTTGCTTATCACTTGGAGACGCATGTATTTATATTTAAAATGGGAGCAAACCACTTAATTAATCAACTAAAAATGTCTTTAGAGCAAAAGGATGAAAGCACCATACAGATCATGTCCTCATGGCAAGATCAATGGCCACACCTGGTTTTGAAACTCCCAAGCAAATGGCTGAGGCTTCTCTCTCAAGATGGGAGCTTACTAATGGATCTAAAGACAGTAAAGAAAATCATTTAGCCAAAACTAAGACAGTGTGTAAACTGTAGCTAAAGAGGTAACACAGTTCCAGCTGTTTTTTCTTTTTTATCATTTGGTTTTTGGTTTTTTTTTGTGAAAGCACTGCCATAATTATTTAATATGTCAGTTTCTGTGAAACTGGATGATCTGGAAGGCTGAAATTTTAATAGCCAATATTTTATGTGCTTGCCAGTTGCTTCATGCTGACAGAAAAAAACATTTCCACAATCAAACTGCTATCATTGATTCTTCTCTTCCTCTATGATTTACTGCAATGCCTGCAGCTGCCAATAGGACTGCTGCAGACTGAAAACCCATTTAACACAGGCAGTAAGCCAACTAGTAGATACAGCACCAGAAAATCCCTGGAAAGTGTGACTTCCCTTATTTGAATGTTGCTTTAGCTCTCTCTGCATGGAAAATACCTCCACAATCTCACTGTTCTCTCTGCAAAATCTTCTTTAAGGAAGTATGGTTTGTGTGGAGCCAGAGCCCCATTCCCCAAACCATACCCTACACTCACAGCTCCTGCTGGTGCTGCCCCTCCCTCCCACTTGGCAGTCAGCTCACAAGCACAGTGTAAGCCAGCGAAAGTGGTGGGGAAAGCTATCACCCCAGCTCCTGTCCTATAGTCTCTTCTCCAGTAGCCCAATCATCCAGGGGGCAGCTTCTATTGTATTTTTTTCTTATCTCACTGTGGACTTAGGTGCTGTAGATGCTTGAATGGGCAGTGCATTGCTCAGTCCTGGCAGGCAGGTGTGGAGAGTCCTAGAGGGAATCGGGTCTCCAAGTCTGACAGTGATGCTGAAGGAGGGGGAGGAAGAAGAGGCTAACCAAAGAGAGATGTGGTTCCTGTCGACTAAAGAGAGGAAAGGGAGAGGGCCTACAACATTTTGTAGGCAGTAATGTTCAGCCTCCTCAGCAGCAGCAACCACAAGACAGAACTGGGTATGGTTACCTGTGTGAAGAACTCCCCTTATCCAGAGATACTTTTCCTACAGCCCTGGATCTGGGCGCTGCTAAGACACAGAAGCCATGCTGTTAGTACAGCTATTTTCTGAAAGCACTGTTATTGTTAAGGAGGACCAAAAGCACTGTTGCAAAAATTTACACTCCAAAGATGTGCTTACCAACAGTTAGGAATGCTGCCATAAATGTTCAGCAATGCTAACCCATCAATTTTCCTATCTAGAGATGTTCCTGCCTGTACACTGTCTTGGAAAATCTCAACTTCAGTGAATACATGGAGAAAGAGTTTGGAAAAGTTGAGTAAGCATCTAAAAGTAATCTTTAAGGCTTAAAAATTTTTGGTGATTCTTAGCTGTATGTAGCTCTAAAACAAAGATGAAATATCAAACAGAAACATAACATCTATATGATCTGTAAATTATTCTTAAATCTGATTTGTAATATTTTAATATTTTCAGTATTACATGAAATAGCATAAATAGGCTTGATTGGTATATGACTTAATTTAATTGGTTAACTAAGACGAAACTGGAGTTCTGGAGGAAGGAACAGAGGTAGACAGATAGGCTAATCTATGTTGTCCTGCTGTCTCTCATGTTGCTTCCTGGATATTTCTTGTGGTTCAGTAAAGAGATTTGCAGTTTAAAGTTAAGATTATAAGAATTACTTGGGCACCTTTTCAAAGCAGTTGAAGATGTGTGAGTAAGAACAGGAGTACAATGACTAAATCTGGATAGCTCAGGGACTTGGATGCTGTTTTTGAGTCACCTCATTGAGCCATTTTCCACAGTTATTAACCTTCTCTCAGAATGGCTTCATAGCAGCTAAGAGTCTGGCCATGTTTAGGGGTTGTTTGAAATAATTTTTGTGCTGCCAGAAATTACTGATTCCACTTGCCTTCAATTCAGCCTACATGATATAGTAGGAGAAATAGTTGAACCAAAAATAGAACATCTCTATGGGCAAAATTCAGCCTCCATGGCAACAGTTAGACCACACTTGGATCAATTTGCCATTCAACGAAACCTTTTGTTTATTTCATCAGAGTTTTGCTTTAACTGCAGATTTAAGTTTTACTGCCTTTCTGCAAGGTGGGGAAAAAAATATGTCACTTCATTTTACTACTGACACTAAACTGAGCTGCCCTAAGCTAGGAGAAGCCCTGAGCAGTAATAGAGAGGCCTTAGTACCAGTGGATTTCAAAACGGTTAGAAATTCCCGCAGAATTATATATATATAAACTACATAAACACTACATAACTGCATCCATGGTTTTGTTCTAATTAAAATTATTATCAAATAAAAACTTAATTCAACCAATTCCACCTTCCTTTTTGCAGAAACAGAAAATCTCAAGCCTATATTCTTTTTCTTAGTGCCAGGAAAAAAGTGTGCCGGAAAACAAAAAGGCTGATGTTGCATCCCATTCTTTAAGAAAAAGATGGTGCAATTAAAATATCAAAATGAAAACTTACCCCACACTGCCATGAAAACAGCAAAAAAGACAGTAGCTCCATTGTCAAAAAGGTGGGTTACCTGAGAGGTATATTAAAAATGTGATCAATTTGTGATAATAAGCCTTTAGTTTCTATTTTTACCTACTAAAATTAATGTGATCATGAGTTTAGCTGGCCTGACAACCCTGAGTATCCTTCCCTTGACATGTGAAATCCCCTGCAAATTCACAGGACTATTTGACAGCCTGGCCTGGGACTGACCCCTGCCAACATCAGACATGAGCATCATTTCAGACCCAAAGCGTTAATTTTATGGAGCCATGTACAGAGGGTGGATGAGGAGATAAAGGCTGATGTCAAGGACACCATAACATATAGCTCAAGGACACGACCTACGAGACTGCTGAATCTCTAAGTGCAAATTGCATTCAAATGTTTCACAACCCAAACTAAGTATTGGTGAAAGATAGTGTTAATGTTGGCTGAACTTGATCTGTCCCTTTAAGACTTTATCTACCCAAGCTCACTATAAAAAATGCAAAAGGCAAAATTCATGTTTTTACTAGGAAGCATCTGCATAGCCTAAAACATACCTTGGCATAAATGCAGCTGTCCGACAACCTCATGAAGGGGCAGTATTTATCACATATAGGACACATTATGATATCTGTAGCTTGGCAGACTTCTTTACTGGAAATATAGAGAAGACAAAAATTAATAGCTTCATAACTACAATAATGTGCACAACAATCTGGCTGGATTGATAGGCTTTGCCAATAGTCAGTCACTTACTGAACAAAACTGGTCTGTAACTGAAGCCAAGATGTTCATAACTGCATGTGTATAATTAATATTTGTTGGCTATCTAAGACTACAGAGTTTACAGTCATAACTGCAGAGTGCAGTTCTCCAGGGACAACCTAGCAGTATCTCTTTACCATGTCCAGCTTCTCCTTGAATCAGAGTGACATTTGGTAGGAGGAGGGTGAGGATAACTTCAGACAAAGCTATTCTTGTGACTTTAGTGCACAAAAACTTAGAGGTGCAGCATTCCGCAGAAGGTCCAGGGGTTTCTTCATCTGAAGAATGCCTTTGTGGTGGATCTTTAGGAAAGAGCTTATAGTGAGTGAAAATTCCCCACCCTTGTGCTGCCCTCTTAAAGAGTAATGAAGGGGTCTACTTTTTTCCTGTCTGTTCTGGGTCGCCAACACCATTAGCAACTGGAACAGGACAAGAAGCATTTCCTTTCATCCTAATTCAGGAGCGCAAAACATGGGAGGTTTGATACTGGGTATCTTACGACAACTAAGCAGTCTTTTCTTGACTGTTCATTCAACAGTTCAAAATGCAATAATTAACAGCTTGTGGGAAGATCTCTTAAATTATTCATAATAACCCACAGTTGCAATTTCTTTTTAAAAGTTCCCACGTTACCTGACTTGGCAGTGGTTCAAAGTGGTGACTCCATACAAAAAGACAAACAATCCAATGAAGGCAGCTGGGAAGAGCATCCCTGTGTACCAGCCTAACCAGGCAAAGTACAGCCCAATTTTCTCACCAAAGTACCGTCTGTTTAAAAACATAACACAGCAAAATTACCTGCTAATTAGAATAATCTACTTAATCTTGCTCACCAGTAGAAAACAACCCCATTTTCTATCATATCTGAAGAGTAGATTAAAGAGGAGAAAAAGCCTTCAACTAAGCTTCTAAATGCACACTGAGAGACCTGCCTCAGTAATGAACTTAAAACATTAATTTAAAAATTCAATAACCACAGTTTACAGTTAGATAAGTGGAGACCTCATGAAGGAAACAGTGAGTTAATTTTAGAAAGCTAGTTCTTTGTATTTGGGAAATTGATGGTCTGCTTTGATTTTGGCTGTTTGACTTTACTGCTCATATAATTGCATTGAAATAAATTTTATCCCTAAAGCTTGTCTAACAGCAAGAATTATTTGAGGTCAAATTAGTTCTAAGAAATCAATTAGCCAGAGTTCATTCTCCAATACAGTTTATTTTCATTTGATTATTTATTTTTCTTAGCTCAATTCCTGGAAAACTAATTTCATGATTCTACTGCAGTAGAAAGTGAAGTGCAAGTAAGGTCCATCATCTTGTAATGGTTTGAAGAAAGTCTAAATTGACCCTAATTTATTAGATATATTGCTCAAAACCCAGCAGCAAAGTAGCCAGAAAGTTTCATTTTGCTAAATATTCATTAGCAATTTTCCTCCTCCCACACACAGACAAACTTTTATTTTATGTGTTAGAGAAAAGCACACAAAACCTGCTGAGAACATCAGCAGAGGAGCAGGCTCATGTATTGTCCTGTGCCTGATTTGTGCACAGTAGGCTGAGATTTTAGGGGATTACTTGCAAGACTGGTTTTAAAGAATGAGGCAAAATTATATGCTTGCGTTTCAGAGACTTGGCAGAAAACTTAAACTTGCATGTCCACTCAGTTT
The DNA here is from genome assembly GCA_008694505.1 of Cyanoderma ruficeps. Lineage (NCBI taxonomy): Eukaryota > Metazoa > Chordata > Aves > Passeriformes > Timaliidae > Cyanoderma > Cyanoderma ruficeps. The sequence continues at coordinate 2,483,663 of VZDJ01000041.1, forward strand.
GAAAAGAGCTGCTACTGGAAACCCAGTTTCACCCTAATCATGCAACTTCTGCTCTATCCAGAGAAAAAGTGCAGTGAGCCAGTGCTGCTGTCTCCTCTGTCTGTTTTCTCTACCAGAAAACATCATTGGACAAACTTTCTCAGTGAGAATGGAAAGACCTAGGACTGTCTCTAGTGCTGAGTGCATTGGAGGACACTTGATCTAGATTGCACAAATGTAGCAGTTTTCAAGTTGCTATTAAAAATTTCTAGTGTGAGAAATATCTCTCAGGCCTGAACTCATGCTCAGCTGAAAGATACTGACCTGCAGTGACTATTTTCATTTGAGTTTACCAGCTCTGTATAAGAAGCCAAGTATTGTCATTTTGTTTTTATTCTTCTGTCATCCAATAGAGACTCAAATTAACAGGCTAAAGAGATGGCAAGCTAGCATGAACATGCTCAGTTCTGACAAGAGCAGCAGGTCTGATTGTAAGAAAACACATTGCAAACTACTTTTTAAGACCTGGCTTAAGAATGCGAATTAAACCTTTGGCCTGATTATTTTCCTCACACCTAGGATGTCAGTCTGTGCCTACACCTCCAAAAATGCAAACTCACATTTGAACTTACTATCACTAAATATGGATGACCTATATTTCTCCATGTATGTAGTTGAAAGTAGTGAAGTCCACCTCACCTTCATCAAGCTTTATTTTTTACTTCATTCCCTTACACTCAAGGATGAATGCTTCCTTGTTCCAGCCCTCTAGCTGACAAGCATTAATGGCAAAAATAGTCTCCTATCCTGTTGAGCTCTTCAATCTAGCAGTGCTAATCATAGTATTTTTTTGATCTAGAAATCAAACACCTTAATCCTAGATGAAGACCCAGGCAAAGTTCAGCATGCGCGTAAAGAAGACTGCCCATGATGGGAAGTAACCCATCTCTGAAAAGCAAGGAAAAGGCATCTGAGACGGGTTTTAAAAATAAATGAAGGATATTGACATTACTTTGATACATATTGGTTTAAATATGGAGAAACAGCCTCAATATTCCATTACTGCCCTTTGCAACTGTCCTGGGTTATAGTCTATTCAATTTCATCTGCTGAAAAACAGTTGGGGGCGGGTGCCTTTTGATAATGGGCCAACGGTCAGTATCAGGTAGAGCATTGTTCTTATCTTTAATGGGCCATTAACACTCTTCCCAAGCGTCTCCCCTTCCCAACACATACCTACATCCTAGCGTACCTATTGTGTGATGCTCCACCCCGTGGGAGGAGCCAGCCATTTTTACCTGGATAAAGCTGGAACTTTAAACGAGCACAGGGTCTTGCTTCATCCGATTACGGGAGGAAGGCTGGACCCTTCTCGCCACCTCAGGACCCCTTTCTTTTCTGCTACTGGATCATTTTCTGCCTCAGCGGAGCTGTACCTGCCATTCCAGGAGGACTCACTTTTGGACTGCTTTCCACACCCTGACTAACAAGGTTGTAGCTTTGACCCTGTCAGGGCTTTTCAAAATTGTTGTTTGTTGGTTTGCTGGTTTGGTGGGGTGGTTTTGTTTTTTTTTTTTTTTTTTTTTCTTTTCTACCACATTTGTATTCTTATATTCTTAGTAAAAAGCTGTTATTCCTACTCCCAAATCTTTGCCTGAGAGCCGTTAATTGCAAAATTAGAACTTGGCGGGGGGTGAGGGGTTTACATCCTCTATTCTAAGGGGAACCCCAGTTTCCCTGGCAGATACCTGTCTTTCTAAACCAAGACAGCAACTCAGCTGGTATTCCCCAGGCACAGGCTGTACTACTGTAAATTGCATCAGGATCAACTTAATAAATCATGTCTCCTGGCCCCAAAGTTTGCGTATTTCTTCTTTTAGTCTTGCTCAGACACCACTCAGTTAAATGCTATGGAAACAAACTATTCCAGTAAGAAGGTCTTTGGAGACCTTCCTAGGTGCCATATTCAGAGCATTTCCACATTTATTCCAATACGTATTTCAGCTAGTCTGGACCATCATGACCTTCAGGAGATGAAAAACATGTAGAGATACTTTTGTCACTCCCTTCAATTTGCCCCAAATATTTGTCTGAAGAGCAAATTTGTTTCTTCTCTTATGTCACCATGTAAAGAACAGAAATTTTATATAGCTTGCCTCAGTGATGGCAGTTCCCTCTGAGCCAGGGCTCAGCATTGTGCACAAAGAATTCCAGAGGCGTGTTTCCTGCATCACTGTGCATTACTTCTACCAAAATTTCACCCATTGTCATTCTGCTCATTTCAAGGCCTCTTTGAAATTTTCCAGTGTTGATAATATCTTTGTGCTGTTCTTAACTTTGCAAATATATTGTTCAATTTTTCAGATTATTAATATGGACATAAAAAAGTCTTTTGAGTCTTTAATGGTTCTCCCATGGAAAATTTTCTCCACAACTAACCTAAAAAGCAGAGACATAAAAAACCCCCAGGCACCTAATAGAATAATCCATCTCTCCTATCCTTATATATGCGGTACCATCAAAATAATAATAAAAATGTATTTTCAGCTTCTCAGGTGTAAGCTAGCCTGTAAACTATTCCTTCAGTACCAGTTACCTTAATGGTGAACTGTATATTCCTTCAACCCATTCCAGTGGTATACCTATGACTTAATTGGGTCAAGATTTCAATATCAATATTTATTTTGAAAAATATTAAGCTGCAAAGTCTAATTTCAGTCTAATTATGAAATGTGATATTGGATTATCCTATGTTTAATGACCTTCATTATAGAATATTTTGCTTTCAGCATGCCTAGAAGAAAGCCATGAATCTAGAATATAGATAGATCAGGGCTCAAACCAAGAACCTATCTATTTTCATTAACTCTTTTGCAGGGAAGAATGAAATTCTGTACAGACCTTTCTACATCACAGAAACTAGATCTTTCTAGCAGGTGTTTTGGACATATGAAGCTGTCATGTCAGAAGCAATGGGGTGGGTAGGAAGGCTTGAAAGGGAGTAGTCAGCTTGCAGTCAAGACATTTAATGGAAACATGGAACAAAATGCAGGTTACTCAGGCATCAGTTTTTGCTTCCAGGTTCATTTAGAAAGCTTTACGATCACTTAAAAAACATAGCTTTCTCCCTGAATTTTGTTCCTGTGAATTACATGCACAAGCAGCAGCAGGAGCAATTTGTGCACAATCAGGAGGGAAACAGCAATGCACCGAAGTGTGAAGGAGGTGATCAGAAGTCCCCAGGAATCACTGCAACTGTTTCTGCCAGAGCATATAAATAAAACAAGTCCGGTTTCTATCCAACTATAATCAATTCTAAGGGTCATAAATTATTCTTGTAAAGCATCTATGGACACTAAATTTCAAAAGATGTGTAATTAAAGTCATGGTAGCGCATCTGCTGACTAATAGGAGTGGCTTTGTAAATTATGCCAAGTCTGTGCCATCATACTGTCACATGTTTCAAAGCAGAGTGAAAGCAGAATCATGCAATTTCCCTCAAATGACTTTTTTTCATTTATTTTTAGTGACTAGTATCTCCATAACAGCCAGCTGATGAGATTAAATGATATCTGGGAGTTGCCAAATTGGCAGCACAAGAGATATAAACCTCATTTAACATCTAAGGGAAAAATAAAACAGCACCGAAAAATGAACATTTTGACTTACCATTGTGGTAGCTTGATTTTAAGGTAGAAATAGCACACATATTAATGACATAATTGTACTATCTAGGTCTAATTTACTTCTTAGCCTTTCTAAATCATAATGTCAACTAGCAGCATAAGTTCTGGCCAGATGTCTGCAGAAGAATCGACATGCAACCACTCCTTTTGTACAGATGAAAACACTCCACCCTTCAAGCATAATCCCACATAACTCTGGTTATGGGGGGGAAAAAAGATTTTCCTGTTGTAGAACTGGCCCTGAAAAAAGCTTCTTTTTAAGTGTGCTCACTGAGATGCTTCCAAGTGAAATGAATAGCAGGCCTTGCTGGTGTCATCAGTTCTTCAAGGAAAAGTCTCCAGCTCAATAGACATGTGAACTGCTGAGAGTGGCAGTAGATATGGAAGATTCATTCACGGATGCTGGATTACTCACATTTCCTCAGCTCCTCCCAAATCTTCGAATCCTCCGAAAACTCAGCAGGAGCTGAGGAAATGTGAGTAAGCCAGCATCTGGGAAGTGAGAAGAAAAAGGCATCCTCTTTTCTTTTTTGTCACCCTTCCTCAGTAAATTCATCACATCTGTGGAGGTGTTCCAGGCAGCAAATGGCAGGCTGGGCTGGGGCTGCAGCTTTGAACCTGCTGATTTTGGTGGCTTGTGACTCAGGCTGCTGCCAATGCTCAGGGAATCTCCCTGCTCCCTCTGCCCCTCTCCTCTTTGGGTAAACGCTTACTCTCATCAACAGCAGGACACACTTGACCTCATCTAGGGACTCTATAGCAATTGCCCTTTTTTTTTTTTTTAATAGGTTTTGAAAACTCTATCTGATTAAAAAATAAAGCTTCTTAAAATATCTTAAACTTTAAACCCAGGCTATGCAAGAAGACTGCTACCAAGGTCTAGAATAATCATATCTCTAACATTTCCTATTCTGTTATCATTTATTCTCATACTTTAAAAAACCTTTCAGATACCGGATCATCAAATTAAGCCAAACACCAGGTATTGTCTCAAGAGCACTTTCACAAACAAGAAGTGATGAAGAACAGTAGCCTTGACCACTACGGACAAATGATTATAAAACTCTATAGAGATAAGTTGTTTGTATTGTGATAATAATATCTTGTATACTGGGAAATTGAAAGAAAAAACCCCTTCAGTAGAACTGTTGGCTCCACCAAATATCAGCAATTTCTATTGTATAATTTGACAAAAATGCCATATTTCTATCCAGTGTATTGAAAAAGAAAAGCTTTTTGGATTAAATTAGATTTAATAAATCATTTTGTAAAGCATAAAAAAATTACATGACTCAGCAAAATTTTAAATTGTATTTCTTGGTTAACTTTTTTATCCATGGAAATGAAACTCTGTTTTATGAAATGGATAGGTTTTATATGGCCTTAATGAGTAGCACTATCTGTCTCCAAGGCTACCCTCTACAAACCTTTCATCTGGAAACAATTTTGAGAATAAATAAGAGCAAAATTTTCTATTAGTTACAGGACTTATGAAAGAGGAAATTAATAAGCTGAACCAATTGCATGTTGTGGATGACCCTTCCTGATAGCCATTGTATCTTCAGTGCTTCTGATACATCTGAAGACTTTATTAATACGCACTTGTAGCTCCATATTCTTCTCTTCAAGCAGAAAAAGTCCATTACTGTCCAATAATAGTTCTGCCAACACAATCAATAAAAGCTCTGTCTCTCTATATATGCATAAGAAATATGTAATTCTCTATTAGTCCATGCCAGGCTATTTGAAAACATAATTTAAAAGAACTGTAAGAACTTGGAATCACATCTCAGCTTTCTCAAGTGTTTTTTTCTTTGCAGACTACTTTCAGGATGAATAAAAATCTGGACAGTGGTGTTGTAGCTGGTCTGAGTTAAAGGGCAGTGGTACAGAGGAGACTTCCATCATTAGTGTTGTAGAACCCAGTAGCACACTCAGCAACTGTAAGCTCTGCTCTGTGCCATTTGTAAGCATCATGAAACTTCATCCAAAGCTCATTCTGTGGTTGCTTTTTGGAAAAAGAAAATCTAGTTGGTGAGAGCCTATCTTTCACCAAAGCCATGCTCCAAGGAGGAAGAAGAACTCCTGTGGACCAATGTCTAATCAAGTATATCCAGACTCCACAGATTTCTCTTCCTTTTTTCCTGTCTTAAATTGCCTGTAAACACTTCATTATGAATCACAGTGTCAGGAAACACTGGAGGGAAACTTCTTTTGCTTTCAGGTCCTTCTACAAACTCCACTATAAATATTTCTTTGGATGTAGTGCCACCATTAACTAAATGGTTTCCCGTGACTTCAGTATCAGTTTTTAAAAACCACATGAATTAACTGAGCTTTTCATGATTTTGTTAGAAACGAAACAACCTGTGCTCAAAGCATCTCTAATGTGACATAGCAAAAGCAGGTAAGTCTTACCTTACAAGATCCAGTGGCTGGTATTTATACCACACTCCCCAGGAAGCCCAGCACTCATAGAGCAGGTGTCTGTGGTTTTCTGCTCCATGGGTTTTTATTGAATTCTTACTTCTGTAACTTCCCTAAAATACAAATCTGGACATTAACAAATAACAGCAGTAAAAGAGAATATTTAAGATATCTCTCTTATTAGCAGTATGGATAACACAATTCATGCAAACTCCATACTTGTTCTTCAAAAGCTAAATATGGCATTAAAAAATATCAACTAATGTCACTAAGATTTGAGATTATTCTTCCTAGGAAAGTTATAATAAATTATATTCATGTCATAGCCTAGAAATGCAAAGAAAATCTTTGGAGAATCTCAAAAAAACCCCTCAGAGTTTGATGGTTTTCCTCTCTGAAAACATACTGATATATCAACTCAAACAGTTTTTACAGAATAGATCCAGAACAACTCTCTTTACTCATCTCTTTTTGCAGGAAAATACCCCTAATTTTCCCCCAAGGAAAAAAGCATTGCTAAATGGAAGCATGTCAGAGGCAGACATTAATAAGATTGAGGGTAAATAATTACACAATTAAGGATTCATTTTGTGAGAAATGTCTGTTCAAAAAGAAAAATAATTAGCAAAATACCTCATGAAGAGGAAATGCAGCTTCATAGGAACCATTACTGAGCAATCGATTCAGACCTAAGAATCAAAAGTATTCAATTATTTACTAATAAGAGCAGAAAAATTGCTAAGTGAAAAGCAAAACATGTTATCATAAACTGGCTAAATGAAGATTGAAACCAACTGATAGTACACAATACATGTAGAAAAATTGATCCTCTATAGATTTTGATAACTGAGATACAATACAAAGAAAGACTTGTTCAAATATAAATCAGAATCTATAATTTATTTTGATAGAGGCTTAAAGATTCATTTGCAAAATTCATCTTTAGTGTAACTTTGGCGAAATTGGAGACCTCACACCAGGTTTACAATTCGATCTTATAAAATATGGTCTAACAAAGCTATTTAGATGAAAGGCTGCATATCTTAGGAGCTAAAAACTTCAGGGAAGGCCTTGACATTTTTGAATTTCAGACCACTAAAACAACAGAAACTGTTAATTTCCATATGATAACAACTTTTTAAAATGTGTTCAGCTTTTGTCTTATGAGAATTGCTGGACAGACAGAAAGGAACAAGAAAAGCTGCAGAAGTACAAGGCCAGAAAATAATCAGCAACCGGAACCAAAATCATTCCAATGTGGCACAAAAAAGTAAGCATACAACCCGCTCACTCAGGCCTTGTCCCTCTTTAATGAGAGCCTCAAGAACTAATATTTTGTGAGATGCTGGTGCTTTTAACTTGGAAAATCATCAAAATAGGACTGAACTGTTACCAGGCAATGCAAAACATAATATCCACACTAAAAACCTGGAGGTATTTGAACCCTATTGACCAAGAAGCATAGAGTCTTGATTACTCTCCTAATTCACAGGAACAGACAGCAGCAAGAACACAGCAATGAGAAGTATTAAGTCAACATAGATAACACTTTCAGTGGTAGCATCAGTATCTGCCTGGCAGAATATGCTTTCTTGCAGTGTCTCTGTCAGAAAAATAAAACTTGTAAGGCTGAGATGGTCTTTGCTCTGCTCAGTGATCAATGCAAACTTGTGTTCTTTGTAGGTACAGCACAAGTTGACATGTGAGGGAGATTGGGATCTTGACATAGGCAGGGACTGCTGGTGTTTGGGCTAGATGCAACATCAGCTCTGCTCAGGGCAATTGCTGAGCATATAACCATCACAGCAGCTGAGAAAGAAAGAAAAAAAGTGAAGTTCTGGGACATTTTCTTCCCCTTCAGGACAGGTGAGTTTTAAACAGCAGGGAAATGAAGTAGACTGCAGAGTTTTATGGAGATTGTCTCTAAATTTGTCTCTGTGTGGTACTCAAGCAATATGTGCTCTGTATGACTTGGCAGAGCAAGTCATACAGAGCACACTGTTTCATGTCTTATCCCTCCTCTGTCTCCTGGACCTGCATGTGTGCCACTCTGAATTTCCACTCCAGTCACTAATTGAAAACGAAGCCACAGTTATGCATAGTGTTCTTTGCACTGAGGACATCAGTGCTAAACTCCCTTTTGACTTACAGCAAGAACAGAGATACAGAGCCTTGCATCTCCTTTAGGGATGGATAGGTATCCAGGGAGAAGCCCTGTAGCCTGAGATGAAGAGCAGCACAAATGTTGCCGTCCCTCCAAGCACGTTTTTATGAAAGAATAAAGGTTCTCCTGCATGAGTTTCTCTGCTTCTCCACTGCTCGTAATCTGTTCATATTTCACATTTAAATAAGCCTCTTCCCTTGCAGAGGTGATATATCCCATGTGGTGACATGTGCCTATGAAAGCTGACTGATATTACAGGGGATCGCCAGGCAAAGCCCCTACAACAGCAGTGGGTGAGATGTAAACAGTCAAAACTGAGGTGATTACAAAGGAAGGAAAGGAGTCTATTATGAGGCCAGGCAGACTTCTCCTTTCTTTTTTTAAACACAAATTTAAAAGCATATTGCTCAGTACTTACCAATTTTGTTTTTCCCTTCTTCATATTTCACTCTTTGTAAGATATGGTGTACAATTCTACTTCTTGTAGCATTATTGAAGAAAGTATCTTTGTTGTGTATTATGAAGCTACACGAAAATAAAAACCAGGAGCATCTCAGAAATATGTAATAGCATGTTTAAGGCAAATATCTAATTACATTTCTTTCTGTAGCACTCTAAAAGTCTACAGTATGTAAGCAAGTACAAGGACAATTAACGACACTTGATTAAGAGATGATTAGCCAGGTAGAGATGCTGTCAGTAACAGTATTCATTCTCTAACAAAGAATTATGTAGAAAAGTCTGGAGAAAGATAGAAGATACTAAAGTATTCATTATGATAAGCACCAATTTTAGGTAATTCACTGAAAACTACAAAATTCTTGCACAAAAATTGCAAAAACATATCTTTGTAAGTGCACTAGTAGAATTTCACATCTGTTCCAGGCTTTTTTGTTATGCTTTACCATTAAGAGTCAGTTGGAAACATCTACTTGGTTGATGGTAGTAGACCATTTTTACTGAAAACTATTACTGAATTCTATGTTAGAAATTTAAAGTATTATATACTCCTACATTTGGTCCTGGAAGTTAAAATACAGTAGAAAATTAGCTCTCAGAAGCCACTTATCAAGTTAAGTATGAATGCGGGTTCTATGTTCAGTAGGTTAGATGGAATTGTGGTGAGTTTGAATAAATTTTAAAAAACCAAAGAAACCCTGTGGATAGGAGGCAATATTGATTTCCTCATCTGTGTTTTTGAAGAGCTGCAGAATTGAATAAACTGATAAAATGTTAAGGCCATAGAGGTGTCATAGAGACAAGAGCCTGTAGAGAATACCACACAAGAGAAATATTACCTGAAATGAGATCATCTTAATGAGGAGCTTGGTGTGGGTTCACATCACCTCTTTTGCACAATGTGAGATTCACTGCTCAGTTTCCCCTCAGGTAATTTTACCCAAATGAAAATTTGTTTTTTCAGATTGAATCTTTACCCATGGGAAATAATATACGGCTTTGCACCTCCACAGTAATTTTGAAAAACAAGTAGTCCAACTTCTGGACTTTGAGAACTTAATCTGCTCCTTCTTTATTATCAAAATTCTCAGCTGGATTTTCAATGCAATACAATGTGTACATAAGTTCCTTATGTTCTGCTTCAAAGGCCGACAGTAAAAAAAACCCTGAGGTAGAGGTATGTAAGACAAGTTGCTCCGAGAACACCAGAAGTAATGAAACCTGGTTTTCTAGATGTTACTCTCTCACATCTCCTTTGCCACTCCACACCAGATACTCACAGTCCATTTCTGTGTCTACAATCTCCTCACCTCTGTACCCAGTACTTCTGGCTCCCTACCATTTCTCTGCTATTCCCAAAGTCCTACTCATACCCTACAGTACCTACCAAAAGTAATTTGATTTATGAATATTGGCTGACCACCGCATGCATGTTGATTTACCAGTACCAAACAGCAAATTGAATTGGCGTCCACTGGCCACTGCCTTTTCTGTAGAGGAACAGTTTTGGGCCACTATACCATTTCGAGCTGCTATTACTCAAAAGGTATGCAAGACTGAGCTTATTTTTCAGATACAGAAAGATGTGTGGATATAAAGATGTGTTTTTACGTCTACACCTCTATCAAATTCAGTTGAAAGTAATCAGTATGAAAAATAATAACTATTAAAATCATTTTGAGAAAGAAGACATACTGTCATCATGTAAATCTTAATGCTAATAGAAATTATATTGAAAAAAATCTAAATTCTGAAGCAGGTAGAACAGTGTTGTGTTCAGCTGAAGCTGGAACTCTGTATTAGGCTGTTATCATAGCAGCAGAAACAAATTAAAAGGCAGGAGTAAAACAGGAATGAACAATTAAAGATTTTTGCTCTTTATGTCATTTTCTTTTACTGACTGACTACCCAAGACCTTACCTCCCAATACTAAATGTTAAAGAACTGTGAAGATAACTTCACAGATATCAAAACAGCACAGTAATTTTCATTTTGACTCAGCTATGAGTTCTTGTAGGATTCAACTCCGAATTGAATCACCTTATTCTTGTAGGATTCAACTGCGAATTGAATCACCTTATCTGGGAAACCTGCAACATGCAATCAGATAACACCTTAATCTATTTTCGTTGTAATACAATGTTATTTCGCCTATCTGTCATCACAACTGTCTCATACTGCAACTAGAAGTAGCCATTTCAACATATTTTCAGAAGAACTTGTTTAATAGTTTCATTTGTATTTAAGCATTTCTATTTTTTATGAGTCATGAATGCAAAAAGGCAAAAATCAAGGATTACACAAACTCTAAAAAACAAAGAAATATTCACTTGTTTAAAGAAACACTTTAGTCATTTGCATTCATCTGCCAACTTAGCAATTGTATTATTATAGCTTTTGATCTCACATGGGCAAGAAGAAATAACCAGATGCATTGTGAAGCAGATGTAAACACCTCAGTATAATAACTGCCATGAAGAACTCTGCCTATTCCAGAGTAGCTGAAGCAGTCCTAAAACACCTGTGAGTATATGAGCTCCAGAGCTTCCACCCTGACCAGTCTTGTGCCAGTAAAAAGCACCTGAGGGCAGGAGAGGGAGAGGAGAGGAAGAACTCACCATGATCAGAGTGGGCCAAAAACATGCCCTTGAGTGTTTTCCAAAGTTTTCACAAAGACATGGATGAAGAAGAAATGCTAGGGTTCAGCAAAGGTGAAGAAGGAGTGCCAAAATGAATCCTCTGGATGTTCTGGACCATCCTTAATAATGTTATTTTGGGATAGAATTGCATGTGGTAACATTTAAAAATAATTCTCACTTATTTTTGAACATAAAAATCATAGAGTTTTTAAAATTTGCTTAACTCAAATACTCTGGGGTTTTTTCTGTGAAACTGTCTGTCGAGTAGACCCAGAAAGAGCAGAATCACCATAATCAATGGGGCAGGGCCCTCTGGCACAGGAAACAAAAAGAGGCAGACATGAGTGGAAGGCCTTGAAAAGTTGAAAGTATCTCAAGTAGTTGTATCTGTCCTACAAGATCCCAGTTAGACATTGACATAAATTAGGACAATGTCAGGGAGGTTTCAATTTATCTCAAAAGTCACAAGAGTTGTTCTTGTCAGGTGAGAATCAAGCAGCTCAGTGTAGGACTTACCCCTTTCAATCATTACCCCTTCTTCCCATGCTTCATGGACATTTCTTCCCCCTAAATTTTTGTCCTTCAGTTTGTCTTATTTCTGAATGTAGGTGGTAAATCCATATTCACAGAATAACCATCAAAGCTTTCTATGTTCGACAGCATCCAATGAAGAATTCAAAGGAGAATGGTTTTCTTAGTCTGTGAAGAATCTCACACTTCAAATTTCAGTTCACAGGGGCCAGAGCTAATGATGATTTCAAACTAGGTACACATAAATATTTATCAGACATTACTGAGCTATAAACTGTATAAAGCAGAGGTTTTTTAGTGAGTTTTTAAACCCTTGTTGCTTTTAGGTGGAAGAATTCCCTCAGCTGTTCTGTTTCTGCTGCCCTTGTTAGATTTTCAACATGCACAAGGATCTGAATATTAATAGGAGCAACATAGCTTGTTTTCAGGCTCAGTAAGGGTTTAGACTTTATTTATGAGACTCCTCATTGAAGGTTTTGATCATTTTGTCACCTCATTTGTAAGACAAAAAATAAGTAAGGATTAATATATTATAATTTTTATTACCTGTTAAGTTAATGTATAAGTAGATAAAGTCAGTGATTATAACAATAGTTATAATCATTAACTTGGTCCTGTAAGTCTTATTTGTGTGAGCTGTCCTTACTCAAAAGGAAAATCCCAATGAAGACCATGAGAGTACTTTTGGAAGAAAAGGTTCCAGAGCTGATCCTTAATTAAAGTCCCTTTCAAAGATGGCATTCTGGAAATAGTGCTCTCACATTCATGCTGTAAGAGGCATGGACAATCAGTGAAGGTTAATTGCTTTGAAACTATATTTGTAGCCTTCTTAACTAAACTGTGAACTGGAAATTCAAACAATCTTTCTGTGGATAGCAAAGCACAGCAAAGCTAAGGGTTGTCTAAAGAAAGGCCTCAAATTAGTGCAAATTCAACCAAGAAAAAATTACCAACGAATTCCTGTTCATACATTCTCTTTAGCAGTTTTGCAGGTTAAATTTACCCTTAAAGGGTAAGGGTAAATTTAGCTCTTGAATCTTTGAATACACATTTGAAAAAAAGTGGGTTTACTCTTCTTGTTTTATTTTACTTTATATATTTGGGGAAAGCAAAAGACAGGAAAAAGCTATTTTCTGCTTTATTAGCAAGATACGCTGAAATCTTCTGGTCTGGTGACAAAGGTATGAAGGGAGCATGGATACATGCACAGATTTGTGTGTATCTTTGTACTGTGGGATCCACAGACACTGAAACATTTGACATCTGACGCTCGCCATATCTAAAATTACCTTCTGCTGGAAGCAGTGTGAACTAAGAGCACAGATGTTGTTGGTAATATTGATCTCTATGTGACTAATGTTTTCTTTAGCACAGGGAAAATGCCCAAACTACTGTACTCCCAGGTAAATCACTGAGCCAACAACTAACCTGTTGTTGGCTGAAGTAATAGCAGAGTTTTAGCTCATTCAATATGGAGAAAGTAAACCACCAACTGTGGTAGCAGCAACAGTCTAGTCTGCAGTATTCCCCTGTGAATAATACCACACATTTCTTTACTTTATTTGTTTGAAAATGGCTATATTATTAGCACTTCCTAATTTTAATTTTGCTTGTCTTTTAAGGCTGCAGCTGGCTGTCTTGTTTAAGTAAAAGGACATTTTTAAAGGTTAGCAGGGGTTTTTCATATCACATGCCTAAAACAGCATCACTTTGGGATGAAGAATGTTGTAGTGGCTCTTTCTGTTTCCAATTTGGCACTACAGCCTCAAAACTGCCAAAGTAAAATAGAAACTCATGAAAGTGCAGAATCTCTCCTCCACCTTCCTCTGCCCCTCCCCCAGATCAGTCTTCCCCCCAGATCATTTCTTAATTTAAATTGGTTCATTCAGAAATATTCCCCCGAGATAGAAGGAGCCTTTTGTATTTTTCAAGGATGTCCTGCTGTCAGCCAATTAAGGCTTCCAGAATCAGAGGGAATTAAGAAAACCCATTGCAGGGCATGTCCATGCAAAGATTTGTTTGAGAGCAGGATTTACAGAACCATGAATCCCCATTTATAAAAAAGCCATTTAAAAATTTATAGTTATTACACTGTAGATGTATTTAAACACCAGAATGACCATCCTGGTTCAAAACAAGTAAGTGTTCATGCAGCCCCGTGCCATGTCTCCAGTTGCAGCAGCTCCCTGATCTAGCCATGATTTTGAGGTGAGGAGGCTCAAGGGAACATGGGCACAGATCGTCTTGGTAGAGATGGGGTATGTTAAGATCAATTTGAACATCAGAAAAAGCTTGAAAAGTAGCTCCACCCTGAGAGAAAATAGCCATTTGACCCCTTTAAAGATGTAATTGAAATTCCAGTGAATGAAAAGGACCTTTCCCATTGATTTCCTTAGCTTCAAGCTGGACCTTAAATTAATAGAAATGTAGACTTGCTATCTCTCCATTTCTTTGAAAAAGGACTAATATGAAGGCACTAGTCCTTAAGACATGAACAAAGGAAACAATTTTTTCCCAGAAGAATCCAGAAGGAAAAGTTTTCACCTTGCAGCTGAGATATGATAGAATACTCACTGATGGATCCTTTGTTGGCTGAATGGAGCAGTATAGCAGTCATTCTCCTCCAAATCTGGCAGTGTTTCCTTATCCAGTTTCATTGGTTTTCTGGGTAACCATCCTCGGAACCTGCTTATCTGTTTCTCGATCCTGCAGCACATGATAAGTACAAGCATTTGCGATAATAGGTTTTCTCACTACATTATGAAGCACAGGTTGTCACACCAGGACACCTAATATTTACAACTAGGAGAGGTGCAATGTCTTTTGACTTTTTTTGAGGTAGACCAAATTATATAGGCTGAACTTGATTACTAATAACCAGCTTTCTGCAGAGGAGCATTTATTTTGTCTCAACAGAAAAGCAATGCTGATGGTACATGCTGTCATAAATCTTGTTAAACCCAGTGAGTGCATGTCTCTAAACCTTTATTTCTCAGATTTTCAATTAGTTTAAAATTCAGGTTTAACCAATGTTAGATTTTGGCCATCAAAACATTAGAACAGTGGAGATTGTGACAAAGATCTTTGGCAGCTAACCCCCAGCAAGTTACATCCCATTACTGCTCTCTGTATGGATTCTTACCTTGCAACTGATGCTATTAAAAAATAGGCTACTTCATTCAACTGTAGTTTCTTGCAACACTACAACCTTCATGAAATCAGATCTTTGGGTGCATAGGCTAAGAAGTGACTGCTATGCAGATTCTTACATTTGGAAGGTGAAAACAAACAATGATTGATCTGGAGAAAGGGCAGATTTGACCACAGGTGCACTCATGCAAAGATACACAGTGAAATTAAGGGAAGAATCAGAGCTCATTGGACAAGAAAATCTAAACCAAATTCACATCCATACTAGAATGTTATAATGAAAAGCACCTAAGAAAGCTACGTTTAGCACAGTGAGCCCTACTCGAAGACCGAACCACTGATCCCTGCAAAAATCATGGACTACAAATTATGAGGTGTGTCCATACTTCAGTCACTGGACGAATGTTGCCAAAAGTAGGAGCTAAAGGACAAGAATTTAGATCCTTTGAACTTAGAGCTCAGTGCTGAAAGAAGCTTGAGGACTGGAAATACAGTTGGAAGGTTTGTTTGTGTGTTTGTTTGTTTTTGTAGTTGTTGTTTTGGGTTTTTTGGCAGAGCCAACATGAGAACTTTAAGACCAGAAAATGCTGGTACCTCTGCACAGTCAGTTTGAGGGAGGACAACCCATATCCAGGCAGCTGAATATATGGTGAAGTGATGTGAAAATATTACGTATTTTCATTTGAAATTCATATAACTTTTCCTAGAATATTCAGCTTTCTTCCACCAGGTATTTTTATCTTGGACAAGGAAGATAATGCTCATTTTTAAACATCGGCACAGTTCAAAATTGTAAATAAATCAGCTGTACCTGTTTTGGTCCCATTTGTGCACTTCCAATCTGGAATAGCATGATGGGGCAAGGGGTGTCAGATGTTGCATATTTGTGCAAATTTATCATCAGGACTGTTTGGAAAAACTGGAATATGTGTGTAAACTTAATATAATATATGTTATAAATAATTTGTGTTAGAGAATTAAATATTTCAGCATTTGTGAAACCAAAGCCAGTAACAGGGGAAGAAAGCAATTTGCACCAGAAAGGAGGGAGTCATCAAGCAAGGATAAGCTGTCTCCAGAAATGTGTATTCTAATGGATTTTTCATCTGACAACCCCTCCATGATATGCATCCGATATGCAACTACGATAAGATTAATATGCGTCCCCAAGATGTGTATTCCTGAAATGAATTCCAGTAAAAAGAATTAAGTATTCATCCCTTCCTGGAAAACTCTTCATCAGACTGGCAGCGAGAAAGGAAAATACATGAATATGCTAAAGAAACAAGAACAACAAAAGAGCGAGAAAACCCCTGTTCAGTTGGGAAAATGTATAAAAATGGGACCCTGAAAAGGCAGAACTTGTGAACCACGGGGGAATTCGGAGCGATTGAGTCCAATTCGTTGTTCACCCAGTGCCGACCCCGGGCTTGGCACTGTTTTGCTTGTGGCTTTTTCAAAGCTTACACTTTGACTATTTAGTAAATTCTCTTTAATTATTAAATTGGCTAAGTCATTTATAACATGGTTTATTCAAAACTTATATTTTGATTAATTAATAAATTCTCTTTAATGATTAATTTGGCTATGCCTTTTATAACATTAATAGAAGATTTACACTTAATTAATCACAACCTCTCCATGGGCAGTGTTTGCACTGACCCAGCAATTTGGAGCCCAGGGAGAAATAGTTTGCAAACTAGTCTGTGCTGAATACAGGTGAGATGACAGATACCAGGGCTCTAAAGGGCCTGAACAATTGTAACTCTCCAGCTGCAGCATTCAGCCTGACAACCTTGAGGTAGTCTGTGTAGTCATAGAAATTCCAAGGGAAAGTAAGTTCTCTGCTGGGAAATCCCTATCTTTTGGCCTCTCGTTTTTCCTCTGTAAATTCAGTATTTACTGTGTTACTGTATATTCAACAGGCTTGGTGTGTCTGGGTATGGAAAAGGGAGGAGGAATTAGGAAGAGGGTTTTGCTAAATATCCTGTTCCATTCTTGTTAACTAAACTTGTTTGAATTCTCTAAGCTATTAACACCCCTGCCCATCTGCAATCTTTTCCCATTCATGCTGCAAGTCAATGTGTATATGTGCATTTAAGATAATGCCCACTGCAGGTTTATCACACCGAACAAGCATGGCACTAAGCTCTGAGTGCTTTCTCAACTTAACAGCAATGCATTATTCATGATGGCTTGTCACTGAGTGTACCCAGAGTTCCAGTGGTTCGACAATCCCAAAACTCAGATTACTTGGCATGCTCAGTCAGCCTGCTGGCAAACGGGTCTGAGAAGGTTGCAAAACCTTACTGCAAAGCACAGAACATGCAGTACAGCCTTTTGCAGGGAAAGCAAGCCCCCCCCAGTTATCTCCTAAGAAAAGAAAAATGACCAAATTTTTAAATTTCCTCTAGCTCATTCCAACAGTGCTGTCAGTCAGTAGTGCAGGTTTTGTACTCTATAGGAGCATTGCACAAAAGGAAAAAGCTGAAAAAGTGGTGATGGTGCTAACACAGACACACAGTGTTAATTTTTTTTTTTTAATCATTTCTTCTAGGCTAATCCATGCCTCATTTTCCCCATACTCAGCTAAACAGGGGACCGGTGTTTGGAAAGCAGTGTGACCTACCCAGGAACAATGGGGTGATGGAGTGAAAAAGGTAGCTGCTTCACACAGTGCCTCTAAGACAGAGTCTCTCCCACTTCAGTCCTGCTGCTGCTCTCCAAGTCTAGTCTTTACTCAGCACCTTCATTCTGAAGATACATATTATGTTTAACTCACACAAAGGGTTTCTCAAATAATCTAAAATAAACTGCTTTCTCAACATGAAGTGGGGTAGGGATAAACCCTTTTTCAAAGGAAAGTTAGGAAAATTAAAAAAGGTTCTGAAGTGAGACTGATTTTTATGAGTGGGTCAGCTTTCACAGAACTTCACGCAAATTGTGGTGCCAGCTATTTTATTAGTTTAGTTTCTAACCATGGTGCAGGTGCTATAAGGTGTCTGATACCCCTCCTTTTCTTCAAAGTAGGGAAGTTTTGTAATTTGAAGTTTTGAAATCACTAGAATTTTGCAGAGAGAAAATTCAAGTCAGGTTCACAAGTTGCAAGAGACCTGCTCTGGGATTTGCCTTGGGACGAAACCCCTCTCTAAAATAAATTTTGCCCAAATGTCAACATAATGTTTGTATTAACTCAAAAAATGGACAAAGGCTTTAGTTACTCATAATCCACACTGAACTAGGAGTAGTGGAAATGGATACTTTTATTGAAGCCATATATCTTAAGTTTCACATGAAGTGAAAATAAAGATAGTAGATGTCAGGGAGCAGAATGGTCCCCCTGTTATCCAGGAGGAGGCAGTCAGAAAACTGCTGAGCCATTTGGATGTTTACAAATCTATGGGACCAGATGGGATCCATCCCAGGGGGATAAGGGAGCTGGTAGATGAGCTTGCAAAGCTGCTCTCCATCATTTACCAACAGTCCTGGTGAGGTTCCAGATGACTGGAAGATGGCCAATGTGATACCCATTCACAAAAAGGGTGGGAAGGAGTGAAATGCCACGGAAAGAACTTCACAACTAATAATAGTTAGAGCGGTATGTATTTATTGATCCTGAAAATTATAGACCAGTCAGCCTGACCTCAGTACTCAGTAAGATAATGGAACAGTTTATACTGAGTGTCATCATGCAGATTGTACAGGATGGCCAGGGTATCAGACCCAGCCAGCATGGATTTAGGAAGGGCAGGTTGTGTTTGACTAACCAGGTCTCCTTTTATGACCAGGTGACCCACCTGGTGGATGTAGGAAAGGCTATGGATGTTGTCTATTTGGACTTCAGCAAGGCCTTTGACACTGTCTCCCACAGAATACTCCTGGAAAAGTTGGCAGCCTGGGGCTTGGGCAGGAGCAGTCTTTGCTGGGCTAAGAACTGGCTGGATGGCCGGGCCCAGAGAGTGGTAGTGAACAGTTTGGTGCATCTGGTTGCACCCAGCTGGTGGCCAGTCACCAGTGGTGTCCCTCAGGGGTCTCTGCTGGGGCCAGCTCGATTCAATATTTTCATTGATGACATGGATGAGGGTATTGAGCCTTTCCTTAATAAATTTGCAGACAACACTGAGCTGGGAGCATGTGTTGATCTGTTGGAAGGTAGGAGGGCTCTGCAAAGAGACCTGGAACAGTTGGATGGATGGACAGAGTCCAATAAAATGAAGTTTAATAACTCCAAGTATCAAGTTCTGCATTTTGGCCACAATAATCCCCTGCAATGTTATAGGTTGGGGACAGTGTGGCTGAACAGTGCCCAGGCAGAAAGGGACCTCTTTGACAGCTGGCTGAACACGAGCCAGCAGTGTGTCCTGGTGGCCAAGAAGGGCAATGGAATCCTGGCCTGGATCAGGGATGGTGTGGCTAGCAGGAGCAGGGAGGTCATTCTTCCCCTGTACTTGCCACTGGTGAGGGCACACCTTGAGTGCTGTGTCCAGTTCTGGGCCCCTCAGTTTAGGAAGGACTTTGAGGTGCTTGAGCACGTCCAAGGCGGCAACAAGGCTGGTGAGGGGCTTGGAGCACAAGCCATATGAGGAATGGCTGAGGGAGCTGGGGTTGTTTAGCCTGGAGGAAAGGAGACTCAGAGGTGACCTTATCAGGCTCTGTAACTCTCTGAAAGGTGGTTGCAGTCAGGTGAGGGTCGGTTTCTTTCTCCAGGTGGCAACTGACAGAACAAGAGGACACAGTCTTAAGCTGTGCAAAGGGAAATATAGGTTGGATATTAGGAAAAAGTTTTTCATGGAAAGGGTGATGAAGGACTGGAATGGTCTGTCTGGCAAGATGATGGAGTCACCATCCCTGGATGTGTTTAAAAAAAGATTGGATATGGGACTTGGTGCCATGGTTTAGTTGAGGTATTAGGGCATGAGTTGGGCTTGATGATCTTGAAGATGTCTTCCAACCTAGTAATTCTGTGATTCTGTAAAAATGAATATTTTTTCTTTTTTCCCCTCTGGGGCTTTTCAGTCACAGCTTTTCTTCCTCAAGTAGCTATTTATAGACCTGAACATAAAAATTGAATTTAGCCAAGTGTTCTCATCACTCAGGAACTAAATACCAGAAAAAGATCATACCTCTCCCATACTGACTTTAAATTGCATCCTGACTCATAAGAAAATGAACATGAAACGAAGCTTCATATAACACATAGAAATTATTGAACCTTCTCTTTCCTATTGCTTTAGTCAAAGCAGCCATGTTTTCTTTAAAGTCAAGACCAATTCCAAAGCTAACAGCTGCTATAGTATCTATTACAAGGTTGGAATGGAAAGTGGGGGAGCATCAAAAAGTTTTAGAAGATTTGTGTGCATCTATTACCCTGTGCCAAAGAGGGATAAAATGGGTCAATTGCACAAAATGCTCATTTGGTGCTTACTAACACAAAAAGGCAAATTCTATTATGTGATATCAATGCTGGTGCTGTCAAGTTACCAGCACACTGTGACATAAATTAATATCCAAAATGCTTTTTAATATGCTGATACTGCAGAATGATCATCCCATGGATGTAAATCGACTTTATGTGCAAAACGGTATGGCTGTTTACTCCAAAATGCAGATTTTTCAAATTTAATTTTTCTCTCTTAGAGGTTCTTGGGAATATTTCCACTGACCTCAGTAAAACAGTAGATCAGGGGCTAAACCCCTTTGAAAACTGCATCAACGGTACCGTGGCGTTAAATGCCAGATACAGTGAGAGAGATAATTGTCGATATATAAACAATCTGGTTTTTACCAAGCCTGTATTATTTTAGGTGTTTTGGAGATATTTTCATTTAATTTTTAAAGGTATCAAAAAGAAAATGCAAACTGATGCAAGGAAAGAGTTTCATTGCATCAAGTCAGACATAAACTGGGCATCAGGCATAACCTTAAAGGTATTTAATAATTGAGTGAAAGCACTTCAAAGATTCTTGGAAAATACACATCTCTCAAGCTTGGTTCATTGGTTTCCTATCTACCAACAAAGTAATAAGCATCCCCACACAGGAAGCAATAAATAATGCCATCACTCTTACAAGTAAGCAAGGTTCGTGGAAATAAAAAAACCCCTGCAACTGTGGTACTCTAACCCCAAGAAGCTCCCTAATGAGCTACATGGAAAGAAAGAGATACAGCATTTGCACTAATATACTTCTATTTCTTTAAAGACTTCATCAGTTGAAAAATATTTTCTTATTCCTAAAAAAGGAAAAAATGATAAAAATTAATTGCTTCTTTCACAATGCTGATGCCTTAAAAATGCAATTTCTGCTTGTTTTTTTTTTTGCAGATGTCCTAGTATACAACCATTCCCTTCATCATTTCTACATAGACATCTGATAAACTTTTCCTTCCAGCTTGATTTTAACCATTATTTTTGTTATTGGGTTCAAATGAGCATAAACTGGACTGGCATGAGAATTGTACTTACCTGTTCATGAACTTGTATCGACGATGCAGGTAATAGATTTTTCTCCTGGAAGAACAGCAAAAATGAAGCCAGTCGAGAAGAAAACCCATCGTCAGTTACAGTATGAACTAGCAAGGAAGGAAAGGAGATTGAAGACAGAAGCCTGTAAGAGGTGGAGGAAGAGACTAAAAGAGAGATTAACAGAACTGTCAAAGGAAGCCACACAGACACTGGTGGCATTTGAATTGCCAGAAGGTCATAATTTTCCCATTGTCTCCTCCTTTTCTGCTATTTGTCATGTGTGAAAAATGGGGATCCAAAGACATTTCTATTTCAGCGTTCATAAACTATTGCAGGAATGCTATAGGACTGACACAAATATGGATAAATTATATGACATCTACTAGGGAGTTATTAAACCTGCATTTGGTGAAACACAAGGGAAAATCACTTAGAAAAGCCAGGAAAGCTGTAACACATGCAGTACCAAGCAGGGTCGGTGATTGCTGTTGGGATAACATCCCTTGAAACAGCATATAGGCTACACAAGCAAGTGCACATGTGCTCAGCACCCCGCCAGGTGTGCAGCCACTCCCTCTGCCCCTTGTGCAGGCTGGTTTCTGTTGTCAGTGCAATATGCTGTGTGTGAGAGCAAATGATGAGCAAGTGAGCAGACAAGGAGACACGAGCAGACACATGCTGAACCCACTCCCAGCCTGCCTTCTGACCAGCTCTGCAGTGCAGAGAAGACCCTAACCATCATGTGTAGATCCAGAACAGGGAGTCCACCTCCTGTGCCACTCCCCTGCTGGCAGCTCTTGTTCTTCTCATAGATGCCTATCATACCACAGCTGTCAGGATTTGACACATTGCCTTCAGCACAGAGATCACATCTTCATAACAGTTAAGAAAATCTGAGGGTTCTTGAGTGTGGATTCGGGACTCCTACTCCTTACTGGAAGATTTGGTTGCCTGACCAAACTCTGATTTCCTCCTCCAGAGGCTGACTTTGTTATCTACTGAAGGTCATTGCTAAATCAAGGTGGTTTCTGTGTATTCTGAGAGGCTCCATTGTGTAATACAGAACTGTACCACTTTCTGGAAAATGAAGGCTTACACCACATGTTCTAAATATTGTGGTAGATGTAGTGTAGGAATGCTTTTAGTGTCTTGGAAGCAAGTCCTCTAAAATAAAACAGCAGTAATACTTTATAAATGATAAAATTTGGTTAGTATTCCAGGTTAATTTTCAGAACTCTTGGACATTTTTGTTATCAGAGTCCATACCATGCTGGGGAAGTAAAATGTTTTAAACTATTTCATATTGGCCAGCCTTCTTTGGATTATTATCTTAGTGTTATTTATCTTGCTCTACTCAATAGGAGCAGAGAAAGATCAGAGCTAAGTGTTTCTGAAGATTCCATCCAATTCTTGTTTTTGCTTCCAATATTCAGAGGTATCCACCACTTTTTCATTCCTGCTTTGAAACACCAAGGATTTCATCCAGTGACACATGGACCTTGCACAGTTTCAGCCTGAATAATCAGGAGCAATAAGCAATCAGCAGCTCTTAAAATGAGGGCTTAAACAAAGGCATCTGGAAACACACCATCTAGACTTGTGGGCATTCTGTAAAATTTTTTTGAAATGGTAAACTGTACTTTGTTTTTAAGACAGAATTGAAGAGCCTTCCCAGCAGTCACTAGTGAATTACTATGATTTCCTCTTAATAATGCTGTAGTAATTTTCTCTCTATGGATGCCATGGATGTGGAAAGAATGAAGCCATGATCCTGAAGCAGATCAAGAAAAAGTCAGTATTTTCATAATCTGTATGACACCTACTTTGCTATCTGCTGAATGATCAGGAAGAACAAGCTGCTCCATGACTAAATTCAGACTTCCTGGTGTATTTCTGAATCATGAGACCTCACCCTATTGCCAGAGCGGGTCCATCTCAAGGAATGCATTAGAAGTCAAAGAAGGCACACTTTTCGCCTAATCCATTGTTTCAATGGCTAGAGCGCTTCCAAAAAAGAATACTACTATCCTGCAATGACTTATGATTGCTTTTAGAATTTTCTCTTTAGGAATAAAAGCATAAGGAAAAACAGTTGAAGATTTGCTGTGAAAATGAAAACAAAATAAATACAAAATAAGCCTGCAATTTTGTCCTTTATACATATCCATTTTTCCTTATGAGTTCTCTACTGCTACAGGGTGTGTCACACCAGAGGCATTTTTCATACTTAGATAAGAAAAAACAGAAGGCATCCTACAAAGGCACTAGCTCACTAGTTGCATATTCTGGGTTTCACTCTTTTCTTATTCAGGAGTAATTACATTAAAATCAATGGAGCTTTATATTGCAAACCCTGATAACTGAAAGAAGAATCAAGGCCTCTCAGTTCATGGACTGTGGTCAGTTCCAGTGGAAGCCTTTATGCTACTTTAAAAGTTCTGATAACCAGCAGAGTAAAAGCAGTATTTTACATTGAAAATTTCATAGCCCAACATACAATTAATATTTAATCAATTGTAAAAATAACTTGAATTTCAATGTGGAATCAATCTGGTTATCAGTAGCATTTAATAAAAATTCTCTATTTTCTCCACAGAAAAAAGCATTTGTGGCTTAAATTGTTTTCCTATTAGATGAGATACTTACTCATACTTATTTATGGGATACAAACTACATACTATACAAGCAATTTACAGGTGCATACCAGATACGTCAAACAGACATGCACTTTCTGTGCTGCCTTACGTACCTGGATCTTCTTGACCTCCCATTGATTTCAATGAAATGTCCATTTAAAAAACAGCAGCGCACAAGTATGCAGGGGGCTCCAGCATTGAAGGGGTTAAAGGGCCTAAGGACAGAATACCCCATGAAAACAGCCACACTGCTACAGCCTATCTTAATCTCAAACCAGAATTGTACTGAAAGTGTAGGCTTTAACAAGAAACAGCAATGCACGTGGTATCTAAGGAACTCCATTTATATTTTCAAAAGGTGTGTGGTATCTTATAGAAAAGCTTTTCTATATAGGGATTTTGGTGTTATCACATTAACTTTACAGTATAGTGTGGCTTTGGAGGTTGAGACAAAATATGACTACACCTACCTGAAAGGCATTCTTACATTCATTAGTTCAGCATATTTGCCCAGGACCTCCCAAGGGGCATGCAGTTTCACAAAGATGATGTCACTGTTTGCTAGGGATGACTGCAAAATAGAAACAAAACAGCCACCAGAGCTTACTTTTTCAAGTAAAAATAAAGAAACCATAGTCAGTTGTCAATGTGATGTGTCACCCTTCCCAATTTCTTACTCTTCTTGAAATGTTGCATCAGTATTTTGTCAACTCATTTTTCTTCTGCTATCCTGAAAGCCATGATGTGAAGGGAGAAGCACTCCTTTCTGGTGTGCATGTGTGCCTCCTTTACATGGAAAAGAGGACATGGAGGGCAGACAGATGCATCTATGGGTTAGCTGAGTGTACATAGCATGAAGAGAACTTTATGCAGGGCATGCACATCAGCACGGCTGCTACCTCACAAGAAAGCTGTCTTGCGAAGACCGGAGGATGTGCAGCAAAGAGGAAAAGAGGAGGAATGTTTGCACTCAGGAGGAGACACAGTGTTCTAAAAGAAAGCTACAGCAGCTGATATGAGAATATAGAGAGCCACACAATAATAGTGGAAGATAAAATGTTCAAATTCTAATGAATATTAATTAAATTTTCATGAAGTTACATGTAATACAATTTTAGACAATGAAGTGGATGGCATTCTAAGAAATAGGTAGAAGTGTACTTAGTAGGAGAAAAGGAAAATACGATGACAGAAAACCAGAAAATTGTTAGTTAGCTTTGGGGATGATTTCTTAGTTTTTTAGATGTTGTCCCATATTCAATGTTTCTCACATAAATTCTCGGTTAACACAAGTTACTAGGAGTTCTTAAATCTAGTATTATTTATCTGGAAACTACTGTGACAATATGGATGGCAGGCTGACATTTATACTTTTTACACTCTCTCACCACTATCTTGATAGATGCTGAAACTATTGAATTTGCATGCCCATGTCCTTAGAGTAGCTAAAAAACTATTACTAGTTTGTGACATGATAGGAATGAAAACTCCAATATTTGAGAAACATTTTCTTTAGCACATCAAAAAACTTCAAAAGACAAACAAACAAATAAAACGAAATCAAAGGAAAAAAACCAAACCCACCCAACCCAAAATCCCAACCCAATCGCTATAGTGTTAACATTTTATAAACAAATACAGTATTAGAGCATAATGGACACAGAGAAATATTTGTACTCAAAATATTACTGGGGTGCAAATATGGATTTAACATATAAAGGAATGAGTGACTTTCTGGTGCTAAAAGCCGCAGGAAAAAAATATCTTTCTTCTTTGCTGATGTATTTCTGAAAAATATTTCAGTACAAAATGATACAGCAGCAATAAAATGCCTGCAAGAGACTTGCTTCAGAGACAATGAATTCAATTTCCTTGACTTTTATGGATTCTAAATCAGGCTTTAATTATGTTTTTCTTTATAGGTACATTTCACACATTAGCTTTTATTTTCCCATGAGAATTTAGCAAGGAGATACCACAAAGCCAAAACTAAATTCTGTCACCCTAAAAATCTCTCGCAAACTGCTCTCTCAAAGGTGAGGTTGCCAGCAGCTGATTGGCGATTTTACCATAAACAGCTTGGATTAAAAAAAAAAGAGAGCAAATCCACTAAAACTCAAAAGAACCATCTAAGAAGCCCAACATAGAGAAAGAAACTACAGTAGTAACACAGCAATAAAAACTGAGAAATGGAGGGAATTTATTAAAAACAACTTCTAAACTTAGTGATGGCTGTTAAACAGGAAGTTTATAAGTATTTTCCAACATATTGCAGTTTAAGCCATACTAGATATGGGAGCCAAACATGACTTATGAGGATGCTGCTTTAGAAGTGAGCACTATCTAAATTTGCTATCTTATGCATTACATGTTTTCATGTAGTAACATGAAAAACTTCCAAATAGTTCACAATCAGATGTTTGAAGAATCATCACAATACAGATGTTTAAAGAATATTTTTTTACTCTGTATCTTGCAATGTTGGCACATCAAAAATATTTTCAAAATGACAATCAGCTTTGCCAACAGATCTAACCAACAGAAAATCTAATCAAAATACACTTGGCAGGTTCAGTCATATTCAGAAAAAAAAAGAAACAATAATTCTAAATTATTAATATAAAAATCCATTTCTCCTGGGTTTGATTATTTTAAGTGTTCCTAAAGGAAAGCACTAAGCAAGGCTGAGAAAAGCTAGGCTGAAAGAAAATGACTGGAAAGAGAGTAACAAAACCAGATGCAGGATGAATTGAATGAGATGTCACACTCACCTAATCTAAGGAGTAAATAGCTAGCCGAAATGTCTGGAAAAATGATAGCATGAAGACCATCTTCATTATAAAAATACTTTAGTGAATGGAATCTCCTAAACTCTCTTGGTTACATTAGTATTTAGACTCAGTATCCTTCATCTTATAAATGTTTCCACTGAGAATAGAGGAACATTCTTCTGTTGTAATTGACTTTAAAGGGCTGGCTCATTAAACGATTTCAAGAAGTAAACTCAATTTCACATTATGGGAACATGCAAACAAAAATCAATGTAGCATTACTCCCCTTGGAAACTTAAATAAGACAACTATTGACATGAACAATCTGCTATAAAGTGATGTCCAGATGATGAAGAAAGAAAAGCAGAGGAATTAAGGGGGAAGACCAATGAGATAAAACACTTAGCAAATACAGAAATGGAATAAATGTTTGGAATTGACTTGTAGCACTAGTGGCTATAGTTATCACCATGCAATAATTTTCAGGCCACGGATGTTCAAATAAGTTGTTGAACTGATTTATTGAGGAAGACTATCTATAAAAAACCTGATTTTCTTATGGTCACTAACAAACATTCTCGGCAGTCTTCAGAACAGCATAAAGCCAGGGTGACAAGAGACTTACCAGAATCAGACAACTGTAGATTCATCTAGGATGGAAGGGACCTCTAGGATTGATCTGGGCTAAGCCTCTGGCTAAGGCAGGGCTAACTTAGATCAGCCTGTTCAGACAGAAGTTTGTCCCATTGAGTACTGAATACCTCTACAGGCAGAGATTTCACAGCCTTTGGGCAACCCACTGACTGAAACTGGCTAGAGAAAAGAATATTTTCTGTGGAAGAACTGCCCTCTTCCATAGAGAAATGTTGGGTTAAAACTACCACTTTCTAGACTTGTTTTCCTTTAAAAACACCCTTATTTATTACAAGAACTGTATTTAATTGTTATTCTCATTGAGAAGTGGTAGCAAGGTATACTTAATTTAATTGACCTGATCTTCAAAAGGTTTGTATGGTAGAAGTCAGATCACCAGAGTCTGGGTTATAGACAGTCAATATATATTTTGGCTTCACTGACAAACATCATTAGTACCATATCATTGCTGTCAGCCCTAGAATACAGGCAGTACTATAGGTTCACATATTAAATAGACTTGCCCTTCTGGCAAGGCTATGTTTCTATTTACCACTAAGTTCATAAAGACATCACTTTTTCCCAAAGAAATCCAATCAACTGCAAACACATTTAAAAAACAAAGCCACATATTCCTCTCCAGTATCACTATGTAAGGAGTGAAAGACACTAAAGCATGGACCATTTATGTAACTCCAAAAGCAGAAACACCTGCTGTAGTGAGTTACAGTCATCAACTAGGTTGAGGAAAGCTTGTAAAGGTCAGGTTGTCATTTTGCTTCTAAAGCGGTCACAAAGTGTTGCTAACTGCTGGTTAAGTCCTGGCTACTAAGGCCCATGTATTCCTGCAAGCATTTTAACATCTTTTGATGGCAAGATTTAAATATATATATATATATTCGCTATTGACCTGACACTGCTCATTCTGAATTTATCATTGCTAGTCTGAACAGAAGCAGAGTTATGCTGACATGGAATGTCACTTGAAAAGCCCATATTTTGCTGTATTTGCAGGCTGCCCTCCAGCATCAAGTCTAAAGATTAGTATCTTTTGTCAAATATTCTATTGAATATTCTCTTCCTCTTGCTAATTTTGGTTCGTTATCAATAATATTGTCAAGTCATTTTAAGACAAAAGCAATTGTAGGTACTCACCTTGATATAAGCCTTTCTTGAGTCTAAAAGTTAAGAAAGTTGAGAAACCCTATTCATGGCATATAACCTTGAAGGATAAAATTACAGTGGTCTCCAACTGAATGGCGCCATTGTTTATTTGCCTTGAGGCTGCTAGGCAGGTTTTCAAAACAATAGGGCAAAAAATAGGCCAGGATTTACCATTAAGGTGTTTACCCTATCATCATTTAAGAGACAGTTTCTCAAGGCTGAGTCTCTCCACCTTTGAAAGCCTTTCTCATAAAAATAAAATAAGTATGATTTTGAAACAGATTCAACAACCAGAATCAGTATCACCTACTTTAGGAAGATCCTACAAGGCAAGTTAAAAAGCCAGAAGAGAAACAGTTCTTTACATTTTGGCAAATCTAGATAATTTCCGGTAAGACCATAATGCAGTGAAAAACAGAAAAGGAGACAAAATCAACATACTTCCTCTAGTAACAATTCTCTCTGTAATCCAACTATGTAGGATGTCTGAGAGTAGAGTAGTAAATAGTAACTACTACATGTTCCACTGTTTTTGAGAATTGCTTAACAGCACAGATTGGTTTGCCATGTGGAGTGAATTAAGGGGAAAAACAAAACCCAGAAAATTTTAGTTCATTAAACTGTTCTTCCTCTGCAAAACCAAAGTAAATGTAAATTCACATGGGTAATTCCACAGAGCTGGAAAAAGAAGAAGGTGTATTCTGCCAAAAGTTTTCCAGTGCATACATTACCACTGGGCAATTATTTACATACTGTCAATGTATGTCTGGTTTCACGGAGAATATTAGATACTCACAAACATTAACTTCCACATTCATGCTTCCGAGGAACCTAATGAATAACAGTGCCAATATCTTTCCCATATACACTTTCAATCAAAGCACAGGTTTAGTGACAAAGGGGAATATATTTTTCACATTTTGATTAGGATATTAAGAAGCCTTTGACTTGCAAGAAACTGTAGGGCAATAGTAGTAAGGATGAAAATAAGAATAGAAAAGATAGCCCTATGTAAAAAGTAGGAAGCCGTTCATAAAAGCAATTTTGACCTGAGAACACTGACATGTGAAATGTAGAATAACTTGATGTAAGGAGACAGAGGCACATGATTACAATTTAGAATGATTTTTATGTGAAATCTCATGACAAAATCTGATGATGAAGTAAAGTTTTTTTTTTTACTTTACAAAGTACTTGTAGAGGGTCTGCTCCAGTGGAGTTACTAATGCAGGCAGGTGGCTGCTTCCTGCCAGCATTCAGGCAATGTGTCATCTAATCTAGCTCAGAGCAGGCGTCATTGTTACAGTGCTTAATTTCTGGCAGCATTTGACAGGATCTTAATTCTGGAACAGAACAAGGGCAAATGCTTGCAGTGTCCTTCTACATAGACAGAAATATGTGAGTGGGAGGACAGCTTCAAGAACAGGGTAGGTTACTTGAGTAGAAGTAAAATGCAAATACTATTTCACTGCTCAAATTTACTGTGCAATGATGAGCTCACGATCTGCAGCAGAGAAACACTAATTCCTTTAAGTTAAGAAATTACATCAGAAGGAATTCATTAATTCCAACAAATGTCATCTAAATCTGCAGAATGGATCTTACAGTAAGGTAACTTAGATGTAGTAAATCAACCATGGAAACAATATCCTCTGACTTGGGCTGCACTTCCGAGAGAAGAGAGTTAGAAATACCTGCAGCATGACCATCTTACTAGAAAAGGTTGACATGACCATGAGATAACGATAACACATTTCTTGATAAATCCATCAGCAAATACTGAATGAATACAGGCTAGACCATCTGGGTAAGATCTCTGTGACAAAATAGCTAATAATATAGAATTTATCTGACAAATATATTTTAATTCCTCTGGACTAGAAAATTAGTATAAACTTGTGAAATCATTATTTGCAGATTTAAAAATGCAGATAGCTAAAGTCTCTGGGCAGAATAGTGCATTTTTGACTTATGAAAACAGTATTTGACATTGTCTCTTTACATGAAATGTAAGTTAATGTCTCAAATTTTAGATTAAAAGAAGTTAATACTTTATACAGTCATAGTTGACATAATCAAATCTTTTTGACTGTTCTATGGGTTGAAGAAAGGCCTCTTAAGTACATTATTTTACTTTTGACACCACAGGCCATTAAAAATACATCACACAATTGAACTACATTTTATAAGGCAGCTTCCTTTGCAATTTATCCCAAGTGTAAAATATAAAGCCGATTTTTTTTCCCAATATGCATTTATTTCTCGTTAATAATTTTCTGTAGTAAAAAATACTTATATTTAATGAATTGTCCATTAAATACTCATTTTTGCTTTTAGAGGCTTATTGGAAAAACATTGCTTTGGTAAAGAAAAAGGCAGCTTATTTTTTGTCCAACAGTTAATTTCACAAATATGATAATTAATCAAACACACAAAAAATGCAGGCAGGCTTATGATAACTTTTTCATACAAATAACCTAGAGAAAGCTTAATAAGCTGCTTATTGCATCATAGAATAATATAGGCCATCTAGTCAAATCTCCTGCTCTATGCAGGGACAACTAGAGTGATTTGTGGGGTCTTGAATATCTCTGTGGCTGGAGACCTTGCAACCTCTCTGGGCACCAGATACTCTCTGGACAGAAACATCACAGCTGAACTTCCACATGCATGCAGAAGTGTCGGCAGCAGCCCAGGTTCTGTGCACCTGCTCATGCTTCAGCAGTGTGAAGCTCTTTGGTTGTTCAACTCCCTCTTCAGAGTCTTGTTTCTCAGCTTATACAATCAAGGAAGACAAGAAATACATATATGACTATCAATCTGGACTCCAAATTCTTTTCAGCACCCATACTTTCCAGGATGCAGTGAACTGCCCTGCAGATCTCTGTAAACTTCTGTATTTGATGGTGCAACTCAAAATTCTTTCTAAAGGAAGATACACATGAGCTCAACAAGAGCACAGCTGAGGAAGAGACTATTTTTAAGGTCACAGTCAGTTCAGTTCAATTCCGTCCACAAGACACAAGCCCCAAGTTCTTCAAGCCAGCTACACATCTGCCACATGAGTAATTACAGGCAGAGGTGTTAGCCCATGCCTTAGGGGAAGCGGTGGGGTAATGCATATGCTCTTTAGCACAGTTTGGTATCTAGGGTCCTGTCCCATGTTGGCATGACTAGAATAACTACCTCAAGTGACAACACCTGGGTGGGTTTCTGCACCATTCCTGGCTGTGCAGGACACACATGTGCCTGTGCTCTGCAGGAAAGTCACAGAAGAAGACTCTGACTCCTCCAACTCAGACTTAATGCAGCTTCTCATTTTCCAGGGAAGAAAAAGCACCAAAGAAAAACCAAGGTCCAGTTAAATGAAGGGGAAAGATGCATGTGAAGAATGTGAATCACTCACAACTCTGCCAGTTACAGTTACCCACAAACTCTGCTACTCTGGGCAATTCAAATGTTTGTTTACTCAATTAAACTCTCAGCTTTCTCAGCTTTCTGTGCCTTACTTATCTTACTGCAAGGACTATTAGAATTGGAAGGAGTTTGAGGAGCCATCTTTTAATAATTAATTTCACATTGCTCAAATCATTGCTGCAAAACTTTCCTGCCTTCTCATTTAAAGGCAGAGATATGAGCAAGCCATTTTCCCTTTCTTCTCCCCCTTTATACAAACAGTTATACAATTATTATGTCTCTTTAATAAGATGGCCAAAGTGAATTTCTGGACAACAGCATTCTGTAGTCTTACAGAGGTACTCAAGAGATCTGATACATTAAAAGGATGCAACAACATTTTACACAGGAGGTTGTTGTAAATATGCCAAAGCATATGGCAGAGCAGCCATCTCTTCAGATACACCACCATTACTACATGAAAGGGGAGTTCTTTCCAAAGCACAATGTGATGGTGAGAACCGGTTTGATTACCACTATTCAGTTCACAATTCATATTAAAATAATTAGATAGATTGACTATCTTTTAAATCCCAAACCATGCTCAGACTGTATAACTTCCCACAAAAAATTAAATACAAAACCCCAAGAGAGAAAGGCAAATCCATCTTATATGTGTTGTCTTCAGTGAATCACATTTTATTGTTGATCATGAAAAGAAATCTCAGTTTAGTGCAGAGTGGAAATATCTAATAATTGGTGATGTATATGATTTTTCACCTGTCTGCTCAGCTAAGCAAATAATTTGACCTCTGTATGTAAATAGATCACCTGATGTTAAAAACACCCACATCAGAAACAGAAGAAAAACCCCACTTTTTTAAGCAAAGATAGAGTAATTAGAATCTAGCTGGAGACAAGGTGAAATTGAAATACACAATGTCTCAAAGAAGGCATGGATCCTCTGGATCCTTTGTGCATCTGTGTACAAATCCCTTCATTTGTTAGACAGGCTTTAAATGAAACAAGGTCAAGGTATGACAAAGGCAAATTATGAATTTTCTTCAGACTGTTCTAATTTATTGTGATAAAGCAATGCCCATACATGGCACAATGAGATTGTGAAGGCAGACACCTAAACATGAGCTCTGCTATTGATCAATTATTGCTGTTCCCAATGTGCCCACTGACATAAGGTGCTGGATGAAAACACCTCCTGTATGACACAGAAGAGCCGAGCAGCACCAGATGGAACTCAGTATCTTAATGGTTCAATAAATGTGATAGAGCACAGAGATGATTTTCTCTCCTAGTTTAAGGCTCTTACATGCAGATTTAATGAGAGGAGTTGCAGAAAACAAACAAGTCCTCTTTTTCTCAAAAGACAACATCCCTACCACATGAGATAACATTAGTTTTGATCTGATTGCATATGTTGCAAAGTGGTGGTACTAATCCTGAAATTGTTTGCAGAAAAATTTTGGATTTTGAGATCCCTACGATGCTGTGAAATGAAGGTCACACATACACTGGCAAAGAATCCCCCTTTCCAAATTCCCTTGTACCATGAAAACTGCTGTAATGGAGATTCTTTACTTAACAGACAATACTGTCCTTCTCTAGAGATAAAAAATATTATTGTCTTTAAGAAACCTCCAGCTAACAAAAGGCATCTTATTCAGCTTAGGAAAGTATAAATGTATTTTTTTTCTATTGACAGATAAATATTGCCAGATTTTTAAAATTATTTTGCCCATTTTTTTATAAGGGATGTGCCGCTCAGAGTTGCAGCAGAGAATTCAGAGTCCAAAAGTGAAACAGAAGTTACAAAAGAGATTTTAGCTCTGTGGTACTATTCAGGTCCTTTTATTCAGTGCAAAATTTTGGAGTAGAATTGAAATTCTCATCTATTGTACCTCTGGAATGAATATGCTTACAGCAATCTGTTTTGTTCTCGTCTACAGGGAAGTATAGAAATTCAAAATGGAAATAAAACTACAATCTCACTTCACTTAATAATCCCAGTTTTTCAAGCTCTTTGCAGATGCATTGTTATAGGCATTTTTATTCTATTACAAAGATTTCCTGACAGGAAAATTATAATTCCACTAGCTAATTTTTTGACATGAAGCAATATGGGTCATACACCAATGGCTCTATAGATAATAATAATTTTGTTGAAAGGAATTTTCCTAAAAACACAGGATTTTTGATTCAATGAATATTACAAAATATATTTTAAAATTGGGGGGAAATTCCATTAGTGTTACATCACTAGACAATGGGAAAAATTTTGCAAATTGCAAACACTATCTCAACAAACCACCTCTTATGGTATTATAATTGCACATACATTGCAGGCTGTTGTTCCTGACAAATATTTAAAATATAACATCCAGCATGTCCAAGAAGTATAGTGTAGAAATATACTTTGCATCATTTGATGCAACTTTACAGAACAACTATAATTACTTGTGCTGTACAAACACATACTCTGTCATGCATAACCTCTTTTGAATGTCAGACCAGAGTGGTGAATTGATTAGGGAAGAAATGGTATTAAAATTTTATGGCACATACCTCTCCAAGTTCTTGGTACTAGGGACTGAAAGCTTTGAACTGAATTGTTACCACCACAGTAGAACAGCTGGTGAATTTCTTTTCTATATTAATGTTATTGCCCTACTAATTCTGTAGAGCTGGAATAACAGAAGGCGTATTCTGCCGTAAGTTTTCCAGTGCATACATTACCACTGGGCAATTATTTAGATACTGTCAATATATGTCTGGTTTCAGGGAAAATATTGCACACTCACAAACATTAGCCTCCACGTTCATGCTTCCGAGGAACCTAATGAATTGCCATACTGCTCTTCAAAAAAGGGAAGCTTACAAAATTACAAACATTAACTAATTTCTGCAGTGCAATATTTCAAAGCTCCCTCCCCCTTTCTGTATCTTACACACACATATCCAGAAACAGAAAAAACAAATATTTCTCTAAGTGGTGTATTTGTTTCCTCCTCCAGAATCCCATCTGCATCTTGCTTGCATATCTCCTAATCAGTCAAAGTCACATTTCTCCAGGTTCCTCTCACCACCACGGAAGGCAATTAGTCCTGCCCATCACTCTGGCTGTGTGTGATGTACGATGGAGACAGATCCAATGACAGATCTCTGCTAATGGCAGCCTCTGGAGCACAACAAATTAGAGATGTCTATTTTTAAAACTCCAGTCATCTTAACTTTTGAACTGGAGGAACCTTGTATAAAATATACATGTACTAAATTTCCCAAACTATCAAGGGAACAAGAATGTGGAGACTCTTGCTTTGTCCAGATGATATTTAAGCACACAACGGGAAAAAAATTGAAAGCCTTAAAATATTTTTTTTCTGGCAGATTTTAAGTGAAGAGCTTATCTAACACAGATGACATCTCCCCTTTAAAACATGAAAGGTTAACAGGAAAATATCAAAATACTAATAAGGAAAGAGCTCTGGGTAACAACAGAGCAATCACCACCACTGTACATCATTGGTGGAAAGTGCAATGGCAGCAACATTGACAAGAAAATAGAAAGTCTTATGTCGGAAATGTCACCAAGTGCCTAAAGTGGTGCACTTATCTAACATTTGAATATTTTTAATGTATAATGAAGAGCAAAGGAAAATGGGGGAGTGGAAAACCATACTCTGTGCTTAGGTAAATGGCTTCTCATGTTACACTTTAATGTCTGACAAACACATTCCTGTAGCACAGAAGATAGAGAGGTGGGTGAGAGTTAAATGCAGAAAACATGAACATACGAAATATCACTATTAGAATCAAGAAGATATGGCAGCAATAGAAGCCAGACTAGGGTAAGATGCAGAAAAATGAAAAAAAAGTAAAAATCCAATTAAGAGCATACAGGACTAAAATTCCCTAGTTCTTTATTTGTATAGCTATTCACCAGGGGGTAAAGTACAGCCTGAGTAATAAATAGATGGATTAACTAAAGAAAGATCAGAGCAGGACAATAAGAATGATAAAGAAACTTGGGAAACTTTGGGAAACTTGACCTAGGGGAAAAAGATTGTTCAAAATACTGATGGAATTCAAAAGACCAAAGAAAATGCTAAACAGAGACCAGAGTAACATTTTAAAAATAAGTAACAAATAGTGATGAATGGGAAGAGAATGAACTGCACTCCATTTTCCTTCTCAATCAGGCAAGAAATAACTGGATTAAATTGTAGCAAAGGAGGTTTAGGTCAGATCCTATCTCACACCAGACAAGAATTGCTAGGACTTGGCATGTGGGGCTGTAAAGAATATATGGGTGGCTGAGAGTGCTTAGCCTGGGATAAACAGAGAATCCCTATATTATGCTCTCATGTGGATATTACTGTAATAAACCCTGTCAAGAAGGCAGAAATGGTTCTTTACTTAAGCTCTTTGTCAACATCCACACACACATATTTTGCTTTCACCATACTAAAATCAATGAAAGAGCTATTTGATAAAAATCACAGAGGACTCAGGCAAAAGTGGTATTAAAAGCATAAGTTTCTTCAAACACATCCATTATCCGTCACAGTTTCAACAGTATCTGTGTGCTGTAATTACTGTGGAATATGTTATTATTTTACTTGAAATTGCTTTCTGATATCTTCAGTTTTTATAGGCTTCAAGATCAAAATTTAGCTGTTAGGGCGAGAGAAACATATCTTCCCTTTGTTACAGGCATACACTTAACTCAGTCTACAAGGGGCTAGGAACTCGAGTAACACAACGAAAGAAATCAGTGCTTTTGTATACTATATAATAGTATACAAATCATATAATAGTATACAAGCTATATAATAGTATGTTGACTGTGGTCCAGGACTTTGCTGTAGAGTTACTATGTCTGTCAGGTGTTTAGAGGTGCATATGCATGGTTTATAAAACACAAATTCTAGGTGTTCAAGAAAACCTGACACATATTCATGTTCCCATTTTAATTTTAGGAGTTTTAGGAAGTGACTGTGATAATCTCAGAAGACAGGATAAGGAATGTAAGTGCAAGTGACCTGTTCACGTCCACGTACATCCTAATGTGACCTGACCAAATTGTGGCCTAATACTACATCCCAGGCTATTGATCTAGTTTTACTTTTCTGCAGTCACATGAAATAAAATGTCAGTCCAGAGACCCTGATTGTAAAGGCTTCTGTTAGATCATTTCTGCATCAAGAATCTAGTAATGAGTTTAGGAAATGAGGTTTTCTTTTATGTGGCATATTGTCTAATGGAAAATGTCCTTCATGCACTACAAGTAATGTATGAAATGAATTAAGAAGACAGCATATAAAAGCCTTTGCTAGCAAGGCATAGTTAGTCCCGTATGAACATTCCAGTGATCAGCTGTGATCCCATTTAACAGAGAAAATTATTTTGCTGCAACACCAAATTTTATGAAAATGGAGCAAATTGGACAAGTTTTCTAAAAACTTGTCAGGAAACATGTTAAAATTTTCACTTTATTTTAAAAAACTATCCATACAAAACAGCATGTTTTGTTATGTCACTGGATTATATCTGTTTTCTCTTTTGTAAAGATAGCCTTTTTAACAACTAGCACAGCATTTTAATATCAGGTATTTAATACTGACTTGACAGAGGAGGTACAACTGACTCCAAAGAAGGCTCCAAGCATCAGCACTTCACTGTCTTCCAGTACAACCTTTTATACCCTTCATTGTACATGCATTACACCTGTGTGCCCTATCTACCCTATTGTGATTTGTCAGTACACCTCTCCATTCCATGTTTCATTGCCTTCAATACTAGTCACCCATGCTACACAATTGTAGGGATGACGCTCAGCTGCAGCCCCATTCCCAATCACCACAAAATGTGTGCCTACACTGAATCTGATTAAATGAAATATTTTCACATATTCAAAATGTGTCCCTTTCCTCTGCTAAAACTCTTTGCTAATCTATACTAGTGATTATTAATTCCTTGCCTTTCTCCTTTGATGCATTCTGTTACGACATTCTCCATAAATACAAAACAATTGTCTCAAGATTTTAAGGGCTTGTGCTGTATCTCCAAAGAGATTTTACACTCACATTTTTATAGTGGTAGTTATACAATGAGAAGGGATTTTTTCTTACATATCTGCCCTGATTTAATGTGCATATGCCTCCACATTTTGATTCTAGTCATCTTATGCTTTCTCACCATCATCCTAAATTCCCCCCTTTCCCAAAACTCTAATGTGGTCACTGTGGGGGCCAGTGCACTTCTTAAACCAGAGCACCTGAGGCTCCCTTGGGGGAATGTCCCTTAATGGGAACAAGTCTCTTCACACTAGGAGGAAAAGAAACAGCCTCCTCTCAGAGTTCTTTGGCTG
This sequence comes from Cyanoderma ruficeps, assembly GCA_008694505.1. Lineage (NCBI taxonomy): Eukaryota > Metazoa > Chordata > Aves > Passeriformes > Timaliidae > Cyanoderma > Cyanoderma ruficeps. The sequence continues at coordinate 2,522,146 of VZDJ01000041.1, forward strand.
TTATTCAAATGTACCCCAGTTCCGCTCTCCCAGATGGCCCAATGGCCTCCATGCCCCTTTCTCCCTTATATGTCCTTCCCCTCGAATGTTCTCCCTTCCCCAAGGCCCCATTTGCCATAATTTGGTGCATTCTTCCATCCATGTTCTGCCCCTTTCCCACCACTGGTTGTCCTTGTACCTCACCCTGCCTCTGCACCACTTTCTCCCTCACCCATTGGCCCCTGTTCCCAACTCCACCCCTGTTACCCTATATATAAACTCTGGTCCTTCACTCATGCCCCTGGACCCCTTCACCTGAAGATGGAATAAAACCTCTCTGTGGAACACTAAGCGAAGACCCTTGCATTTCTTCTCTACTGAGGGATTTATTACAGCTATCCGGTGTGAGTGTTGAGTGATTGTGTTAGAGTGCCTGTGACTCCTGGCAGCTCTCCACTTGGGGACATTTCTGGAATGTTGTGGCACCTTTCTATCTCCACCCACTGCAACAGCTCACCTTTGCCAAATCATTTTTGTGTTGTGGCTTTTGGCTGGAATAATACATTAGTAGGAGACATGAATTGTGTTTTCTTTAATAAGACAAAAAGCCAGCCCAAGATGGAAATGTAAATCGGCATGGCAAGCAGTCATCAATTCCCAATCAAAACATCAAAGAACAAAAAATGTCAAATAACAGGAAAACAGCAGAAACATTAATCCATTCCATAGCTTGGGGGTTTTAGAATGGAAATTTTCAGTTGCCACACAATTCCATTAGTTGTATACTTTACATTATACAAGTACTGGGGATGGTCTTGCAATCCACAAATTTATTAATACAAATCTATAGGTAACACCTGGACAGAAGGCAAACAAAAAGGCTTATCTTGAGTAGTTTATAGATATGGTGTATGACAGGTATCTGACCCAGTTTCCCTTGCTGGGTACTGGCAGACCACTATATTTGTATCAAAACACTGGCAGCATCATGTCTTTAGGCCCACTGATCCTGAGAAGTTCCCTGAAGGCTTACTCCCAAGGAGCAGACACCACAGGTGTGATTCAGAATAACTAAGTTTAGATATCTGCAATGGAGAGGAACAGGCACCTTCAAGGTGTAATTAATTTGTTCTATTTTCCTCAGAATGAGATGAATTGATACATGCTGATATTGCATGCTGATACTGCATGAACTGATAGATGCTAAAGGCTTGTTCCTACCTAGTCAGATTATGTACATTGTCAACAGCTACAGTCAGTATATTTGGGTTTTTTTCCTCTTAGGGCTATGCAGTACAATCACCTTATTTTCCATGGACTCCTGTTACCTTCCTCACCACCCACATCAACTTCTGCAGTAGCAGAGACACATTATTTCCTACAACTGCACCTTCATGGACGCCTCTAGTGCACTCTTCAGCTGCCTGGGACACAACACAGCGGCAGCATTTGGTTCAGAACATTTTACAAGGCCTTGGCTGCCATCCATTTTCCCCATCCCACCTTATTCATTCTTCCCGCAGAGAAGACATAGGGAAATGCAAATCTTTAAATAACAAAGCCTCCCATCAGTGTCCTCTGTACTTTAAAAAGCCTCTTGAATTTAGTCAGTACTTTCTGTATTTCATTACTTGAATTCTTCTCTCCTGTGAATTTCTGAAGCTAATGATAAAATCCATAAATTTGCACAAGGACATTGACCTGGAATGTTCTAAAAATCACAGCTTCTATCCTCTCAGCTGCTGTTTCAGGACATTTGTTTAATCCAATCTTGTCTCAGAAAGTCGCAGGTTCCAATAGCAATAGCACTCACAGTACAACTTCAAGAACTCTGGTGATTGAAGGCCCAGGCTGTAATCTATAGAAAATCTATATAATTCTATAGAAAAAAAACATGGCCATCCTGATCTAGCATTGGTGACAGCTCTGCTTCATGAAGTTGATCTTCAGATATGCCTTCCCATCAGCACTCTGGAGCTTCTCCAGATTCCCCACAAAATGAAGTCACAGAATAGATTAACTTATAAGGCACAAAAAGATGTAGAAGTCTAAATATGAAAAGACAAATTTCTTGAGGGAAAGAACATGAATTTTGCATACTGCAAGACAGAGTACAGAGTCATGGTTTCCAGATGTACATCTCCATTTTGTTTTTCTACTACCTACATTCTCACTGTGGAGGCTTTATTCTTTATGAAAAATTTTGAAGTTTAAAAAGGTATAAGAGATGGCCTTTAGACAAAAAAGTAAGTACAAAATTCTTGTATTTTAAGAATGGGGAGTCAATCTTGTTATAAATGGAAAGGTCTATTTGAGTCTATTAACAAAATCAAGCTGTACCTAACAGAAGTAGTAAGTAGCGTACCATGAGGGCCTACAAGAGGAAAAAAAAGCTTTTTTTGTCTAAAATGTACTTTTACAGATTCTTTCAAGAGGATTCAGATAACAAAATAAAAGATAATTTGTGCACAGAAGAGAGTTTTGTAAACCAGATAAGACTTTAAAGAGGACGACTTGACTAACTGGCTGACAGAAGTTTCAGTTAGCATGGTTATCTCAGAAAAAATTTTTCCCTCAGGTCAGGCTTTTTTAAACTTCATTTACAACACCATTACCACTCAAGCAGCAAGAAACAAATATGTAAATATGCAGTGGATAATTCTGCATTTCATTTGGGCCCAGAGACCCATAAAGTGAAATGCCTTTTTCAAGAAAGTTGAGGCCTGATGTAGTTTACTAGTTCTATTTTGTTCTGTTTCCAAAACTGAAATACAGATAATCCAAGGCACAGGGCACCAATGCTCCAATAACCCTGTATAACAAAAAAAATCAAGACAATGAGAGGGCCTGGAGTTCTTGTGCCAAGAGCAGTGAGAAAGGGAAATGTCCCTTCTAGGTTCAGGCTTCCCTCTTGGCACTACTTTCAGGGAGGCAGCCCCACACCACTTCAGGCTTTAGGGGAAGATGTAAATGTCCTCCAAGACCAATCATTATCATTTGGTTTAGATACATAATGCTGTAAATACCATGCTGTCTTCTCAAAACAAATTCAACACCAAAATAATTAACATAAAATGAGTACACAAAGCCTACTGCTGGGTTTCTATATACTGTCTTTCTGTTCCCTAGAGACAACTTTAGATTTTTGCTTATTAAGCCATTACTTCAGGCGAGTGTTGCAGCAAACCAGTCATATCACCTCTGGGCTATGAAAACTCTCACCGTGCGTTAAGTGATTGTAGCATTGTGCATTGTGCTTATTCCTGATGCTGCTGGCAGGTAAAACAACACCTCAAAAATAACTGGAGTTTAAGACCAGTTATTGTAAAGGGAAAGGTGACTTTTGACATATAGGAGACATTTCATATATAACCATGATAATTTTTTCTTAATCTATTGCCTGTTTTTTTTTTCTTCAAAAGATTTTTGATGTACTGATTCATGGATGTTGATGACAGTAAATCCTTTGACAATAAATTTTACCTGTTCCTGAAAGAAGTATGTCATGAGCTTTTAAATTCCTATTCAGTTATCTATGTATTTTTCTGTATTACCTCCCTATTCCTTGGAAAAGCCACATTTTTTAAAAAAGTGGATCAAGTTTTCAGTAACATTTGCTTAGTCTACTAGTTTTAGAAAGCCCTGTTAAAGGTTGGCACTTGTCAACTCAGAGACATTCATTTATGGGGTCTCTCAGATAATCAAGAAATTTATCTTCAAGAACTGCATTCTGAAATTTGAATTCAGACCCTATCTATCCAGACTTTAATTTTTCTCCTCAAATTTTTCCTCTAAATTGCCATTGTGCTGTACAGTGGACATAGCATCTGAAATCTAAAATTTTTCCCTCACATGTTGAGGCAGCTTGAAACTTCTCCACTGTTTAGTGCCCATGTTTTTTAGTTTTTTGTACGGAACAATCCCTGAGAAAGGACATTATTTGGCATGTACCAACATTTTTTCTGTAAAACATTGCTCAAAAGAGACTCCTTTTGCTATGTGCATTAGATAATAAGACCAGTCTGATTTCCACTGGCTCTGGCTGAATTGGGATGAAATGAACAGCCCAATGTTTAAAATTAAATAGCTGAAGGCACTTCCATTTATAATGCTTGTGGTAAGGTTTGCATTTCAGTCTGGTTCAGTTTTTGCAGGCATAGTTTATGTCACGTTGATGTCCTTGTCCATGATTTGTGGATGCAACCAGACGCAGTGCTTGAAACATTAAATAACAAACCCTACCTGCTACTAATAATGTTATGCTGCTCATGAAAATACAGAGCCTGCAGGCTGCATAATTTGTACTGTAAGTTCATTAGCTGTAGATATTTACATATTGAATAATAGGATCAGAAAAGTGAGAGACTGAAACAATTTACTAGGGTCCATGAAAGCTACGTTATTCTTGATACTGGTTACAGTAGTGGAGCAACATTGGACTACATCTGTGATGGGTTGACTCTGGCTACATGCCAGGTACCCACTAAAGGCACTCCATCGCTCCCTTTTTCAGCAGGACAGGGGAGAAAATAGAAGAGGAAGCTCACAGGTCTAGATAACGACAAAGAGAAATCATCCAGCTGTTATCATCATGGCCCAAATAGACTCGACTTGGAGATATTAGTTTAATTTATTATCAGTCAAATTAGAATAGGATAATGAGAAATAAAACCAAACCTTAAAATATCTTCCCCTAACCCTTCCGTCTTTCCAGGCTCTGCTTCACTCCAACTTTTCTCTGCCTCCTCCTACCCAGCGATATGTAGGGACAGGGAATGAGGGCTGCAGTCAATTTGTTACCTGTTGTCTCTGCTACTCCTTCCTCCTCAGGAGGAAGACTTCTTACACTCTTCCCTTGATTCAGTGTGGGGTCCCTTCCAGAGGAGAAAGTGCTCCACTAACTTTTCAAACTTGGGTCCTTCCCACAAGCTTTGGGAAATTCTTCACAAACTTCTCCAGTATGTGTCTTTCATGGGATGCAGTCTGTCAGGAACAGATTGTTCCAGCGGGGTCTCTTGCACGAGGTCACAAGTCCTACCAACAAATCTGCTTCAGCATGGCCTCTTCTCTCCAGGAGGGCACAGGTCCTGCCAGAAGCCTGCTCCGGTGTGGGCTTCTCATAGGCTCACAGCCTCCTTCAGGCATCCACCTGATCTAGTGTCCAGTTCTCCAAAGGCTACAGGTGGATATCTGCTCTCCTGTGGACCTCCATGGGCTGCAGGGGTACAACTTTTTCACCATGATATGCACCATGGGCTGCAGGGGAATCTCAGCTCCAGCATCTAGAGGACCTCCTCCCCTTCCCTCCTCTCTGACCTTGGCGTCTGCAGAGTTGTTCTTCTCATATCTTCTCATTCCTCTCTTTTGGCTACTGTTCTGCAGCAGATTTTTTCCTTTTTAAACACTTTATCACAGAGGTGCTACCATTGTTGTTGACATCTTGGAGCTGGTTGGCACTGGCTCTGATAGATGTGAGGGAAACTTCTAATAACTTCTCACAAAAGCCATCCCTGTAGCCCTACGTACCACCAAAACCTTGCCATGCAAACCCAATACAAGGTCTCATCTTCTCCAAAGATCAAGAAAGCCTAGTTTTGTCCAAATGCCCGTTTGGCCTAAAGGAAACCTGTAAGCCATAGGTGACATCCTGCATGTTGCTTGACCTACCATGCATGCATGCCCAGTGGGGATAATCACCACTCTCACCCTTGTCGTGGTGCCTCCTAGTACATGCCTATGTGAGAACATAGGTATGCTCATAGCTATCTTTCTGTCAAAAAGCTCAGAAGACAGCTGATATAATTTCAGTGGTGGAAGCTTTCCCTAGCCACTCTTTTCTCTTGTGGATAGGTGCTTTTCATATGTGCAGAGTAAGCTCAACATGACAGGGAAAGGATATGAGCCCCCAAAAAAACTAGCAGCCAGGAAAAGATTTTCCAGTTGACCTGCAGCTTGCTCCTGGCTACTACACAAACTCTCCTGGTAAGTTGTAAAAAGTCAGTTGACCACAGACTACACTCTGGTTTAAACTGTATGCCTGGTTGATTAAATTAACATCTATAGGAGCAATAAACTACAAAAAAGTTATTGTTCTTTCAATAACTGGATAAACTAAAGTCATAACTGAAAAATAAACTTGAAATCAACTATAAAGACACTGAGATTGTATTGTGCACTGCTCAGAGAACCAAATTACATAAGCTTCATTTATAAAACACCTTTTCTAACTCAGATCTGCAAGTGCCACTTGGGGTACGGGAGTCAGCTTAATTCTTTTCTACCCATGAATCACAATCAGAAAAAAACATTTATGTAACAGGAATCTCATGAACAATTGCAGTGATGACGCACAAACCAGAAAAAAGCAGATCAGTCTCTCATAACTGTTTTGGGTCTGCAGTACTAACAAAAAGAAGAACAAAAAGGAGTAGATGTCATTTTTTCCAGAAAGATGATAGTATTTGATTAAGTTCAGGAGCAATAGCTATTGATTATAACATCTCTTTCAGATCATCACTTTCTGAACAAAGTTAATGCTCGGAAGTTTCAGTCTTTGAAGTTCTTAGCTTTTTCATGTTCTTTATTTCTAAGTTTTACCTCACTTTGACATAGTTGTAAGTCTATTTTCCTTTTACACTCAGGTATGTGCTGTAAGTCACAGACATACTCTGCATGCTCTTTCTGTCATCTGCAATTTCTCTCAACATTCATCATTTTGGAAGCAGATTCCAATTTGCTACTAAATATAAGTATCTTACTGAATATATGTTCCTAGCCTTTTATGTCCTTCTCCACTAGCACGAAGTTACAGCCACATTAAAAGAAACTGCTTTATACAACCATTACTAGCTCTTCAAGAACCTATCTACATGTGTTTGCAAACTTGAAAGGCATGAAATAATATTATTCTGTAATTTATTGCATCAACTACTGAAAAAGATTTCAAAAGACAACTTCCAGGCTCATGTTAACATAACTTAAGACTCAGAGTATAGCCACTAGTAGATATTTGTTCATACAACACAACTAAAGCTTATACTGTGCCTTTCTTTCTTGTTCTTTTGGGTTTTCCCCAGAAAATACCTATTATATATTTCTACTGCCTATTATACACACCAGCTATGTTTTTGCTGCCCGATGTTGCACCAGAAATGTCAGCTGCTACTTGAGGCAGTGAGTGAATGCAAGTAGAGGTGCCCTGGTAACAGCTTGACACTTATAGTGGCAAATTTTAAATTTTTAATCAGGCATGTAACACAAAAACCCACACAACTTGGATTCGTCTGAAAACTAGACCTACACTGTCAGTGTCAGCACTACACTGACGTCTTTTATCAGGGAGATGTAAAGACCAGTGTGCCAGCAGAAGTCCAAATGGATTGGCTGTAACTTGTAAAATATCTGAAGCCAGTTTCTGAAGCATATCCTGCATGCAGTACCTGTGAGGAGACCTGCTTTCCAGGGCAGTAACGAATGCTGTTGGTTTAAAGTAGTTAATTGCTTTTATACTGAAACATTAGTGACAGTAAATATACAAAATATATTAAAAAAGACTCCTGAATATTATTTTCACTACTTACGTGGTTAGTGCCCATTTACTAAATTGCTATCACTCACTTTCTACTTGTCTGTTAATTACTTTTTCAAGTAAACGGCATGAAATCAACTTTTAATCTACAAATTAAAAACTTTGAACATAATCATTAAGCATAATGTATCAAGTACATTTAGTAGTAGAAATACGTCATAGAAATAAGTCATATGACTTAGTGTAGTCATGAGAAGCAGAAAAACCAAAAAAAAACCATGCCAAGTTCGAATTAAAGGTAGCCAGTTCCTAGGGTTACACGATCAGATCCTGACCCAATATCAGATTCATTTTGGATACACTGTTTTTAGTTAAATGCAGGATGACTTTCTTCTTTTTCTCTTGTACAAATTAGACATGCAAGTGTGGTCTGTGTTCATCCAGTATAAATTTCTTACCTCTATGCTGTATTTGTATTACTTTGCAGTACAGCTTAAAAAGTTTGAAAGTGAATGAGTAATACAAATTAGCTGCTGCATGATGGCTGCCTCTGCACATGATTATCATAGTATAGCTTAAAGTATCTTACTGAAAGATATCTATAATACTGCATTCGTGTAGCAGAACTGCGCAGATACTCTTAACTGCAACTTAATTCTACGTGGTCATTTAGGACAGGTAAACAGCAATTCATGCTGCAGGAATAATTTGGGAAAAGTGTACCTCTCCCGATTTTGGCCAAGAGGTTAAATTTATAAATATTTATTTTTGTGAAAAATATCATGTGCTCAAAGTAATTCCAACTCTTTGTTCTCTCTTGAAAAGACAGGTTTACCAGAAATTGCTGGGCCACAGGGATGAACATTTAATTTGGAATGACACGCACTATCTATATTTTCTCTTCACATAAAAGTGATCACAAGTAATTGTCTTCTGCATGTCCATGGGTTGATCTAAATTTCAGGTTTATCTTGCATTTAGATGAATTTGAAATGTACCATCAGAATGTGGACCCTGTTAACCTTTTGCCCACCAGCTCTGGAAGGGTTGAATCTTGTGTGATATTTACAGATGGCATCAGTGCCTACAAACTTACTGTGTGATTGGTACCTCATCTCCCATAAGAACATGCTCCATTTGAAGACTGTCCTCTCCTTTTTCCCCACACAAAAGTCTTTTTCAAAGAGAGCAAAATGAGAGCAGCAGGATACCAGAGCCAAGAGTTCACACTTATCTCACTTGTGGGACATTGGAAAAGAGGATAAATGAATAAAGGAAATTTTACATCTGGCTGAAAAGAAAATACAGTGTCTTTTCCAGGAGTGACCTACATTTCTGATTACCTTATCTGAGCATCTCTGCATGTGATCACATATGTTGGATGTGGTCTGGAAGTGTCTGGCTATGACAGGGTCAACACACTCATCCTATCCAGAGCAAATATACATAGAAAAGGAGGGGGAAGTGTCATACAATTATGTGTGCTGCACCACTCAATTAGCATTCACTCTTAGAGTGCTGTTTTCAATCTTTACTATTTAATTTTAAAAAAAATATTTTGAATTTTTTTCACTCTTTAAAAGTGTTTTATTACTCTTTTTCTCTATTATTTCATTTTTTAAAACTTTTGGTTAAAATCTTCATTATTTTAATTATCTGTTCCTTGGTCTGGGATCTCCTCATTCTTTCCCACTGTATGTACTGAGCACCAAATCTGGCAGAACTTTCAAGGCAGAGTGATGTGGTACAATTGAAGACTGTGAGTGTGAATTCATTGGGGAATATCTGCAAAACATTATCACCTTTTCCTAGAGTCAGAAATCTGTTCAGACCTTTCTCAGCTACATGATCTTGACTGTGCCTGAAGTTATATCAACTGTTGTGAATTCATTTCAGATTCACTTTCTCATTTCATGCTGCTAAGTGAACACTCTGCTCCCTGCGTTCACCACTTCCTGGGAATTTCACTGTGCTGTACTTGTCAGCAAGTCACTGCAGTGCATTTCTTCCTCCCTGCAGTGAGGCAAATGGGTTTGAAATTGCAGTGTGGAGAGCTCTGTAAGTTTTCCTCTCTGCCAATGATTTCACATTAAAAGGACAGGGCTAACATAGTTGAACACCAACATATGAACAGCCAGTACTCAAAGAAGAATGAACCAACCATCACACAAAATTCACAGAAGGTAAAAAGTTTCTTTCAGTCCAACAGTTACTACCTATTGCCTCTGGATATGTTCTGTGGCTAAAGCCACAGACAGTTTTCTTGTTTCATCTGGGAGCAAACTTCTTTCAGTGGAAGCAGTATATTGCATGTGAACAACTTGAAAAAAGCCCTCCAGTTATAATTTTCCAGAATTAACACTCAAAATAATGTGTAGTCTCAAAAAAAGGAGAAATAAAAATAATGAGAAATAATCTAGATGCTAGGTGATCATTCACCTTAGTTTAAAGCTAGGTGTTATGCAGCACTGTTCCTAATCTCTGGGGATGGGGGAATGTACTAAGAATGTACATATTTCCTTCAGGATTATAATTAAATTTAGAAACTAATGCGATCATAAAATGTACATGCTAGGGTTTAATTTTAGGTCAGAGTCATATGTTAAAAAAGATTGCTACCCTAGATTTTAAAAACATTAGCAGAATTCATGTAGCACAACCTCATTTTGATCATTCTGAATTTAGAAAATGTACATTTACTGATGCTGGCAAGAAGTCACACCAAGGGCAAATGAGATTAGTAAGAAATAAAACTGCATGTCACTAGCAAAATAGAAACTGAAACGCATAAGTAAATTGGGAGATCATTCATGCAGCCTAGGCAGCAAAGTTCAAGTAATTGGTTTTAAAAGCCAAAAAAACCTCTATAGTAAGCGCTTAAATAGTCAATTTTAAAAAAGTTTGCTGCGCAGAATGTTGCAATAAGTTTCATAATACTTAAAATATAAAGTGATTTCATAGTTTTCAATGCTGACCTTAGCACAGTATTAAATACGCAAAAACCACAAAGTAGAAAAAAATTATTTGATACCATTGGACATATGTATTAATTGGGAGGATTCATTCCCCATTCATTTTCTACACATCCCAAATTTCAAAGACATGGCAGCATCTTTCCTGGTGGAAGCAGGGCAGAATTCTAGGATGTAAAGGTGAATAGCTGCAGCAACACTCTCATGTTCTTGGATGTTGGGTTACAACAGTAACACGTAGACAGTAGCACATCTACAGGAAATGTGAAAATGAACAATCTCTGGCATTGAAAACATCTATCAATTACCTCAGCACTGAAGACGACGATTTCCAGCTTATTTGAAGGAACAGTTTAGGGCAACTTTTGGTGTAACCAGTAAATACTCTTAATGCACTTACATACACCATGTTCAATCAAAAACATTTAAAGAAAAGAAACATTTTCATTTTTCTGTAAAGGCTTCCCTTTTTTTCCTCCCCAGTGTTCTCCAAAGAAGTGTGCATTTCAAGCACATAGACAGAATATTTATACACGGACCAAGAATTCAGAGAAAGAAAGGGAGATAATGTGTAACACCTGCTTAATTGATCAAAGCCTATATCCTGAAAATTCCTCTTCTGTTTCCGTAAGTGGCAGCATGACAATGCATATTAGCACGAGTGTGAGTCCATCAGGCACAAATAAAAGTAAATACTCAGCAATATCTGTTCTGGATAGAAATGAGGCTTAAGCCCTGCTTAAACACATTGTCAAAGTTTAAGGAAGATCATAGGCTTGGCAAAAGATATATGGCCTCTTTAAACCGTGCTGCTGCTACCTAACATTATCAATATATTTTAGACACTTTGCTAATTTCTACACTCTTGTCCATAAAAGATCTACTAATTTAGGACACTATGTTGGAAATAACATAGATATAAATGATTATAATAAATTATTATTATTATTATTCTAAATATAAATATGTACTGTCCAATTATTTCAATGCTTAGGGTTAAGACAGAAGGAGAAACTAAGCTTTTTTCAAACTACTGAAGTACTTCTGTCGCTGACTTCTCAGCACATAAGCTGACAGATAAAGGAAGGCAGGCATCTAGTTAGGTCTCTGGAAAGAGTATCAGAAGCCTCAGCAAACAGTGGAGCAAATAGCTAGAAGAAAATGTAGCTGCAGAAATACAGATTGTACTCAGTAGAATTTAGGCCTTTCAAACCCAGTACTTGTTTTTTTGTTTTGCAAAGCACACTGGATGAAATTCTGTGGCCTACTTGTGCATAAGGTTGAAAAAGATGACTATAATGGCCTGCTTTGGCTTTCAATCCCTGTGTCTGATTTTCCTTTAGGGTACACTTTTGCACTGCTTTGGCCTATATTTAGGCATGCTTAAAAGCATTTTTCTACTGCTATGACAGGGGGAAGGAGTTTCAGAGTAAACCATACTCCCAGAGTCTATATAGCTTCAACATGAAAGTTATTTTAAGGGAGATCTCTTACTTCTTTTTCCATTTGAAGTCCTTCTGCTCTGATATTTCTCTCAAATACTTCCCTCTTCTCTGTCTGTGGATTAGATTTTCTATACACAAGGATGTAGTCAATCCGACATTTCCCATCTCTAAAATATAGTCCATTGATTTTGTTCTTATCAGATACCTCCTGTAAAGAGAAAACCAAGCAATTCAGTAATGTTAATTTGCCTTGATAATTGCTATATTGCTGTTTGCATCATCAGTTTTAGTGATACTCAACAGGAAAGATAAGGAAATCACAACAAGCTGTTCAAGTTTTAGACTCTTCACATACAGTGCTTCTGACTTCATCTGAGAGGAGCACAGACTTAAGGGGAGACACTACTTAAGGGGATCTTAAGGGGCATCAGAAGGCCTCAGGAAAATGCTTGGACGTATGGGGATGGGATAGGAGAGAATAGAAAGCACAAGCAAACCTCCCTTCCCCACCACCCTCTGTAAGACTAGGAATAATTTCTTACTTACAAAATAGAGCAGAGAATAGTGTTGCTAAAGTATAAATTTAGAATTAAGAACTTAGATATGGCTTTATGTCTTTGTATATGTGAAAAGAGTAAACATTATCATTAACATTTACTGTAGTGAGAAACGCTAAAACCTGGCGTGGAGATTTTCATTACTTTGTCCCACAGGACACAGACAACAATATGAAGGTTCTGTACTGACCTCACCATACCTCATCAAAACTAACTACAGAATATTCATTGCTTAAGGAATAGCTGAGGATGGATTTATTTGTACTTATTTGGAAAGAACTGGTGTCAGGTGTAGCAGCACATAAAAACAATAAAAGCAATAAGTACTGTCTCTTTTCTTAAAAAAAAAAAATTGGTCTGGCAGAAAACCACAGCTTGATTTCACTGTTAATAAGATGACAAAGAGGTCACTCTCCTGAGATATAAAAGACCAAACTACTGGTCTTTTTCTAGTAAGTCATGAGATGAAATTCTCTACAGATCCTCCTCACAATTTAACACTACTTCTACATTATACAAGTCCTGCCCAGGGTTTAAGCTTCCACTTTCAGACAAGTTGAAATTGCATAGCAGTTTGCAATGGCTGGAGTGTTTCATGCAGGAAATATACAGTGTGAAGGATACATGGGAACAAACATCACATCCTCTGAGCAGTATAAAAGGCAAGGACCTTCAGGAACCTTAAGATCAGTCCAGATCTAAGCTGAAGGGAAGGTTAAGCTAATTTACCTCTGTTTTTCCAAAACTTGCTCTGCTATTCCTGCCAAAAATAGCCCTGCTCTATAATGCACAATCAAGTCTCTGAAAATAAAAGAATAATTTTCAAAATACTTTCTCCATAGGAGAATTGCTTCTGAATTTAAATCACAAAGTGAACATTACAATAGCAAAAATTGTTTTTATAGGAAAACCTTCCCAAAACAATTTTCCCATTCAAAGAGCTTAGTGTAAGCTATCTTTCTGATTCTCAGGTGGCATATTGATTAAATGGAAAAAACAATGAAAGCATCCCAAATGTCCCATCCCCTTGGTACATCTAGTTCACTAAAGGAAAAAAGGAATTTTTCTAACATTCTTTCATTATAGTTCCTACCTCCTGACACAACTTAGGACAGACTTTATACAGTGGAACAGTTCTTACAGCCCAAAAAGAAGGCAAGAAAAAATATTTAATCTCTAAGGAAAAAACAGTAGCAAACTATTTATATCTATTCTGCATATCATGCTGATAAATTATATTATCAAGATATGAGAAGTATTTTTCATAGAACATTAAACGGGAAAACAGCTCAGGATGCACATTTTACCTTTTTCCATTAAAAATCTCTGTCAAGAAGACATAAAAAAGCCCTCAAAACCCAAAGGATATTTAAGGTTATTTAAATAAAGGAAGGGTGTAGCAGGAGATTTAGAGGCTGTGGGTCAGCTTGGTGGTCCTGTTGTGATTTCTAACCCTCCCAGCAAGCCTCTTGTTCAGTAGTCAGAGTCAACATGTATTTTTGGCATAATAGGGAAGAAGCTGTAGAGCAAAACAATCCATGATGAGGATCTGCTAATTAGGCTTAAGGGCTCACTTTGGGCCCACTGTAGTCTCATCCAAAAGACTCACTGGATTTACATCCATAGGGAATAAAGGTTTAAAATCCAACACTGCTCTGGACTGCAAAGAAATCAGGGATAGGGGTAATTGAGAGATCCATTTCAAATGGACACTCCTCATCTGAACTCAGACTCATCCTGAGAGTACCGTAAGAAATGTGTCCTTCTCTCCATGCAGTAGTGACTCCACTGAAAAAATTGATTTGCCCCTTCCTATGTTTCTGCTTTCTCTGAAGAAAAATTGGTTTGCCCTGCAGTGACTCATCAATGAATGCAGAACCTTATATTAAAGAGTATCTATGAGATTTAGCCAAAGTATTTGACTTGTCAGACTTCTTCCACTACAAATATGACTGCCTGGGACAATTACTTCTCTTGGACTTGTGAAACACTACCAACTACAGTATTGCAATTTTTCACTCAGAAAGGCAGCTTGGACACCCTTATTTGTACTTGAAGGTCATTTTCATTTTAGAAACACTGTATGTCAAATCCAGACTGATAAACCCTATTGGAGTGTTATGGCCTCTGAGAAGGAATCCTTTCTCTAGCCCTCTGTTAAGGACTCTAAGGCAACTTTATAGACTGAGTTTGGACTTGCAAGAACTCTTGAGGATCTAACATGATACAGGGCTGGTTCAGCAGCGTAGCTGCAGGATTTCTGCCTCATCCAAGTATTACAAGCTTATGCTATTCCAGACAGAAGTTTGTTCTACCATCCTCCAGATATTGCATCTCCCTTACCTGTGTTATGACATCAAAATTCAGTTTTGCTAAACAGACGAAGAAAAAAATATACAGCACTAGGTCTGACTGCTGTTTTTTGGTGAAAAAGTGGTGTAGTCATATATGTCAAACCTCCATTCTTTCATCTAAAAAAGGATGCTGAAAGATAGTAGAACAGTGATGACTTCACTGTAACAAGAACTAAGCATTTCCCTGTTTATCTTTATGACTGTATTGTAATACGTGTTGTATAATTTGGACTTGTTTTCTAAGGAATGCAGTAGTTTTTATATTGTCAGGTGCTGAGCTGGGAACCATCAGCATTCAGACATTACTCATATACATGCATACGCTAGGAGAGCTTTAGGCCAAAGGCTTATCCACGCATACCCATACAAACCATAAAACATCTGAATAGTGTATCTTTTCCTTCTAGATTTTAGCAGGGACCAAGTACTTTGAAACATTTTTGGTAGGCTGCAGCATCCCTGAAGTCCCATTAAGACTTTCAATTTTCATGTCTTTTTCCCCCATCTTATGTGACTTACATTGCTATTTTTATGGTTACAAAAAGACCCCTCAAATCTGTTCAAATTCCTCAAAGGTTTTCCCTTTCCCTTTAAAAAAACAGAAGAACACATCTAAGAGGGAAAAAAAAAGTTTTGAGGTATTGTTTTTTCAATATTATTGCATTACAGCAGCATGTCCTTCTGATCATTTTCTGTTAATTTTTTCTCTTTAACTTACAAAAATCATGTGCCTTTCACCTGTTCCTTTTTGCTAAAGACCATATGGTGCATGGTCCCAAAATGCAACATGGGAATATAATTTCAGATTAACCTATATTGGTACAAGAATGTGAAGAGGGTCCTTTGTACATTGTATGGGAAGCTAGAGAAGAGCTATGACTAAAGAAGATGAAACTGTGAGCAAGGTCAAACATATTCAGGGTGTCCTGAATTTTGTTGCTTTAATTATCTGTCTAAATATTCGAGGAGTGCTGCTCTCTATGGGCTGAATTTCTAGAACAGAGAAAATCTCTCTCTCCTCAGCAGTGTTGCACAAAAGAACTTGTACCATGAAACGCTCTAGCTGCTGAAAAAAGATAATGTATAATTGCCTCTTCTAAACTCTATCAAAATAGTAAACAAAACAGGGTCAGAGCAGGGCCCTCAGCAATGTCCTGTGGTTTTCCACTCTTTTTAATTACTAGCATGGTCCCTGCCAGTTCTGATCTGTTCCAGTGAGCCCTCTGCCAAAAATTCCTCAGGCACAACTTGCAGCTAACATCAGACCAGTCCAGTAAGTAGTCTAGATATAGCTCCATTCCTGAGGTGGAGGAAAGGAGAGGAGTCCCTGGTCTCTTCACTTGCTGAAGAAACAACCCGAACATCCATGGGTGGCAGGGCAGTGAGAGGCAGAATTAAAGGGCATACTGTTCCTTTCTTCACAAAAGACACAGGAAGAAATTGAGGTCTAAATTTTCATCATGGGTCCATGACACTTTGCCTGCTTTAAGACAGATTTTAAAAGGGGCTATGTGCTGAATGTTTCCTCCCTGGTATGTTCTCTGAATCACCACTATGCACCATCACATCATAATTGTTCTTCATTGGAAGGGAATATGTCCCATAAATGACACCCAATGCTTCTCATGGGAGTTGTCAATAAATCCTCTCCACACTCTTTCCCCTTAAAGGATGAATAGAAGGAAATAATTTCCAGCATTTTCAGAAGCATTGAAGCCTTATATTTGTATAGATGTTTCACTGAGAGTGCATGAAACCAAAACTTTCGAATTTAAGATATTTTATATTTCAGTGTTATAATATAAGAATAATATAAGAACCAGTAAACCAGTTCTCATGGGAAAGATTAGACCCAATTTGATGGTAGAGAACGAGATTTAAAATCAAATTACATTTATTACATCTTTATAATGGGCATGAATAAATATTGTATTAATAATTCTGTGTCCTTACCTCTCCCACAACTTCCAGCCTGCTGGCATCATCAGAAGTACTGGTCAAGTTACCATGGTGAAGCAGGGAATCATCATCTTTGGAAGGACTGTTCACACCTTCTAACTCATCAAAAAAAATGTTGACATCCTTAGCTACTAAAAAACAAAAATAAAAATATACATTCAAATCACCACTGGACCATATGAAGACAGCAAGTATAACCCATCAATAATTTCACCTTTTAGTTCTGGTATAGGTATATACCATGTTAATTTTAAAATTTGATGAGTATTGTTGGAATGCTTTCTTCATCAATGAGCCACATAAAGAATAGGACACTATGACATACCTCTGATGAAAAATAAACAATCTATTGTCACAATAAAAAAGATATTAGCTATCTTCTCAGCTTCTTTTGGGGCAAATGACTTAAATGACTACCTTCTGGATTAGTATTGTCTCTGAAAGTTTCTTGTTATAAGGAGGCAGAATTTTAACCTACTATACAAAGTGTGAAGTTCAAAGTTGTATAGACCTGTGGGCCAGCCAGAGGCAAAAGGTCTTAAATAAATACTGTTTTTTGAAAGACACTTAGTAAATGAACCTGGGCAGATATTTCTCTTTTCACAATTTGATGCATATAAATCTGACATTTTCAGATCCACCCACCACATAGCCTTCAGTCTTGCATAAAGCAATTGCTTACATCTACAGATTTAAGCTGTGGTAAACCAACCTTCATAAAAAGTATAGATATTAAGGCCTGGAGTGACTGCCAGATGGGAGGAGCAGGGCAGGCAGGTTCACTCTGCACTCCATGCACTACAGGTCTGGTGAAAAACATGATGAAGAGATGTGTGCCAGGAGAAAAAAAAAATGCCTTAGCTGAGGATTGTGCTTCAGCTGTCAATGGACTTCAGCTCTCCAATCTCATGCCTCATAGGAAAAATCCAAAATTATGAAAATGGAGCTATAACTGTTAGAAGGGACCCCCAAAGGTCCCAGCTACTCAGCCTCTTCCACTGACTACAGTGAGAGCAAATATCTAACAGTCTTGACAGTTATCCCTATTCAAATTTCTTGCAAGCTTGACTGACTTTTGGAATCATTCTTCTTTTGTGCAATAAACTCCTGCTGCTTTTGCTTGTCCTCAGCTCCCCTAATTTAGTGACATGCAATTGTAATTCTCCTGTTGGTGAGAATCTATATTAACAGCCAAAAACCTCTAATTGCTGGCGGCAACTTAGTTCCATTTCTAGCAACTGGCTGCAGGTGTAAAAATCTATTCCCCCACTGTGGAGAGACTGGATAGATGCCAGAAATTAACAGCCACTACCTGTTCCCAGTGATTATGAGTATTTTGTGACCTCCTTTTCACTTTTCCCTTCTTCAGGGGTCATAGCCCAGTTTCAGAATCCTTTTAAAAAATCGCTGATGATACCAATTCCCCAGTCTCTGCAGGTGGCCTATTTTTCATGCTTACAAGCAGGAGAGCCTTATCCATAATATTCATCCTTAAAACAGACATATATTGCAACTACTCTTTCCCTGTAAAACTTGAGTACAGGGAAAAGTTTCCTCCCTTTTTCTACATGTCTTTTATGGCGTCTAAAGTCTATTATTACATCTGTAGGTAATAAAAAAAGAAAACCCTATCAAAATATTCAAGAATCCTTCATCTTCATTTTCATGCATAAAATAGGGACATGGTTAATGAAAGACATTATATTTTTAATTACAAGAGTTTTGCTTGGAAAACAACTGTAAGTCTCAGAAACAACAGAGAAGTCCTCATGTCCAAATTAATCCACTCTAAATACTAGGCTAATGTGTTAACCAAATCAACGTAGTTTGTAAGAGAGATTCTGAGTTTCTGGTGTTGTTTAGTTATATGTGATGAGAGTCTGCAGCTCCTCAGTGTCACTGTGGCTGCCTCCAATTTGTCCTAGGGGAAACCACAGAGGCTTTAGGAGACTTAAAAGGCAACAAACAGATTCCAATTTGTAGCACATGCAGCAGTAATATTACAGATTTTTTTTTTCCCACCTTCATTCATTTCAATCCACAAAAATCATACTAGAGATGCTTATAAAAGAGGGGAATTGCCACAACAAAGCACAGCACAGACTAACCTTATGGCCTTCACTCTTTCAAAAGTCAAGATTTGAAAGATTCCACCCCATCAGATAATAATTTGGATGTTGGTCATGACCAGATTTTGCACACATGTTCATATGAGAAGAATTAATCTCAATATTCAACAGAAAGAATTTTGAATGGCTTGAACTTCACTGAATAGAAACCCATCAGAGCCTCCATGACAGTGGCACGTGAATCTGTATATGTATATAAAACCTCAATATAATCTGAAAACAACTGTGGAAAAATCCCCAAAAATAATTAAATAGTGAAGCTTTCTGAAGATTATTCAAGATACATATATCTGTTGCAGACAGTGTCAGTGAAAGCTATAAAAACAAAAGCTTAGTCTGTTTGCTGTACTCAAGGGAATTTAAACTATCTTTGTTCTGACATTAAGACTGCTTTGGTATAAAAGATGAGGCCTCTGAGATACTAGAATTGCTTCTTCTTGAAATGTTGGTAATGCTTTGGGTTGCAAAATATATAGTTTTTAAGTGGAACTTAAATATGAACTTGGTATGTAAGACTGAATGTGTCTGGAGGCTTGAAATACAGAATTACTGGATTATCCTCAGGACTTGTGAGGACCCCAAAAAAATCTTATCTTAAGGTAATTTTAAAATACAGTTCTTCTCAGCAGTGAAAAAGTTGTGGAAGCAACTCTCAGCTGAGTAGTGAAATTAGCCACTAGGACTTGCCCAGATTGCTTGCAGTGGAAAATTGTTTATATCAGAAATACATGTTGGCGTGTTGGTCACTGCAGAAAATATGGGCCCCCAGCATTTGATGACATAACTTTTCTACTCCAGGTCTCATAAACTTAAAAATAAATTAATACAATACTGCTCTACAAAACCAAATAGATAATTTATATAGCAATTCCTCCTTGCTTTACATTTGTAATGGTGATAGTACTTCCAAGATAACCCTCCTGTTGCTCGTAGGTAGCTCAGCCCTTCCACTCCAATGGACTGAACACCTACATGGCCAAACGTTGCTTAAAGGATAATCAGGGCTCCATCTTTCTCGTCCCCTTCAGACCCTGATGTGCATATACCTGCAAATGTCCTTAAGAGAATGATATATAATGGCTTTCTAATATATATAAATGCTATTTGGGAGACAGACTGGTGCTATTGTACACTCATGTATTTTTAAGTAGTGAAATTTAATAGGGGTACAGAGCAGGACATGATATTAAGAATTCCTCCTCTGGTTTTAGATCAGCTTAAATATGCAAACCCTTTTCTTCCTCTCATGTTCTATTTTACAGAAAAAAGATCAAAATGACCTGATAATTCAGAATCCCTTGAAGAATGAAAAGAAAAATAGTGGGTATACAAATAATTTTATCCCAAATACAGTAGAATATATATTCTGAATACTGGATGCTGATAAATTCTGAGCAGGAGTCCATGCACAATCTCAGTGGGTCCACAAGTCACTTCAGACCAAGACACTGATATAAAGTAGGACTCAAAAACAAGATAACTCCTTTAGCTTTCTGAAGGTAGATCCTGAAACTGAAGTGCCTAAAAATAAGAACTTTCATTAAAAAATTGGACCTGACTATGTTAACTGTGTGAGAAGATGGAAGCATGCTCAGAGATCATGTTTCTGTTCATAGTCATTTTATTAGGAAAAGTCCCATCAAGCCATCAAGTATACTTTCACTTTGGATAATGCTAGCTGAAGATCAATATTCCAAAGCTTATCTTAGGAAGAAAAATTATTTGGTTTCTAAAAGCATCGTTACCCTGTTTTAAATTATCATTCAATGCTAACGACTGGGAATAAAAGTCATATTGACTGTTCAGAGCAACTACCCTAGGAAGAATATTTAGACATCTTTATCCAAATTAGATGATATTTGCGATAGACTGCAGGTGACAACACCCCCCAGACACACAACGAGCCTCTGCAAAGTGGGTTGTACAGAATTTCTTTTGTTTTTGATGAAGGAGATGTAGCTAAAGGACATAGAGGTTAACTTCCCAACAGCATCTGTGCCTGTCTGAATAAAGGAAAAATACTCTCTCCAAGGCTATAAAAGCTGCATCCTTCTCAAATGGTTTGTGAATAATCCATAAAACAAAATGTTAATTCTTAACACATTCCCATATTAAATTGCAATTTTAGCAATCTTGTCTATTCACCTCTGAAAGACTACACTGCCTTTTCAACCTCTCCAGTCTGCATCCTGACTCTGCCCAGGCCTATATTTGGTCTGTGCTGGTGTGGAGAAGGGAGAAGACAAGACCTCACATTAAGATTTTCTGATGGGAAAAGCTTTTTAAATCAGAAATCAAGGATTTTTTCCTAAAACTGTAGCTTAAGTAATAAGGTGATTCAATTTCAAATTATTACCCTGTGCTGGTTTAGCACGGAAGTGATTTTTTTCTCAGGAAGTTATAGCAGAATGTTGGCAACTTGATTGACCAATTAGAGCGTTAGAAATGCCCCTGGACCACACAGGCTAAAAATCAGAGAATACCGCAAAAGTTCCTTTTCCTTCCTGCCTTGGAACAAGTAACAGGGCTGGCCCCTGGGCCTGGCAAGCTGGCCAGGCCCTACCGCAGCAGCCATCCTGGCCAGACTGGGCCCGATCAGCTGCTAACATGCTGCTAACCTGACTTTAAACTTGCCCCACTGCCAGCTGGGCCAACGGAGATGTCCCCGGGAGCAGCTGCAAGCCCAGGCTGGCCTGGGCCCAGGCCAGTGTCACCAAGGGTTGGGGGGAGATGTCCACCAGCCTGTCTACTGAAATCCTGGCCACTGTTTCTGAGCCCCTCCCCACCATAAGTGTGGCTTTGAAATCCAACATCATGAGCCACAGCCTAAGAGGGAGAGACCTGGGCAAGAATTTAACTCTTTTACTGCACAGATGCAGCTTGCAAAGCACTAACCTTTCTTGAGTGAGAGGAAAGCCAGAGTGAGAGACATGTAAAGAGACACTATGAAGATATTGGGGTCAGTTGAGGAGAAGTTACACCTTAGATAAGGAGATGGAGAAGATGCCTTGGTTTTTGGGTTGAAAGTCTTTTGTGAGCTGTGTTAACAGACTATAATATGCTAGAATATCCCTTAAACTGTGAAAAAAAATGCACTGGGGAGATGATGATAATATTTAGATTGTAGATTTGAGCAAAGGTATTTGTGATGGGCTAAGTAAATATTGAAGTAGCTGTGATCTTATGAGAAGCTTGAATAGAGTAAGATAAAGTGATATGAAGCCCTCTGCCCTCCGGGGAAAAAGAAGACCTCTGTTTCTTGAGATGGAGATGATTTTAGAGACACATGAAAAACCTTTGCATTTGGAACTGTTCATCTTTAAAATGATATCCCAACGAATTTCATGGCCCACATGCAGCTGCAGGAAAGGCTGCAAGATATGGGAGGGTTTTCACAACTGCAGATTTCTCGGGGCAGCTGTTTTTGTGAGAGTTAAAAGCCACAAGCAGTCTGTTCTTTGTTGTGGAAAGTTACCATAAAATACCAAAAGAGACTTCTCTCTCTAAATGAACTGATGAAAGACTATTTTATAAGTGGTACTGACATAGAGTTCCGAGTTTTGTCTTTATATATTGTCTGGGAGAAAGAAAAGAAGCTGTTGGGGGAGAGGGAAGAGTTTTGAAGGTTTTATTCTGATACTTATTATTCTTTTCTTTCTTGTAGTAGTGTTAATAAACCTGTCTTTATACCTTTTAAAGTTTGAGCCTGCTTTGTTTTTTTCCTAATCCTATTTCACAGCAGAAAAAGAATAAATGATTTTAGCAAACACTCAAACCACTACAGTAATTTTGGGAAACAGAAATTGGTGAAGGTGAAACTACTACAACCCCCATCATCATATTAACCTGAGCATTTTCCTTCCACCCCCAAGCTAATACCACCACTAAACAGCCAGGTTCTACTACTGTGTGGTTTCTTATTGATGTGGCAAAATCAGGCAGAGTCTGGGTTTTTAGACATTCTTGCTCATCCTTTATCACTCTAAAACATAAGCTGCTCTTTTTCACTCTAGAAAATTGCTATACTAAACACCCAGTTTAAAATCAAACTGGAAAATAAGGAAGCCAGGAAGCCATGCTTTGCGTTTTGATTCTCAGCCTGCAAAGAATGTCAAACTATTATGAAAAATTCTCACTGAAATTCCAGATTCTATTGGATTTCAGAAGTGCATCAGTTTTGGGTAGGGGGGTCTTTCACTGTTATTAACAAGAGTAGCACTACTTCTAGCACAAGTGTTGAGATCATTCTGCAGCTGGATTTAAGAAGGGTGAACTAATTAATTCTTAGTCCACAGCCCATTACATACAAAAAGAGATAATGTTGTGCAGCATCTAAGACATGTGGACCTTAACTTGTTGTGACAATCTTGTGACTTCTCCCAAAAAATATCCACTGCAAAAATATGAATACAGCCCAACACTTTGGAACAACTGGAACTTCAAATCCAGTCTTCAAACCCAGACTGCAGCATTTTAATGACATTATTAGTTCCCACAGCCACTCAGGAGTGCAAATAATTGCTTAAACTATCAGAAATCTTACTATTTCTGATTATGTCTGCATAGAAAATATATACTGCTGGAATCCTTTGACACACAGCAATTCAAATCTTACTATGACTTCTCTGATAGTAAGAGATTTCTTACCAGCCTTCAATAATCCATTGCACTTCCTGAGAGGTATTAATAATAGATTCTTATCAATCAGTTCATCATTTTGTGCGTGCCTTCAGTTATAATTTCAATGCGTCTCAATTGAATCTTCTACCATAAACACAATTTTGCATCCAAAGAAGAACTTACTTTCTTGTATTGCATTAAGAATTTCTGAAAAGTCCACATCTGTCTTCTGTATGTCTGGTTTTATCCATATTTGTGTTTCCAGCTGGTTAACCTGCAAATCCTCTCTTCCTTCTGAAGAAATTGAAGAGATTGATGGGGTTTGTGACAGTGCAGTAGAAAATCCAGACAAGGGGCTTCAGGTGAGGAAACATACACATTGAATGAAGGCATTTCCATTTTTCCTCCTTAGCAGAACCAAATTTTCTTCCAACCAAGGAGCTTCAGATAGAACATGGACTGATTTAAAGCTAAATAGAATAAAACAACAACATTCTCTGCTATCAGCAATGATGCAGTCACCACTGGCAAGTCCTTTGTTCACGTGCCAATATACTGCCATGCCATGAGCATCATTTCACCATATCATCTACAAAATTAACTCCCAAATGTGACAACAAACGAGATTTTATTACAAATGACACAGGAACAAATAGACTAAAATAAAACACACACACACAAAGTAAGTTGCAAGACAGAAAACAACCATTAGGACAAAAAGCAAAGACAGCATGCTGCAAATGCAGGGCACCATAAGTTCTCATATGCCAACTTGATGGCATGACATAGTCTAGGAAGAACTCCAGCACTGGAGTCCATTTTAAATGGATTCATATTGGTATCTAATGGTTTCTCTTTAAAAGCATTGCAGAATAAAAACTTATTCTGGCGGGTCACACTTTCAAACCTATTTACACACAAAAATAGACACAAAATTTGCCCATTTCAATGCTCTTCCAACATGAGCAAAGAAAGGCAGAAAGTTTTGAAGACAGACTCCTTCCACACAGAGAATGGTGGCTGCATATCAAGAGCAAACAGAAAATGGGCAAACAGTCACAAGATGCTGGCTACACTATATTTGGATACAGAGAGAAAGAGGGAACTACTAGGATCACCTTTGTTTTTTAAAGAGTAGCAGGAAATCTGTTACAGATGCTCTTGATTACCTAATGCGCAGAGCTAGCAGAGACCTTCAGTGGTCAGGGAGATATCTGCAGAAGGAGTTCATGACAAAAAGGCCAAGGTGGAAGAACAAATCTTCAGGTCATTTATATTACTGTGCTTCACTAGATGCTATCACTCATGCTTTAGAAAGAAGCATTTTCCTTTCATCTACTGTCTGCCTATAGCAAGCTGCTCTTATTTTGAATTCTCAGCTGGCCCATTGCATTTTTCCCTTCTCCTTGCCAAGTAACTATCTCACTACTGCCTTGATGGGAGCGACAAATAATATTCCTAGGCACAAAATTACTCAGAAGTATTTTAAAGGCTCTTCTTCACTTTTTGGAAATGCAGATCTGAAAATAGGTACATTTTGACCAGCTTAATATTTTATTATTTTTCAGTGTTAAAATATTATAAATTCAAATTGTCCCATTCTTGCTTCGGCATATTCTTTTGTTCCACAGCAAAGATTCACTGTTGTCATAAGTTAACAGTTTGGTTTTTTGGTTAATGGAATATTGCCCCGCCAGGACCTGGCACTTTGTTTTAGAAAGGACAGGGACCTATCAGGGGGCAGTTCTTTTTATTGGCAGGTGGTTTGACCACTGAGAGAGTTGAAGGCGACTTTTGATAATACCCATATGAGGTTGCGTTTGCCCAAGCCAACCCCTTTTTTTTCCCAGCCGGATGAGAAGGTAACACAGCTCTGAGGGGCAGCCCAGGCTGGCCCGGCCTCGCTGCTCCCCCCCATGAGGGGAGCCAGCCCTGGTCTGGCTGTGCCTCCGGGCCCCATATCAGCTGCCAGGGGTGGGGTGGAGGCTGCAGTTTAACATCTAGTGAACTTCTCAAGCTTACCGGTGAGTTGACCAGGGCTGGGGGAGATGTTCCTTTTCTCCCCCCATAAGACTGGGAGTGGGCAGGAGGCCCCCTATGATCTTGGCTGCTGAGATCCCTGACTGCCTGAGCTGCTGCGATCTCTCGGCTGAGTTTCTCCCCAGCTTTCCCCACTGGAACAGCTGGTGTGGCCTTGAAGTCAGCCGAAGCTGGGAGAGAACAAGACCTGGACAAAATTTAACTCTTTCTTGGCACAGATGAAATTTCCAAAGCCCTAACTTTTTCCTTAGTAAGAGAGACAGCCAAATTGGAGACATGTAAAGGGACAATATAGAGATCTCAAAGTCAGTAAAGGAGGAGTGACCTCTTAGGTGGAAGAGATGACAAGTTGCCTTGGTTCTAGGCTGAGAAATCTCCTGTGAGTTGTGGTAACAGACTGTGATATGAATATACTCAAGTATTCCTTTAAATTGTGGACAATATTAATTGGGGAGATGATTTGTGGATTTTTGAGCAAAAGTATCTGTGATTAACTGAGTGAATATTGAATTAGAAGTTGTGATCTGGTGATTTCATAAGAGGTTTGAAGAGAGAGAGATGAAAAGAAGCCCCCTGTGCCAGTGAAAGAAGTGAGAAGACATCTCTCTTCCTTGAGATGAAGAATCTTTTGCCTTTGAAGTTGCTTATCTTTAAGAAGTGACACCCCAATATATATAGGAGTCTACGGCCCATATGTAGTCACGGGAAAGGTTGTGTGAATGTGGGAGGTTCCACAACTGCAGCAGTTCCCTGGGTGGGCTGCATTTGTGTGAGTTAGAAGCCACAAGCAGACTCTTTCTCTTGTAGAAAGTTACCAAACAAAAGGAGAGACTTCTCTATCTCAAAGTCTGAATGAAAGACTGTCTTATAAGTGGTACTGACCTGGAGTTCCGAGTTTTGCCTCTTTACATTCTTTGTAGAAAAATGAACAGTTTGTGGTGGGAGAAAGGGTTGGTTTAGAAATTTCATTTGTTTTTTTGTCTTTTCTTATTTTCTTCATGTTAGTGTGTGTTAAAATCTATCTGTTTACTTTTAAGTTGGGGCCTGTTTTGCCTTTTTCTCCCAAATCCTATCTCCCAGAGGTAAAAGAGAGCAGATACTCAAATCACTACACTAGATTTGGCAGAACAGAAATTCAGCGAATGTGAAACCATTGCAACTGTTAACATCAGAGACAACTCCCTTGTAGATTCCTGCAAAGCGATCTGTCATAGCAGCAGCAGGAGTCAGCATTTAATGAAGAACAAAGAGAATTTCTTAAGTGAGAGAACTGATTATTCATACAATGGCAGCCTAGGGAAAAATGCAGATGGCCTCAGGGATGAGAGGCTAAGATTTGCCCCAAAAGAGATTTCTAAGACCCAAGAAAATATACTCCAGTTGCTGAAAAACACAGACAAACAATATGATGGAAGTAGAAAAGTAATCAATGGGCAGCAATTCAGTTAAGCAGCTTTGCAAATTATGTCACTCAGTTTCTTCTTAAATACTCAGCTACCACTTTTAACATATACCATTTCATACTTGCATCCTCACATCCAACAGCCTTTGTTCTGCATTCCAACCCTAGTTAGAGGAAATTAATGACAATATTCACAAATATAAAATACCCTTTCTTCCCCCAAATCCTATATCCTTGTTATATTTAAGTCACTTCCTCAGAAGGGATGAAGGTAGTAGGATCCCTGCAGGATCTCCAGCAGATTTGAACCAATTGGGCCAGGGAGAAAGGAAGTGGCAGTCAGCTATGGAGGTCACTAAGTGCTGATGTCTGATGGACTATCTAACCATAGACCTGTTAATAAAATTAAACTCTTGGAGAATGTACATAGTCGACTTCAAAGCCCCTCTTTAATAACGAAAACCTAGGAACTGGTCAGAAAATGACCAGCCTAAACCTGACTGTATTTCAGACAATGAATTCAAGACAATTTTGCTGCATTTGAATTTCCTCTCCTGTATTTGATACTCTTGCAGTATAGGGAGCTTTCAGCAATCCACAGAAATGACAGTGTTCTATGCTTGTCTGATTCACAGGAGCCTTAATATCTGGCCTCACTGCACGAGTATCAGATTAACAGCATCCAGTCTGATTTCAGTCAAAATTGTAGGCACAATCTTCTACCGATCATTTATGATAAAACACATAGCTAATTACAAACTTGCCTTCACCAACACAAGGGAAAAAATGTGTCTACCAATAACATTGCTTTTAAATTAGGAGTTGCAGGAATGCTTTCTTCTCCCATGACTTTAATGATGTAAATAAAGACTTTAATTTGGGCACTTGGGCTTCTGTCCTCCTCCTCCCTCCCTTAAGCATCCACTACTGCATTTTTTCAGCTGAGAGAAACAACACCTATGTGATGGGTTGTAGACTGGCCAAATTAATGATTTCCGGCTTGTTGTCAGACAGAGGTTTTGAACTAGTAGCTGTTTGGAAAAAGCTACAGTGACCTCATCTATGTTCCAGAGATTTATTTTCTTTAGCTTACCACAGATCTCCAATACTACATGCAAAGACAGTATCTAATGTCATTGTTGCTATTGATGGATCACTAACGTGCCTTTAGCATTTCCTTCTTGCTTTAGCAGCTGCTGATTTATGTTTTATCAATGACATGTCCCACTGAGTAAAATCTAAGCAATATTGTCTAAGTGGATGGTAAAGGATCTCCACAGAAGTATGAGAAATAAACACATATAAAAGTGAAGTAAATATTATATTTTAAAAATTTTATGGGTTTTTTTTTGTAAAGATCGGTCTGAGATTTTTCTCAGCTTACTGAGACTTCCTAGTGTTATAAAATATGGTACATATTGATTTTGGGGGTGAGGAATTAAATCCTGCAGCTGCCAGTGACCACGGAAGAGACACCGGAGAAGATTCGCGAGGAATGCATGACTCCATCAGCAAGTGAAAAGGCCATGCCGACTCAACCCCCTCAGCTTTCAGCCATCGAGTCCACACCGCATTGTCCAGAGGAGACATGTCCATCCCCGGCCCAGACAACCAAAACTGCTCCAATTCAGGGGGAGACCCCAGAATCCACAAAGGGGCGTCTGGGGACGGAGACCCTCTCTACAACTGAAAGCGCGTTGAGCTAATCCCCGAAACTCTATTCAGATTCAGGCGGAGGTGAAATCAGAAATTGAATGGGAAAGCCATCTCCGAGGAAAAGCCTGGCCCGGGGAAAAATAAACAGTATAAAGATAGGACCCCGGGAACAGCATGTCGGAGCAGATGATTGCGGACTCGGCGCGGGCTGGTCTGATATCTGCCTCCCAGTCACGATCGGACTTATACTCTGCTGTGGCGGGAATCCTTGCCGGTTCCACTATAATTTGGCTGATTTTCGTTATATTATTTTGTTCGTTTTGTATTTGCGATCTCTATATAATCCACTTAATCTGTAGAAAATAAAGCTCTGATTTTTTGATTAAGAGATCCGTGTCACCACATTTATAACACTAGTCCAACTGAAATAATATTTTAAATTACCTCATGGGAATCCCTCTGATTCACTCATTGATGCATAAAGTTATGCATAAAATAGCATACTTTTTCCTTTATTTGTCTTGAAGGATCCCAATTAGTTAGGTTAAGAAAACAAATGAGATTTTTAAAAGACCTTTAATTTTTAGAGGCTAAATGAGATGACTTGTTCAAGTCAGAATTTTAACATACTTCTAAATGTAAAAATGACCAAATGTATCAGAGAAGCGACTTGTATACCAGCACAGTTAGTATGGTACTAATGTTAAACAAGGGCATTCCAACTTGTAGTGAAAGAGATTTTGCCATGTGGGTGGATACTTCTGTCACAGGGCCATCTACCTCTAAAAGGGTGATACTTAGCAAGAACAAATACAATGCTAATTGTATTTGCAGGTTTGTTTTGCTACACTAAGTACCGCAGTAGGTTCTACAGAGAAGTTGCTCCTTCTTACCAGACCCACTTCTTTAAAGCAAGCAGAAATCTGCTGTGCATGGTGCCCTTTTCACTCTAGACAAACCCATGTCAACAAGGGATATAGAATCATCCCTTGATATATTCCAACATATTCTATTGGCTTCTTCCTGTGAGTTCTTGGCAGGTCATCTATGTGAAAAGCAGAGTTTCAAATGGAAATTGCATTAAGCATTTCTTATACATTAGTCAGGGATCTGCATGTGTGTGTACAGCACAGCTTCACTGCTCTCAATTCTGGCATTCCTGATTTCTGTGACAGGAGTAGAAACAAAATGTACAACATAGCTGGCCTTCCCTGGATCTGCCAGATGACTACAACAGATGAAAACCATTTTGGTTTAAGTATTGCTTCACTTGTTGCAGACAAAAACTCCCAAGCTGTTCTAAGAGTCATAGAATGTATGCAAATATATATTAATATACGCATCTTCCTAGCAAGATAAAGTTGGCCTGAAAACAGTAGTTCAGAGATAGATGATTATTTCATTAAGTGGAAGGCTGATGTGTTTCATAACAAGTCTTGCAGAAAGAGCTGCTTTTGCTACATTGGTCAGAGACTTTTTTTTCTGTCAGAAATCCCACATCATGTTCTTTTTTGCTCTTCACCAACCAGTATTGTTATATTCTTTCTGCCTAGGCATTTTTCTCTCCCAGCATTATGTGAATACTGTACACATCAGTTGTACTTCAGTGATTACATTAGATAGATATTAATATATCAAAAGTATTTATTTTCTTGTTTCTGTCCTTAAATCTCTCATGTACAATAATGCAGAGTTTCACAATGCAAAATTATCACTGCTAAGTATGTTCTCAGCTCAGGATGCAGAAACATGTCTTGTGTCCTGCATTGAGCTTCCTCTTCTCTGCACAAAAGACAGAGTCTTTGCAAAACGCAACTTTGGTTCACCAGCCTAACACTTGACTCCTTTCTGGAAAAAGACTGTTACCCACAAACTTGTCTTCCATCCTTGGTCCTTGCCAGCAGCACTAAGCTTCCTCTAGTTTTCATCTTCAACACAATTTCAAATTTCCAGAGGAGGTGAGGGGTGTGTGTGGAGAGTTCCCTTCTCCTTTCATTTTGATGCTTGTTTCCAGTCCTGGGTTCCTTTTGAAGATGGCAGTGGGGATAAGGACAGGAAAACTCATGTATTTAACTCTCTGTTTCTGAGAACTTCCTAACATATTTTTACATTTAAGGCAGCATAACATCAGAATAAGAGCAGCTGTCTGCCACATCTACATATGTATGTGTAGAGACAAACTGGAATATCTTAAAGGTCTCTGTTTTTCACAATACAAGGTACTTACTTGTACCAATGTATGTCACAGGATCTTCCCATCTAGCTACAAACATCCTCAGTTTTTGAAAACTTTTAGGTAATTGTTAATGGTACACATTGAGAGGCCTTTGGAGACTTCTGATTTAAGACAAAGTGCTCCATATTAATAGCATTAATACACAGTGTGTTTCCGAGACTGAAAAATTTGGTACATTGTGGAATTACTTGCAGGCCTCTGAAAAACTTCTGACCTGGTAGATTGCTATGGATGTCTATAAGTAAATAAGGACTTTTATATAACTTTTGATATTCTTAACTGATTTATCAATTTCCTTAAAACAAAAGTGTACAGACTATCACTATTTGGTTCCACTATGCAGAAAACATTATTTATCTTAATGGTTTTCACAGTGCTTATGAATAAAACAATGTGTCTGCCTCTTAGCATCCAAGCAGAATGCAAAAAGCACAAAAATATCTTTTTAGTTTTGAAAATTATTGGAATAAAAATATAGGGCTTCTTAATTTTCAGTAAGAAAGTCCAAGGAATATTAGGAAAAAGAATTCAAACCCCAAATCATTCTGGCTAAAATGAGGCACCTATGCCATAGCTATCTCTACATGGTCATGTGCATGATCATTTTAAAAGCACAGCAATAAAAATACTTGAATTAGTTTTGAAAGGAAATTTGAAAGTAGATTCCCTTTGCATTGTAATACATGATATATGCAAGACATTGAACAATTCAGTCCATTTCCTACTACCCTTATTTCTATAAAAATAATAGTAAGAATTATTGTTAGCTTCTCTTTTTTCCTCTTACACTGTGAACATGCATATAAAAACACAGCTATCAAAGATCACTATCACATGTGTTCAAACATTTGTCTGTGTTTGAAAAATCTAACTATTTGTGAATAATAAATCCCTTTACCAATATCAGGGGTCATTAGCAAGCAATTCATTAAGGGGAGGAGAGGAAAACATTTGCTGAACAGTTTATTGCAAAACCCCCACCCAGTTCTCAAGTCAGTAGTTTATTGATGAGACAAACAGAAAATCTGGCTGCACAGGAAACAACATGACAGAAAACTTCAGTGCACCAAAGATTTGCTTTATTATAATGTGGGACATCAAGACAGCTTTTAAAAGATACCAGGTGTCTCTTTCAGGTGTGTTTTAATGTAACAACCAGTTATACTCACACTGTACCACAGCACTGCCTTCACAGTCTAAATATAACCTGATAATTAATTCTGGCAGAAAGTACCAGCAGCTAAACCATTTGGGAAAGTTCAGCCGTCCTAGGACCGCTAAGGAATGAACTCAGGATTGAGGATGAATGAGGATAAATCATAGGATTGTGAAAATGGTTATCCTGAAGACAGGATATCAGAACAGAGGTCTGTCCAGGGCAGGATCCTATTTCTGACACCAAATGCTTAGCTAAAGAGAGTAAGAACAGTGCAAGTACATCCAGTTCATCCCCAGTCTGTCCCTTTCAGCTTGGAAAGATTTACAGATTTCTGGAGTGGAAGGTTTCATTTGGATGATAAACATTCCCGGCTACCAACATCCATTTTCCCACAGATCTGTTCCTTCTATATTCTCTGTACCTTTTGAGCTAACAGGTGGTCATCAGATTCCTCCCTCCTCTTTTTACTTACCTTGTTTCCCGTTTCCATAAAGCAGAAGGCCTGCTCCTTTGTTACAGCATGATAAGCCCTTTCCCAGGCTAGGGCCATGAAGCCCAGAAATCCACTCTGATTGCAGTATTTCTTACTTCTGTCTCAGACAAGAGCTACCATGCAGACCCCATGAAATATGCCTTCCTATACAGAAACTAAACATAGGTCAATGAATCCCACCCTAGTCTACCTCTCAGGGAGAGGATATAGGTTGCAGCCTACCAGACTGGGTTTGTGGAGACTTAATTAGAGAGAGCTTATGATAAATATAACCATTCAGTAGCAAACTACAGTGGAAGATTGGGACTGATATTTATATATGATTTTGTAAAAATATTCTTTTTCACAATTTTAATTTGTCTTTGAGAGAATCTTACAAACAGCAGGAATCATGCCCTTTATACTGGTGCAGTTGACCTTTCTTACATAGCCTTGCAACCTACTATAACTGCAAAAACCTGCAAAGGAGAAATAGAGCCCTTTGACATTAAAATGCATGAGTGGTATTAGGCTGTTCACGTAAGGTGCCTATCCAGAAGAGATTATTTTCAGCAACTGGCACTAAGCAGAGTCTCCCTCACAAGCAGTAGGAGAGTATTGGAATAGCAAGGGTCATAATTTTCAGGCATTATGGCAACACAAAAAGTTAAGTTGAGAAAACGTGCCATTTTGATGACCCTTAAAAATCTTCCATCAGTGTAATAGGTCCTGAGTTATTTTTCTGTGTTTGGTGCATTCCTAAAGCAAGGTTTAAATGAAGTACCAAACGGTTGTGCCATCTCCCTTTTTCTATTTTAACCACCCTGAATGTTACCAGTAATGAAGAAGACCTTGAAAAGTCATAGGCTTTGTGCTCCATTGGACCTCTAAAGCATAAAATAGTACAGAACTGCACTCCCAAGGATGGGAGCAGCAAATACGGTGCCTCTGTGCAAATCCCAGCATGCGGAGGACACATTTGCTTTCCTGAGCTATCTAGCCACGCGTGGCACAGAAACAGTCAGGGGACTGTATGACCCAAAGGAAGTTCTCAGAAACAAAGAACTGAGTAGAAATGATGTCACCTTTTTGCTTTGCTGCTGCCATTATGCCTGGTCTAAGTTAGGATGAGTTTTATGCCACTCTTTAGGTCTTTTGAACTTTTTTGGCACCACAGTACATTGGCTGGGATTTCTAGTAGGTTCATTTGAACCCTAGAAGCACTTACCTGTAGTCTATCTACTCATCCAAGGAATAAGCCTCTTCTCCTGATTTTTTTTTTATTTGTTTAGGTTGGGTTTTTTGTTGTCTGGTTGGTTGGTTGGTTTTGGGTTGCTTTTGGTTTTCTTTGTTTGTTTGGGGGTTTTGTGGGTTTGTTTTAAATTACATAGGAAGGTCTGGCTTAATTTTGAGACACCAGAATGAACCAGCAGACCTGGTGTAAGGAAAGAGGTCTTGCTATCTTTTGGAATGATACAAACCTTTTGTAGAAATTAACAACACCATGCAGCCCTATTTCAGTCAAATCCCTTTTCTGACTTTAAAAGCATCTCTGCCAAAGTAGAAGCTAGTTTGTTCCATCTTTTGACAATCTTCCTGCACGAATCTTTCTTTGGAATATATGTAACATATTTAATATTAGAAATAGAGTCTTACATAACACTAAACCCCTTTAAGCAAGAACTACAGAGCTAAGAAAAAGCTCCATTTTTCAGTTGAGCATTACAAGAACATAATAACTGAGTATTCAAAGTTTCTCTCACTGTTCCTTGAATTATAAGTTATTCTTTAGATTAAATGGGTCATTTTTTTCTCAGAAACTTTGCAAAATTTTATATATTGTCTTTTTTTCAGAATATAATGGTCAAGTTTTTTAAAGATAGCCATGCTACACTGGTCTCAGGACATTATAATCTTCCTCTAGGATCAGCTGAGTTTAGCCCTAAGCCTTTTCCTGGTTTTTTCCTCTTGAAAGGAAACTCTCTGATGGTAGAACCATCAGGAACATCCAAAGAGAGCAGCATTGTGCAGCCTCTATGAGGTGACTACATATTGTAAACTAACAACAGCCAGGAGAGCTGAAATCTTAAGGTGAATTGTACTGATTTTAAAGTAACCATGCATAATTGTTTGCAGGGCTGAATGAATGATTGTTTTATAACAGTGAACAGGAGAGTGATGAAAGCAGGAAGGAAAAAAAAATTAGTTTTTGAAAAGAGCTACGTTTAAAAACACATAGCCCCCAGAGAGGCAAAACATCCTCAAAAGTCACCACTTAAAATTATTAATATTATTTTTGAAGTCCCTTATTGAGGGTATGCACAGGTCCCTCCCAGATAGATTCAGTACTTGTGTGTATCACATGCAGCACAAATTGATACAGAGTGATGTGATTTCTGCCTGTATCAAATACATTTAAATTAAACAAGACTGATTACATTGAAAAACAGTGCTTTTTGTGCTAGCTTTTTGTTTGTTTGTTTGTGTGGTTTTGGGGGTTTTTTTGGGTTTTTTTGTGTTAACATGCTGTTGCAAAAGTGTTCTCCAAAGTGCTAGAATGAACATTCCAGGAGACTTGATACCTTAGGACCAGGAATTTTCAAAGAAGTTACTTTTGTCATAGAAAAGCAAAGAGCTGAATGAAATAGGCTGAATAATTAAGCAAAATGATAGAAGATTTCAAGCTCTGCATCATCTGTGAGCTAGTTCTGCTTTTAATTTCAAAGAACTGCATAATCACCATGTGGTGTCCTGCCACTCAGTCCAGTGACAAAAGGTCCTCATGGTAATTGAGGCAAACTGTTCTTCTCATTTGGAGCTTTGCAGAGGCTGCAGAGCATGAACAGCTGGGAGAATGAACAGTCTGTGTTCAGCAGGGAGATGTTTACAGGTCACGCTTGGAATACCAACGTGGGAGAAATTTTGCTCCATGCGTCGAACTTACATTGCTTTGAACACAGGCTGTATATAAAGGGAAAAGTTAAATATGCAGGCTGGTTTCTTTGACATTAATGTCCCTTCTGCATAGGAATGATTCTTGTAAACATGTGGGGGTTTTAATATGAAAATTAGCTTAATGAGGGGAATACTAAATGTCTTTTAAATCTGCTTGCATTTTCTATTCTTCATTCCACATAAGAGAAAGTTCTATGTACACCCAGCAGAAGGCATATTGAAAAAGACTGCTCCCCTAATAATGTTAGACAAGTAAGATAACAGTATTAGTGTCAGTGGGAATTCAAATTTCCAGATGAATTTACATCAGCCATCCCCATGCCATGCATGCATTTGCTGCCAAGAAATGCTTGCATGACAACGCTTCCTGGCAGAATTATTTGCAGGGTTTTAGTCTTTTAATTTAGGAGAGATGCATGCCACACATCCTGCCAGTCCGCAAAGAAAAGAAAATGTGATGTAACCAGCGAGTCACATCCAACTAACAGATCTTCTAAAGACCATTTACAATCAAATGTAGATGCTAACAAGCGTATGCATATTTTGTGATGAGAAATGGATATCTTTTGCATAGTAAATTATCATTGTTGAAAGCTTCAGTCCTAGATTTTTTGATAATTCAGAGTTAATTAATTTGTAAGATTATTAAATGTTTCCTTTTTTCCTTTAATTTTGATTGCTAGTTTCAAGAACCATGCCATTCTACTCGCCTTCCAAGTCAGTTTTTCTGTTGCCCAAGCTCCCAAGTCCTTCTTCCTTATTTACAAGCTCAGTAAGTAAAAAAATGCTACAGATTGATAAGCAGTAAAAAAAGAGGACCCAAACATAAAGAAAAACCAGTCCAAGACAAACATACCTTCTTTTAAACTTGTAATTTATCAAATACTTCTTATCATAAAATGCAAGAGAGTGCAAGAAAAGTTTCTCAATGAATTTCAATAACCCCAGTAGACTTTCACCACAATGCCAGAAACCAGCCCTTTCAGCACATAAAGTTCTTTCAAATATCATGGATATGCCTATATAATTTCAGGTAGCAAGGAATGTCCTTTCCAAAGTATACAGTTCTTTGGCTTTGAAAGGGATCTTCTTGAACACTAAATTCTTGAAAGAAAACTTTCCAGAATATTTTTATGTGTTTCCCAGACTGAAGCATCTTTACATGTTAACTTAATTTTGGAAATAAATTATTTCAAAGACAACCCCTCCTTCTGGTTGTGTAGATTACCTGCTGTCCTAGGGTGACGATGATGCCTGTATCACCAATCGTCTGTTCTGTCTGTGCTGTGTGTGTGTTCTGTACCTTTAAGACTGATCCTGAGAGGAGCAGAGAAGAAGATGCGCGTAGTTTGTTTTGGGAAAACAGTTTTCACTCCTACTCCTTCGTCATCGTCCTTGGGGGTTGGTGTTCATCGGATGCACGGACAGCAGCAGGAGTTTTTTTTTCCTTGGCTTTGGAATTAGTCTAGCTAGCTGAGGCAAAAAAGTTTCCTGGACTGTTTTTTTTTTTTTC
>VZDJ01000041.1:2567100-2690745 GCA_008694505.1 Cyanoderma ruficeps
GGGGGGGGCGGTGTCTGTGGTTGCAAGAGAGACTCTCTCTTTCTCTGGATGGATTGAGGATTGTTTTTTTAAAGGATAATGGCTTGTTAGGAACCCAGGGTTGTGGAAGGTTTAAGCAAGTAGATATGAAAGTACGTGCTGGGGTCAACTGTTGAGCATTGTAAAGGATGGAAATTGGGGGGAGGAGGAAAAGTGTTGTGAGAGGTTTCTTATTCTGCCTTTGGGTGATTGGGTTATTTTCTTGTGTTTGTTGTCTATTGTCATGTAGTTTAATAAATGTCTTTTTCTATTCCAAGTGATAGGCCTGCTTCTGCTCTGTTCCCGACCACATCTCACAGTAGTTTACTAAAAACTATACACTCATGGGTGCACTGGCATTTGCCCAGCGTCAACCCATGACAGATACCTTTATATCTGCTTAAAATCCAAGCTTGGAAGTTGTAGTTCTGCTCATGGATGAGCAGTACCTCTTTGCAAGCTTGCATAAAACAAGTTTTAAAATTTTATTTAAGTAAGGTACAGTACACACAACCCACTGCTCCCTAGCCACTCTAACACCCAGATTAATAATAGAAGTCATGAGCCCCAGGCTCCTTACTAGTTACAAATAAAACTGACAGGGAAGTAACTGGAAAGGAATGCTGGAACAGTGAACAGTATCTATTATTTCTTGTCCTTAACATACAGCTACCTATGAAGTTCATTCAAAGGAAACTGCTGCCAAATAAATAGAATTTATTATAGATAATAAAAGTTGTCATTCTTGAAAGAAGAAATGGTGCAAAGGGAAAAAAGTTGCTGTAAAGAAAACAGAAGTAGTGTGCTATCAAAGAAAAAAATACTCTCAACCTGCACTTTATCAAGGATCTTCTTTCCATGGTCCTGGTCTCTTTTACTGCTAAGAATTAAAATGCCATTTTAAGTTCTAAAAATACCTTCTATTATGCTAGACTGCCTTAATGTTTGGAGTATATGCTAACTGGACAAAGAAAATATTAGAGTGAGTATAGCATACACTATTCCAACAGTGAGAGCTACTTGATTGTGATAACAGCAGTCCAATAGAAGGAAAAACCCAAATTGTATTAAGTGTTTAAAATCAGATGGAACAAAACCCTACAAATTTACTGCATGCAGTAGCAGGATGATAGCTTAGAAAAGAGTGCTGTAAGACCTGGTATCTGAGTAATTAATATACATAGGAATGTCGTCTTTCTAAAATATCAAGCTGCTTATGATATCTTAGATAAGGTACTACCACTGGACAACTGATGTCTTAAGCCAATTATGAAGCTACAGCTGTTAATTTGTGACTGAGTTTGAGCAAAGAACATGATTTTTTGTTTAAATAAGAATTTCCTCTTAGGAATTCTATACATTGATGTTGCTGCTGACCATAATCATTCTTAGATCTGCCTGCATACAGCTCAAATGGTTGCGGTTTAACCTGGCCACAAACATAAAAAATGAAAAAATGGGACTGTTAGTCAAGAGAAGACTCCTCTCATACAAAAAATGTTCTCTGTAGGTCATAGATGTTCTTACTGTCTTAAGAGGAGAACATGACAGATAAAACTAACCTCATAAACTGAAAGATTATCGTTATCCGAATGGTCACCAATGGGCTCCATTTTAGCAAACCTCTGGGATCTACCTAAAAAAGGGTCTTTTTCTCAATCAGGGGCCTGAATTTGCTACTTGCACATAGTTTAATATTAAAGCACAGGCCATACTTATCAACAGATATCTGTAGAATATGTAGCATCTCAAAATGAATGTTGTCATTGTGCACGTTCAAGACACTTTTTTTAAAAACTGTGATGCAGAACTTTTTTTTCAATCTCTTAACATGCTGCATACATCACTATATATCTTTAGCAACAGCAACATTTCAGTAGTAGTAATTTCTGAACTTCAACAAAAAAGACAGATGCTGAAAAAACAGGACAAACAGAAACAGTGAACAGAAGAACTAAAATAAATAAAGCATATGGCTATGAGTCACTGTAAATTGTTTAATCTGCGTTGACAAAGATTATGGTGACTAAATACTTTTTGTGCATGAAACTCATGGCACAGACCTGTATAGCAATTTACAACAGATAATCTAAAATTTATAAAAATTAAGCCATTTACTAGATCTGCAAGTTAAGGGGGGTACACTAAGAGTTAGCAGGCATAACTGTCTGTCTCACACAAATAGACTCTGCCTCCCAGCACCCAAGAAGCTGCATACATCATATATCATGTTCTTTTCTGGGCAGCAACACTGGAAGATTATTGAGACACTCCAATAAATATGCTACAAAACTGACTTCATGGGCAGCTTTAATTTGCTCTGCTCAGGAAAGAAATTTGGAGTTTGATTTTCATTGTGACGAATGACTGAGCATGGCCAGTACAAATGTACTCCCCTGCTATAAGAAAAGATATTTCTAAAACAGCACTGACAATTATCATAACAAAGAATGAGCTCATGATGTCAATTGGAATTTGATGGTTCCCTGGATATTTTGACTTTCTTTTGAAAAGTTTCATTTTGTTAACCAGCTAACCTATGTTGTAAGATCTTGTGCAGATCTAAAGGTTTTGTTAGTGTTATAGCAAGAAAGAGTTTGGCCTGCACCCTGGATTATGTATTTGGTCATAACAAATTTTAGTGTCAATTATTGAATTCCATGGGGGATGCCTGTAGCCTCTAGAGCAATTAGCTCAAAACTTATCAAAACTAAATATATATAAGTATTAAAAAGCAATATCCCAAATGTCGCTGCATTAACATTTTGGATACCACTACACATTGTAGCGGTTTTTATGATTTAACTTACATTTCTATTTCCCACTTTCAGTTGTCCCAGCTGCTGTTACTCCCTAGAATCTATAATTGACAAAAACATCAAATGTAAAAAGAAATCAATCGGTAATTCTGGAAATCAACAAATTGATCTCCACGCAATCATGATCTTGTGCTATTAACACCAACTTCAACATGTCATGGCACATCATATGTGAAATGGGACCGGAAAAGGTATCAAGGCAAATCTGTTACCTTGCTGATGAGTTTTTGCTTTTCCACCAGTGACTGATGAAATCGTAGATCCAGAAGATGAGGCTTCCATTTTTATTGACCCTCTGGCTTGTGGAATTGAAAAATGCCCATCCACCTGTGGATGCCGTGACACTGGGTAGCTTGCTTCAGTTCTTCTCTGACAAATTTGCACACACTTTTCAGCCCCATGAATAGATAAATTTATACCTGACAGGAATAAGAATTAGTACTATTAGATACAAGAGATCAACATGGAATAACTAAAATACAAGTTGTCAGGGTTTAAAATGGAGATGCAACAGTCTTCTTAAAGTGGAAAAAAAAAAAAGAAAAGCAAAAAGAGAACTATAAATTGTGAATTTTCTTGGAAAATTAAAAATGTGAACACCTTTTCTGCTGTGATGTAGGCATCAGATTCAGCCACAGTAATAAATACTTAAATTAATACACAGTCATGGTTTACCACTTTACTGGTCTGCAGTAGGAAATATCTTCCATTCTTTCAAAATATTCACAAAGGACACAGCTCACAGAGGACAATATTAATAGGTTAGCTACCATAGAGTTTATTAAATGACAGTTTTCAGATTGATGGATTAGAACTTGTCAGAAATTATTTATTTTCTTCTGAGCCTTTACCAATACTAGGAAGTCTCATCATATGAAAAAGATGCTACAAGTGAGGGATTAACTATCTTTTAAGGCAAAAAGAAAGGTCTTATTTGATGAAAGTAGTAAGGCTACAAATAATAATAAGACCTTAACCTTGGAAAAAATTCTACTTTCTCCTGTCTTGTGAAACCTTATCGTCAGTACTGGAAATCATCTTTCACACCAAAATTCTCTAATTTGTCACATAATCATTTTTATACTGAAATTGTGATTAAAAAACAGGCTTTATTTTTCCATAGAGAAAAGCGAAGTTGAAGTTTCCTATGTGGCTAATGCACAGTCTGTTATAACAGTAATGTTATCTTACAGTAAATTGCTGATTCTGACTTCCTCATCTTCACATTGATGTAATTGTTTCAACTCCACTTGAACTGCTTTCAACATACTCTGGCTGAAAACCTTCAGACAATCTCTTTTGGCCAAGAAAGCTGAATTATACTTCTACACTACTGTTTTATGTTTAATTTACTTGTGACTCTTATTGCTTCTGTCAGCAAACTACTTTTGTTTTTAAAAAAACAAATGAAACACCCCAACCAGATATAAATAAGCAAACTAAAAAGTAATGGAAAAGCAAGACCCTAAAAACTGAAAATGTGGATATTGTAAGCACATTGTAAAGTTTAGTCAGTCAAAATCATTAGATATTATCGATTAGATTGCTACGTTTTGTGAACTGAAACGACCAAGAATGCATTAATGACTCTGCTCTTCCAGCTCCTTTGAAAGTCACTATATATGAACCTCCAGGTCACAGAAGAGGTTTAGAATCTCTGAAATATTAATAAACCTTGGTCCATAATATAGTACCAAGGGGAAGAGAGCTACCACTTCCATAGGCAATTTGTGAAAACAGTGGGGTTGCAGACAAGAGCAAAGGCTGTGCAAATTGTGTTCTTTCATGATGGCTTTGTGCATTCAGAATCAAAGCTGTGCACTCAATACTTGTCTTTGCTTCTTGACTCCAGAGCTGATCTCCTGCAGGAAATGTGAAGGCATGAGGAGTTTCCTGCAGCAACTTCTCACCTACTTCCTGGTTTTAAGGCTAATGTAACTGCCAGTTTCTAAGGACTGTTGAAATCACATCCTTAGGATACAGAGCAAAACCCAGTCACCTTATTCTTGTGAAAGGCAGCATACCAATCCATGTGAACAGAGGAACAATGAGCTTGCCTGTTTCTTTCGCCGTGCTAGCTACAAGGGGCTTCAAAGAGTGAGAAGATAAGCCCCAGCTGTAAAATGAGCTCTTTACTTTTTTTGCAGTCACTAGAACATTGTGATGCTTAAAATATTGATCAATTATCCTTAAGGTATTAAAAAATTAACTGCAATGATTTTCTTTGAGCATCACTACAGGTTGTCGCATCATTTAAAACAATCATCCCTCTGACACTTACGGTGGAGTCAGCCAGTGCTCAGCACTACACTGGAGCCTGTCTTGAGCACTCGCTTTCTAGCTGGATCTCAGTAAGGCTGTGCTTTCATTTCGTCATGAAAATAGGAATCTATTTTGGGAACTGGTTCCAAACATAAACTGACTGCTACATTACATGGGGTTTCAAGTTAAGTTGCTTCTTCACGTTCTGAAAACGGTCTATAAACTCGTGCGCAGCTGTGACTGAGCTTCCTAAACTATTTCTGCAGCACGTTTTTTTTTCAGACCTCAAAATAAAGGATACTACTGCCAGATTGCTATCCTAAGAATGCAAAATTTGCAGATAGATCACATCCAAAATTAGGTTCCATCAACAACTTGCTGCTGGTTATATGCAAGCTTTCGCTTCTTCAACTAAAAAAAGATGATAAATCAATCATACCTCCAAACTACATGAGGAA
The DNA here is from genome assembly GCA_008694505.1 of Cyanoderma ruficeps. Lineage (NCBI taxonomy): Eukaryota > Metazoa > Chordata > Aves > Passeriformes > Timaliidae > Cyanoderma > Cyanoderma ruficeps. The sequence goes on from VZDJ01000041.1 coordinate 2,572,658, forward strand.
GAATGTTCCAGCATCACTGAAAATTTTACATTTTTTTTTAAACCTACAATTTTTTTAGGCATATTTAATAGTGTCCAAAACCAACTACACAAAATCTGTCACAAATGTGTACAATATATTTGGAAGTTCTTCACACCAATCTCATTGGTACTGCAGTTATTTTGTTCACAGAAGATATCCTTTTATTAGGAGAATTAATTTCCATTATTTTCCTGAGAGCCAGGTACAGGACAAAGATGCAAGTGCCCTCATTTAATTATAATTTCAGGTTTTTCCAGGGAAAGATCAGGCCTTGCTTTTCCATGTGTGTTTCTTTTGTTAAACTACAAGTCTGACCAAATACAAGACAATAATACTGCAGCAGGCTGCAGCATTACCTTGTTTTCATGTGGGTAAAAATTCTTTTAAAAGAGATATTGTCAGTTGAAAATACATCCCCAGATAACATGCAGAAAAGCACGAAGGCAGGGGGAATCAGAAGTAGAAAAGAGATTGCGAACAATGCATGTAGCTTATGGCATATGAAAACCTGGTGAACTACTGGCACTAGACAGACTCTCAAGTAAACCCTCCCTATTCTTCCTGCAAATAACACATGCTGCTGATTAATCCTGGGGTCTGTGGATCAGAGATGTGAGAAAACAGTAAAGAGGTCTCTGAAGCGTAGATGTTAAAGTTGAGATCAATTGCTTTTTTGCAGCATGACCATACCCACACAAGACACAGAAAGAAAGAGAAGTTGCCAGCAGCACCCTGGGTCTTCAGCTAGCTGTATTTGGTGGAATTTTTCTCCTGCCTCTAGGCTTGGCCATATAGCTGCTGACACTAAAATCCCCCTACCATTGCATGGCTCTGTAGCCTTTGGTTGTACCTGTCCCTGCAGCATGGTGATTTTTAAGTAAGCTTGGCATTCATACTCAGTAACTGGGTACAAGCACACTGTCCTGCTTTGACATACCTGAGACATTTAAAAAAACAAGCATTTCTCCTGTCTCAGCCTCTGGCTTAATGTAATTACTCACAAAGACCCCTTTGAGCCAGGGCTTCAGTGCAAACGCAAGTGAAACACTTAAATACCGTCCAGCATCCACAGCTGACTTCAATTTGGAGGACTGGCTTCTCGTCAGGGCTCAGCCATCTGCACCTGGCTGGCTGCAGTAAGAGTGGGAAATAGGAAGCTGGATGAGATTCGAGCTTCTAAGTACTATATATATATATCACTCAGCTCTTCTCCTGTGTGCATCAAAAATCCTTCTCTGTATTTTCAAATCTTCACATGTCTTTCTCTTCTTTACCTGTATTTCTATCTTGTTTTGTTTTTTTTTTTTCTCCTACGAGCTTTTTGTCTCCATGAGAAGCCCCTCTTTTGTTATTGGAGCTTGCAGGCAACCAAGAGGACAAACACCCTCACTATCTTCCTGACAATACACCTCAGCTGTATGGGTTGCCAGCAGAGAAAAGCAGCTTCTATCCTGCTTCTGGATAAATTTTATTGCTCCAAGATAAGTCTTTTTATTTTAGAATTTTTCAAACCATCAATCCTTCTGCATTGAGCGTATTTTTTCTCTTATAAAGTGGTAATATGCTTATGACACTTAGGGATTTATAATGCTTCAGATAAAAACTGCATATGAGAACATTAAAAGGGAATAATGAAGTACTTCCCATTCATGAAGTAATAAAATGAAACATAAAGAAGAAAAAGGAGAGAAAAATTATTAAAGTTCAAAAACACAACAGTGTGCCTGCATGCAAAGTTTTGTGTGACTGATACTTGTTTTGTTGGCTCATCAAATGTTATAAAGATGAAAAACATCCTGCATTACTCAGAAATCACTCTGCTGATGCATCCGATGGACATCTGCTTTGGTTGTGCACCATGCACCTCTACTGTGTGACTGAGCTCAGTAGCATGGCTCTGATGCCGATGGATTGGCTTGAATCCATCAAACCCACTTGAATTTGGGTCAGAAAGGCCATGTGTCCAAATTATACTGCGCAGGGACTGAGAGACCTCTCCACCTGGGAAAGGCATCCCCATAGTGATGATGAGGCTTGTGTCAGCCCCAGTTTTCTTCCATCTTGTACCATTTTGGTTTACAGGCATTTATTTATAGGTTCTTTTCTGAAGTGTTTGTCTCTAGACAGAGATTATATGAACATGAATAGGCAATAATAATACAGTGCAGAGTTACAAAGTTGTACAAACAATCCATTAGCTAACAGTGCTTGATTAGCCTCAAGTGTCCTGACCTGCTTTGCAGATCTTCCCTGGGATAACAAAGTAGTTCTGGCAGGTGCTATCAACATTGTATCATTAGTGTCAGTGCTCCTGTTGGAGACCAATTACTCCATCTATTTCTCTTCTCTGTGTGTGTCTAATTTTTTTCAGCCCTGTGTGGAGGGCCTTAGAAGCAGATTGAGGTAGGCCCTTTTTTCAAGGCCCTTTTCACAGCAGACCAAGTACAGGGGAGCACAGAGAAAGAAGTGAGGAAGAAAATCTCAGCTGCTATATCATGTAGGGCCACAAAAAGTAAAGCAGCCCTGGAAAGTGTGCAGTTATCAAGGCACAGATAAGCAAGATCATAAGGAAGCATTTCGTAAGCATGAGCAGAGAGCAGAAAATGAGCCTTTAAGGAGCAGTATATACATGGGAAAATTAGATATTTAGTTCCTTTCAACTTTTACACACAGGGAAGGAGAAAATGAACTGATTTGTCTGCCTTGATAAGCTAAGCACTCTTTCCCCACCTTGTGCAAATTGTCACATTTCCCATCAAAGTCAATGATGCTCTGCAGACAGCTCCAGCTTTTCCACATTTTAAGGATAGCATTGATAGAGGGGATCTCAGAGAGGGAAGCAATATAAAAGGTTTCTCCTGTAAACCCAGTTTAATTTGAGACTCAGCAGAGAAACAGCTGTGCTTGATGCCATGTTGGACTCTTTTGTTTCCTCTGAATCCTAGGTCAAAATGAAGGAACATGAAAGAAAAATTCTCCTGCTGTCTTCTGTACACATGCCTAAAAGCATAGTCTAAAAGCAGTTGCCTTTTTTTCTCTCCCTGCGTATTACTTTGGTAACAGATCCATCCAGAAAGCATCATTAACTTGGTGAAAAATATTACAACATCATTAGGACTCCCGTATTAGATTAAATTAGTTCTCAAAAGTTTAAATATCATGTCTTTAACCCAGCATCAACTCCCTTGCCACTGATAACATGTGATTATAAAATCATATCTAAAATCATATTATCCTTCAAGCATTGCTTTGGAAATGTTGAAATATTTGTGACTACATCAGATGTAAAAAACACTTCACAACTGCAAGCCTTCAGGTAAGCAAACAGAAAAGCTACTACTTAAAAAATTTCCCAGGAGCTGCACTGGCTGGAGAGAAAGACTAATACTGTACATATTGATTAGCTACATGTGTCCAGTTTTCTGAGATTTTGCATGATTGCTCCTCCCACCCTGCTTCCTCCAAAATATTGGAGACATTACAGGATTTCCAAAATCTGTAATAGTTTCAGATGATGTTCCCTAAATGTTACTTTCTTATTTTTTATCAATTTTTTTTCCAGCTGGCTTCTGAATTTATGTCCATTTTTAGCATATATAATTTTCCATGGAAAGAAACCACAGAGCTTAGAGATACAGTTGGTAGAGAGATAACTCTTTTTTTTTTCCTGAAACATATTATCCATGGAAGTACTGAAAGAGATCATGAATGACCTCTTCCCTTTCCCTCTCCATCCACTGATGATACTGCAGAGCTCTGTCATACCCCCTGCTCTATTGTCTCTATTCCTGAGCTTAGGAGACCTAGTTTAAACTGTTGCTCCTTGCTAATAAACTGTTGTATATCTCCAATCATCCCTAGTACTCTTCTGTTCCTTGCCTTTTTCAAAGGATGAAGACCTGAAATGCATGCTAAGAAAGGTTCAAAATGCAGTGTCAGAATTCCCCATGATATTCAGGCTGTGCTTTCACCGAGGATTTACACAGTGACACAGTGAAGTTTCTGTTTTTATTCTTGCTTTTGTAATTTCATTTGCCCCAAGATACCTGTAGATAGATTCTGCCTCCCTGACATATTTGTCAGCTCTTTGGGCATTTTTTCAGTGACTCAGGACCCTCTCTTCTAATCATTTACTTGAGATCCCTATGTCAAGCAAATACCACGTGAAACAATGATGCATTAATTTTCTCATTTCTATTTTGCATCTTTTTCCACGTCAGTTGCTTTCTAGGAGTCATGTTTGTCACTTCTCTACAAGCATTGCTGTACAGCCTTTTCTATCAGTGAAGCTAATCTTCACAAAGCTGTATTACTTGCCAGTGTGTTACCTTTTTCTCCATTACCTGCCTTTAAGGGGAGGAGGTTAATATCATCCCAAGCCTGCAAGTTGCTGGTGATGTTACAATCTGCATTTTGAAGTGGGATCGAAGGCACATCTGAACTATAACCAGGACTCCAGGAAGAAGGGGTTTGTGGATGAACTGGCTTTTATTCAGTTTTATCTGCACTGATTTAGAAATGAACTGTTAAGGGGCCACAGATTCCAGGGGAATATAAGTTTACACTTGCTTATGTGCTTTAGACCAAAATAGCTTATTCTTCCCTATAAAAGTGGCTACATTACCTCTAGTAAAACTGCATCTAGAGCCAGTGTTAACTTAAGTCTGTCAAAGTCCTAATGAATTAAAAGATCCTGCCTACCTTAGGCCTGCCATCAAAGCATTGTTTTTATAGCCCTGAAGGTGGTTTATCAAATTAAAACAAGCTAAGATTCAACAGTGATTATTTATCATAACTGAAAAACTCCCATACTGCTCCCTGAGATGCAAGATAACAACCTGAAGTCATGGAAATGTCTTGGAGAGAGTCATAATAGTCCTACTTTAAAGCACATTGAAAAACCACTTGTCTTCCTTTGGTATGAAAAATTTAGTTAAGTGAATATAAAGCTCTTTAGGTTTGCTGTTGAACTAATGGTGATGTTGCATGTTGCAGGGCCATGGTGCTGAACACATGGCGATGCCTATGCAAGTTGTATGAACCTGGGTGAATAAATGGAACTTTTTTCCACCCCCAAGGTGTCTAATTTGATTAATTTTTAAGTCTTGTACTTTTATTTCTGTCTGACAATTCATTTTTTAGTTCCTCTGTATAAAAAACAAACACAGGGTAGAGTGCATATATGCTATATTTACCAGGCTACTCGAATAAACACTCAACAATTTTGTGCAAAATATACCTCACTTTAGTTCACCCAGCAACCTGAAAGTAGTGTCATTTGTCACCATCCCAGCTGCCTGAACTCTTTCAGATATTGCCTGCATTTTTATTGTTATAGTTTTTACTGTCATCTTTCTATTCGCTTGGTATCTATTTTGATTTACTTTATTGTTCCTATTGGACTTCCACTGGCGTTAGAACTACATGCATACTGAAGAGTAGTTTGGGAAAAAAAAACAAAAAACAAAACATTAAAAAAGTGCCTTTGCTTGCCCCAGTATGAAAATTGCAGTGAGGAAAAATACTGTGCCTGGAAATCTGATAAACACAATGGAAATCAAAAACAGAGGTTGATAAAACATTTTCAGTAAAGCGCTTTTCTATCAATAAATTGTCATTTTTTTCAGGAAAAGAAAACCCCAAAGTCAAGAACTGCTGTCAAAAATTCAAAAATTTTGTTTAGAAAATGATTCCGAATTTATCTGGACTGGAATATATTGCCTTTTTTTTTTTTTCTTTTTCTGAAACAACTTGATGCTTTGGAAGATGTAATGTAACAAATTGAGTAGAATACAAATTACAGCATAGAATACCAGTTACCTCTGAGCAAGCCAAAGAAACAGTTATCATTTAAATTACTGAAACACCATTTCACCAGTCATCAATTAATGTTACTTTAATATACAAACAGTAAGAAATCATTTAAACCAAAGCCATTCAAACTGGAGAGCAAAACAAAGCAAAATAATATAAAAAATACAAGTACAAGAAGTCTAACCAAGATGAAATATTAACTGTCCAGAAACAAATTCTGATAGAACTATTTTAAGCACTATGTAGAAATGTGTGCAAAATAAATTCAAAGTGGGGGATGGTAGGCAATTTCTGTGGATGGGATATTCTGGATTTTTGACTATTTCTATAATCAAGTGGAACAGACTTGAATTAGAATAAATGTAGGATCATACAAAAAACAATAGATTTGTATTTCAGTTTCTGTCACAACAAATAACATCATGTCAACACTTCTTTCTTTGAGGCAGTTTTTCCTAAATAAAAAAATAATTGGAGAGTGAAGAGTGTCTCCTTAAGTGCCTCTTATTGATTTGGAAACTATAAGAGGCAGTTAATCTTGTCTTATTAATTTTATTATATATGCACAGCATTTACTAGCTGAAAAATATACTAACACTGAGATGATTTAAAACTTACTTTCACCTGTGGAAAGCACTGCATTTAAAATAATTTTCTTTCTTAGCAAGTAGCTATTATTCTGATCTTCAAAATCAAGAGGATTCTCATTAAACCTGTTTGCACTGATTTTGAGCTTTTTACCATAAAATAAAAGGTTAATGCACACATAGCAGTAATACATGGTATACAGGCTTTGGGGCAAACCACAGTGCTCTGTGAAACAAAGCACCAAGTCAAGTCCCAGATGCTTTTTACTGATCGAGGAATGAAAAACAGCACTAACCATGCAGATGTACTCTAAGTGTAGGTAGATTTAAAAGCAGATTTTTTCCCCCATTTTAATTTGCTTCCTGAATGTCAACTGCTACATTGCAAATACCACAAGTCTCATTTTATCTGATTTAATCGGACAGTCTCCATAATGCAGACAGTGCATTCAATCTGAGACATCATCTGTGAAACAGGAAAAAAACCTCAGGAGACTTCACGGATGAGAAAAGAAGATATCTCGGGGTACATCTGAATGTGTCTGCTCCATGGCACAGATAGTAACGATTTTCAGCACAGCAACTAGGTTTAATTTAACTTTATGCATCCCATTCCTGGGGACTGGTCTGTCATCAGTGCCCTCTTGCTGTTCCAGTGCCAGGCCCCAGCCATACTCTCTGGGGCGCACTCAAGCAGCAAATCAAGTGCACTTCCCTGCCTTCACCCAGCCTGTGCTATAGCACCAGATATGGGGTGGCTTACAGGCTTGGTGTCTAAATCCTCCATGCTCACAGTTAGCTTTATCAACCATCAATTGACTTTCACTTTCAATGATATATTATCACTGAAATTACACAGCCAATGTCTTCAGTGGTAAGGCCTTAAGACAACGAAATTTACTTCCACTTCTCCCTCTGCCAAATAGGAAAAATTATCTTATAGATAATGTTGCAGCAAAGTATAAACTTTACTAAAATGTTTTGTAAGTAAACATGCATCTGGATAGACATGTATCTGAGTAAACAGGTCACGTGTGTTGGGTCAAGTCGAATGACTGAGAGGGTCTTTGCCCTCTGAAACAACTGTCCATTGTGGGCATTTCCCAGGTTTTAGCATCTCATGCATGCAGGATTTGATGCTGGATCCCCTCTGGGAGGAGGCCCAAAAGCCCCCCACCCCTCCTGGGGAAGGCTCTCATCTGGGCTGGAAGGACGTGCTGTGGTGGGTTCCATCAGAGCTTGGATGGGCACTGCTCTGCAAAGAAGAAGCACCAGCCTCTACAGCCCTGCTTGCTGCAGCATCTGTGTCTGGATCAGGCTCTTCCATGGCAGACATATTAACAAGGGCCAGTTTTACCAGAAATATTGAGGCATGCATACTACTTGTCTTTCTTTTGTGCATCATTAGTTTTCAGCACACTCCCTCTTAGCAAGTAATGATTTTGGTTGTAATAAAGCCTATGGTGCCAAGATTTCTAAATGGCCATAAAGTGAAGGTGATCCCCAGAAGATATGTCAAATGTAGCATACAGCAGATGCCAATGAACATCTGTGTTCATCTGCCACCTCGTCTTTCTGGCAGTACTTCATGCCATTAACGGTAACAAAATACCATTGAAAAGAATGAGTAAACCTGCCATGTTTACATGTATGTTGTATGCATCCAGTTGACTGTTCTCAGCTTATGCTTATCTGGATGGAACAAAGCAGATGTCTTGTTAATTCTTCTGAGCTAGACTGCATTTCTGATGGAAGACTAATAAATCCTGAAAGACAACAGTAGCCACATAATGATTGTCCAAATTTAGCAGATTCCATAGAGATGGAAAAAAGCTCTCTACTCATAAATACCATTTGAAGTTCTTGAGCTGTTTATAGCAGAATGAGAAGAAATGGTAGAACACTATAAAAACACAATATCTGCATTGTAGAATGTAAGGTCTATAACAGATTTGTTTCTGTAAAAGACAGTCCATGCTCTAACTCTTTTACTGAATTACAGCCTTGTGCAAGGGCAAGGCCTCCCGTTCTTACATAAATAATTTTCTGATATGTTAGCAATTCAGAAAAACATGCAAAGTACACAAGATACACTTTCAGAAATGCTTTATGCATTACATAAAACACTGGATATTAATTTGATGTTCCTACTTTTTAAGAGGAGGCACAGAAGAGACACAGGTTTTCTAAATCCACCTAAAGCAGCCTGATTATAGAAAGAACCTATAATAAAAGAAACCTGTGCCTAAATTTAGCTCCTGTGATTGACATCATCTCAGTGAAAGGGCATTCATGAATATTCTTTCATAAAACTTCTCCTTTCTTCACTCGTAACCCTGACACTCAATGTCCCATTACTGTTCATTTATTTAAAGACCTCCAAGTGAAGTAAAAAAGAATATTTAAAAAAATCTCACTGCATATGTAAAAAATATTACAAATACCTTTAAGCTGCACTTGCAAGTATTGCAAGTATACTGAAAATTATATTTTTAGGAATATTCCAGTCTGACAATGATGCTGAATTTGTTCTGAATATCACAGTGCTTTTGAGGGTTCAAACCAAACAGTTCAGGTAGAGAGTCAGTTTCTCTTCACAAGTACCATTTTGTCCACAGTTGAGTAGCTTCACCAAAAGATGTGTAGAACACAATTTTTATGAACAAATCCTAAACTGAAATTTCACCACCAAATCTGCCTATAAAATCCTGAAGTGATTCTGAGAAGATCTTAGCATGTGGTGACTGGGTCTATCTTTGAGCAATATGCAGTATCAGAACAAGTAAAAGTGGTTGTGTACTCTGCTCCTGTGATGATGCAACATTCACAAAAAGAAAACTCAAGTACACAGGCAGCAGTCTATTGAGAAATGTAGAGGGTGGTCTCCCCGGGGAAGAAAAAAACCCTGGAAAAATGCCTTGGGAAACCTCATTCGAAATGCCATAAGCAAGGAGCTTATTCACATGTTCAAGTATGCAAATGTTAGTAGAAAGTTCCTCATTCTCTGTATTACCGTAGGTTAATTTTTGGTGTGGGAATTTTAATATTCTTAATTGTCCCCCATTGGATCTTTCCCTCAGACCCCACCTTGACTCCCCTCCCACACCAGGATTTATAAATTCCCCTGTCTGACCCTGGCCCAGGGCTCTTTGGCCTCATGCCTTTGGCCCCTTGTCACTGCCTTGGTTCAGTTTGCTCCAATAAAGTGGATGCCTTATTGTTTGTTATTTTTGTGTTATTAAATTTGCTTTTCAGGCAACTGGATCGAAGCTGTCTCTCTCTTCCTTAAGTCTCCACGGGGCTGAGTCCTGAGGAAGCTCAAAGGGGTCTGATCATCTGAGCTCAGATACTCTGAATTTCAGAGAAATTATGTCCTGGGTTGTAGTATAGAATTTGCAGAAGTATTCTATCACCACCTTCATGAGCCGTTTGTTGGAGCAGTGTTTCCCAGACCCCTCCCCCTGGACTGTCTTCTGTTAATGGCCCATCAGGTGCCTTGCTGTATGACTCATAGATAACTGCCTCCGGGAGCAATCACTCGCTAATGGGCCATCAAGACTCTTCTGCATCACTCACCATCCCATTGTGAGATGCTCCGCCCAGGGGGAGGGAGAGGGGCAGTCTCACCTGGATATAATCAGGGATTTGAGCAGCCCCAGCAGGACTGAATTCCCAGAGGACTGGAGCTACCAGACCTGTCTACGGGATCACTGCTTCAGGAAGACCACCTCATCTGGACTGCTTCCATCACCCGGATCAGGTTGTATTCTGACTCTGTCAGTGGTCTTTTGTATTACTGGATTTATTTTTTATTCTACCTTGTTTTCTTTTTCTCTTATTAAACTTTTTTTTTCCTGACTTGGAGCCTCTCACTTGGTTTGTTTTCAAACCACTACATTTTTGGCGCCCAACGTGGGGCAAGAGGCACTAAGAAAAGTCAGAATTACAATTTTGCATTGAAGGAGACGTCTGTTCGCTATGATGCTCAGCATGCTTACATGGGTCCTATACCTATGTCTCTATATTTTTCCGCACATGGCGCACTATCTGCCGGTCTTAATGCTCCTGCGTAGACCAGGGTATGGTGCTAAAATTGCTTTAGTGATCTATTTTGTCCATTGCTTGATAAACTCTGAGGCAATGAACATCATTCGGAATATATACCCAGTCCTGTATTCTTGTTCTGGTCTAGGATGCTACATCTGGGGTGTCAACAGTCTTACCCAGCCCCTGTGGGGAGGGGTAAAGAATGAATTTTTCCAGTTTTTCAGGAATGGCACAGCAGTTTTTGAAAATATTGAGTACCCTCTGGATGCCAAGGACAGCATGGGATTGTTGTTAGTCCTGCTTTGTCTTCTCTGCACGGCCCGCACCATGCTTAGAATCAAAACACTACATGGTGTGGTGCAGCAGGTTCTTAAGGAAGACGGAAAAAGAAGCAAAGCAACAGCATCAGTGTCTACACAGACTGTCACAAAGGAGAAGGGAACCAAAGGCAAGGCAACACTGTCCTCATCTACACAGACCATCACAGAGGAGAAAGAAGACAAAAATGAGGCAACAGTGTCCACATCTGTTCAGACTGTCACAGAGGAGAAAGGAACCAAAGGTGCCGTCAACATCTCCACGCAAACTGTCACCGAACAGGATCAGCCTAAACCAGTAGCAGTTGCCACCGTTCAGAAGAAGAAATCAAAGAGCAAATCAGTCCGCATAGTGACTGACGAGGATGCAGCAGGACCCTCGCATCCAGCAGAAGAGACAGAGACAGAGATCATCACTCGCTCTCTATCTCTGGGTGAACTGCGTGACCTGCGAAGGGAGTTCACTCGCCAGACCAACGAGTCCATCCTGACCTGGCTGCTTCGCATCTGGGATGCTGCAGCCAATGACACCATTCTGGATGGAATTGAGGCCAGGCAACTAGGATCACTTTCCCGGGATGTGGTCATTGATCAGGGGATCGGGAAAACCCAAGAACCTCTCAGCCTCTGGCAGCGACTGCTAACAAGTGTAAAGGACCGATACCTTTGTAAAGAAGACCTCCAAGTGCACCAAGGAAAATGGAGCACAATAGAACAAGGTATCCGATGCCTGAGGGAATTGGCTGTGCTGGAGATTGTTTTTTCAGAAGATGAGAGATTTCCTAAAAGCCCAGATGGTGTCCGGTGCACATCACGGATGTGGTTGAGATTTGCACGGCTTGGACCAGAGATGTACTCACGTTACCTGGCAACACTGCAATGGAGGGAAGGTGAGGACAGGGTGGGTGTCCTGGCTAACAAACTAAGAATTTACGAGGACACTGTCAACGCCCCAGTTCGTACCCATGTCTCATCTGTGGAAACAAAACTGGCTGAGCAAGTCCGGAGCTTGATTGAAGAAGGCCATCAGAAACTGAAAAAAGAACTTAAGGAAGAAATTTACCATATCTCACCAGAACCGACGAGAGTCTCTGCCATTAGGAGTAGGCGCCCCCCAGCCAGGGAGAGAGGATACACACCACGAGGTAACCTCTGGTCTTTCCTTCGAGAGCACGGAGAGGACATGACAAAGTGGGATGGAAAACCCACCTCCGCCTTAGCAGCCCGGGTACGTGAGCTGAAAAGAGGAACACCTACCACAAGAAGCCCATCTAGAATCAATGCTGCTCCAGTCTCTCGTGCACAGAACTCCAGACAGTACAGGAATGATGATATGACTGATCCCCTTGAAGGGACCTCAGGAACATATTTACAGGAAGAGAATAATGTATGCCATGACCAGGAATAGGGGGGCCCTGCCTCTAGCCAGGGAGAGGAAAGGGACAATCGGATCTACTGGACTGTGTGGATCCGATGGCCTGGCACATCTGACCCACAAAAATATACGGCATTGGTTGACACTGGCTCCCAATGTACCATGATGCCATCGGGGTATATGGGAGCAGAACCCATTTCTATTTCTGGGGTGACAGGAGGATCCCAGCAACTGACTATGTTAGAGGCAGAAGTGAGTTTAACTGGAAAAGGGTGGCAAAAACACCCCATTGCGACTGGCCCAAAGGCCCCATGCATCCTTGGCATAGACTATCTCAGGAATGGATATTTCAAAGACCCAAAAGGATATCGTTGGGCTTTTGGGATAGCTGCAGTGGAGAAAGAAGATATCAGACAGTTGAATACTTTGCCTGGTCTTTCAGATGACCCCTCTGTGGTGGGATTGCTGAGAGTGGAAGAACAACAGGTCCCAATTGCCACAGCACCAGTTCACCGTCGGCAATACCGCACTGACAGAGACTCAGTGACTCCCATACATGAGATGATTCGTAAACTGGAGAGCCAAGGGGTGGTCAGTAAAGCTCATTCACCTTTCAACAGCCCTATATGGCCAGTGCGTAAGTCCAGTGGAGAATGGAGGCTGACAGTGGATTACCGTGGTCTGAATGAAGTCACACCACCACTGAGCGCTGCCGTGCCAGACATGTTGGAGCTTCAGTACGAGCTGGAGTCCAAGGCAGCAAAGTGGTATGCGACCATCGATATTGCCAATGCCTTCTTCTCCATTCCTTTGGCAGCAGAGTGCAGGCCCCAGTTCGCTTTCACCTGGAGGGGCGTGCAGTACACCTGGAACCGGCTGCCCCAGGGGTGGAAACACAGCCCCACCATCTGCCATGGACTAATCCAGGCTGCACTGGAGAAGGGCGAGGCTCCGGAACATCTGCAGTACATCGATGACATCATTGTATGGGGAGACACCCCAGGGGAGGTTTTCAAGAAAGGAGAAAAGATTATCCAAATTCTGCTAAAAGCTGGTTTTGCCATTAAACGAAGTAAGGTGAAGGGACCGGCTCAAGAAATCCAGTTCCTGGGGGTCAAGTGGCAAGATGGACGTCGCCAAATTCCCACAGAAATAATCAACAAGATCACTGCCATGTCTCCACCTACCAACAAGAAGGAAACACAAGCTTTCCTAGGTGCCATAGGTTTTTGGAGGATGCACATTCCTGAGTACAGTCAGATCGTGAGCCCTCTTTACCTGGTTACCCGTAAGAAGAACGATTTCCACTGGGGCCCTGAACAGCAGCAAGCCTTTGTTCAGATCAAGCAAGAGATTGCTCACGCAGTAGCCCTTGGCCCAGTAAGGACGGGACCAGATGTGAGGAATGTGCTTTACTCCGCAGCTGGGAACAATGGTTTGTCCTGGAGCCTTTGGCAGAAAGTGCCTGGGGAGACTCGAGGCCGACCATTGGGATTCTGGAGCCGAAGTTACAGAGGCTCTGAAGCCAATTACACCCCCACAGAGAAGGAGATCTTGGCTGCCTATGAAGGAGTTCAAGCCGCCTCAGAAGTGATTGGCACTGAAACACAGCTGCTCTTGGCACCCCGACTACCCGTGCTGGGGTGGATGTTCAAGGGAAAGGTTCCTTCCACGCATCACGCCACTGACACCACTTGGAGCAAATGGATGGCCCTCATTACACAGCGCGCCCGTATTGGAAACCCAAATCGCCCTGGGATTCTGGAAATTATAACAAACTGGCCAGAAGGTGAGACTTTTGGATTATCATCTGAAGAAGAGGAAAAGCAAGTAACACGTGCCGAGGAAGCCCCACCATACAATGAGCTACCGGAGACTGAAAGACGATATGCTCTCTTCACTGATGGCTCCTGCCGAATTGTAGGTGCTAACCGGAAATGGAAAGCTGCAGTGTGGAGTCCCACACGACGAGTTGCACAGGCTACCGAGGGACAAGGTGGATCAAGTCAGGTTGCAGAGCTTAAAGCTGTCCAGCTGGCTTTGGATATTGCTGAACGAGAGAAGTGGCCGAGACTCTATCTCTATACTGACTCATGGATGGTAGCTAATGCTCTGTGGGGATGGCTGGATCGCTGGAAAAAGGCCAGCTGGCAACGCAGAGGAAAACCCATCTGGGCCGCTGACATCTGGCAGGACATCGCCGCCCGAGTAGAGAGGCTGACCGTGAAAGTTCGACACGTGGACGCGCATGTACCCAAGAGCCGGGCTAATGAGGAGCATCGCAACAACGAGCAGGTGGACAAAGCTGCCAAGGTGAAAGTATCACAAGTGGATCTAGACTGGCAGCACAAGGGAGAATTGTTCCTAGCTCGTTGGGCCCATGATGCCTCTGGTCATCAGGGAAGAGATGCAACATACCGATGGGCCCGTGACCGAGGGGTGGACCTTACTATGGACTGCATCTCACAGGTCATCCACAACTGTGAGACCTGCGCTGCAATCAAACAGGCCAAGCGAGTGAAGCCTTTGTGGTATGGAGGACGATGGCTGAAGTACAGATATGGGGAAGCCTGGCAAATTGACTACATCACCCTTCCCCAAACCCGTCAAGGAAAGCGCTACGTGCTGACCATGGTGGAAGCCACCACTGGATGGCTGGAAACCTACCCCGTGCCTCATGCCACTGCCCGAAACACCATCTTGGGCCTTGAAAAGCAAGTCCTGTGGAGACATGGCACCCCTGAGAGAATCGAGTCGGACAATGGGACCCATTTCAAGAACGGCCTTATAAACACCTGGGCTAGAGAACATGGTATAGAATGGATATATCACATCCCTTATCATGCACCAGCTGCCGGGAAAGTTGAACGGTGCAATGGACTACTAAAGACTGCCCTGAAAGCACTTGGCGGAGGGACCTTCAAGAATTGGGATATAAATTTAGCCAAAGCCACCTGGATGGTCAACACCCGAGGGTCTATCAATCGAGGTGGTCCTGCCCAGTCTGAACCCCTACACACAGTGGATGGAGACAAAGTCCCTGTGGTACACATGAAGGGCATTTTAGGAAAGACTGTTTGGATTAATCCCACCTCAGGCAAAGGCAGACCCATCCGTGGGATTGTCTTTGCTCAAGGACCTGGTTACACTTGGTGGGTAATGCAGAAAGATGGGGAAACCCGTTGTGTACCACAGGGAGACATAATTTTAAGTGAGAACAGTGTGTAAGGTTTCCTTCTGTATGTATATATGATATCTCTGTAAGAATGTACTGATTTGGGTGTGATGTAGATGGTAATAGAATAAGGGGTGGATTATGTCCTGGGTTGTAGTATAGAATTTGCAGAAGTATTCTATCACCACCTTCATGAGCCGTTTGCTGAAGCAGTGTTTCCCAGACCCCTCCCCTTGGACTGTCTTCTGTTAATGGCCCATCAGGTGCCTTGCTGTATGACTCATAGATAACTGCCTCCGGGAGCAATCACTCGCTAATGGGCCATCAAGACTCTTCTGCATCACTCACCATCCCATTGTGAGATGCTCCGCCCAGGGGGAGGGAGAGGGGCAGTCTCACCTGGATATAATCAGGGATTTGAGCAGCCCCAGGAGGACTGAATTCCCAGAGGACTGAAGCTACCAGACCTGTCTACGGGATCACTGCTTCAGGAAGACCACCTCATCTGGACTGCTTCCATCACCCGGATCAGGTTGTATTCTGACTCTGTCAGTGGTCTTTTGTATTACTGGATTTATTTTTATTCTACCTTGTTTTTCTTTCCTCTTATTAATTTTTTTTTTTCTGACTTGGAGCCTCTCACTTGGTTTGTTTTCAAACCACTACAAACTAAGAGAACGGTCTACTAGTAAGGCAATTAAACTTAAGGAAACTGATGGGCAGCAGGTCATTGGAAAAAAAAAAAAACCTTGAACAAATACAACATCAAGCCTTCTATATGCAAAATGCATTTTTGTTAAAAAACGCCCCCCCCCCCAAGTCCCAACAACATAAAAATAACCAATCTACCTGTCTCATTCCTTCTCAGAGGAGATGCCTGGTTAGGCATAACTCCATAAAGCTGTTTTATATACTCCCTGAAAGAAAGAGTTGAGTATTTCTTCACATTATAGCTGAACTACAGAATCAAAACGGCACTGAAATCCATGGATCCCACTGGATTCATCTCGTCTTTCTAATCCTTCATGAAAACAATTCTAAACCCTGAAAAGTGTGAGTTTAGAAACAATATTCTTGTTAAATTTCTATGAGCAGTTAACCACCAACCAGATTTTTTTTTTTTCATTTACAAAGCAATATGAGCTGGCTATCAAGAGGCTTTTGATGAATCACAACAGTCGTAAGTACAATTACGTGAACAGAAATCTGGGAATAAATTTCCATATATGATTTTCATGCTCTGATCAATAAAGCATACTGTCTGTCTAGAAGTCAAATATGTAGATGAGTCTAGTGGTTTCATGTTCACCAATTGGTTTCCTGGGCAGCGGACCAATTTGTGTGGTGGTTTGAATGTCTTTTCTGCTGTGAGATAGGATCAGGAGAAAAGTAAATCAGGCCCAAACTTAAAGGTATAAAAAAAGATTTATTAACACACGCTAAAAGAAGAAAATGAGAATCTAAATTAAAATTTCAAAACACTCTTTCTGCCCCTCCAACTTCTTTTCTTTCTCACAGACAATGTATAAAGACAAAACTCAGAACTCTGGGTCAGTACCACTTACAAAACAGTCCCCCATGAGTCCTTTTAGAGAGGGAAGTCTCTCCTGATTTTGTTGTGGTAACTCTCTACATGAAAAAAACAGTCTGCTTGTGGCTTTTAACTTTCACAAAAGCAACTCCCTGAGGAAAAATCTGCAGTTGCGAACCTCCCATATCACATAGAATTTCCTGCATGGCTACATATGGGACATGGACTCATGCATAACGGGGTGTAATTTAAAGATAAGCAACTCCAAAGGCAAAGGATTTCTTCATCTCATGGAACAGACATCTCTTTTCACTTCACTGATGCAAAGGGCTTCTGTCTCTATTCAAACATGTTGTGACATCACAGGATCACAGCCACTCATTCAATATTCACTCAGTCAATTACAGATACTTTTGCTCAATCCATCTCCCCAATTCATATTTTCACGGTTTAAAGGAATATTCTAGCGGATAACAGTCTGTTACCATGGCTCACAAAAGATTTTCAGCCAAAAATACCAAGGCATCTTCTCATCTCTTCCACCTAAGGGTCACTCTTCCTTCACCGACTCTAATATCTTCATGTTGTCCTTTTACATGTCCCCAGTTTGGCTTTTTCTTTCACTTGGAGAAGGGTTAGGGCTTTGGAATTTTCATGTGTGGAAGAAAAGAATTAACATCTTGCCCCGGGCCTGCAGTGGTCACCTTATCTCTGCCAGGCATCAGGGGCTGTGGGATTTCAAAGCCATGCTGATGGGGGAGGGCGAGGAAGAGAACTCATGCCGAGAGATCAGAGCGGCTTGGGGAAATGGCAGTCAGGAATCTCAGCAGCCAGGATTGTAGATGCCTCCTGCCCACCCCCAGTCTCATGGGGTGGCCCAGGCCCAGCCAGTGGCAGAAGCTTTAAAGTTGTTAGATGTAAGTATCTGTGGCTTTCCCCTCCCCCATCGGCAGCCACAGCCCCGGGGGCCAAATCGGCCCCACCAGGCCACTGCAAGGGCAGAACCTGCCCGGCTGCGCCTGCTACCTCTCTCCAGGGCAGGGAGGAAAAAGGGAAGCTTCCCAAGATTCCTCCAAGAGATTTAACCCTGTGTGTTCACAGAGATGTTATCACTTTCTAATTGGTAAATCAAGCTGTCCACTTCAAAGCAAGTCGCTAATTGGTTTTTGCTAAAACTTTCAGAAAAAATCGCTTCCCCATGTCAAACTACCACGATCAGTTAGAACTAAAGTGGATGAAAATGTGAGAAAATTAATATTAGATAAGGATATAATCTGTTAGCATTTTCTCTAATTCCAGATAATGTTCATGAAGTTTTCGATCTCCTTATGTGGCACGTCTCCTTGTTGAAAACTGGGCATGGTCTACATTTAATGACTTCTGACAACAGCACCTTCAGCCATGGCAAGGAACTGATTGTAACACACTCTCTTTCTCAAAAACTGCTGGCTTTTGGGTTTGCAACTCTGAAAACTTATTCCTCTCAAAATGTATTTTTTCCATTATGGGACTTTTAAAAAGTAAAAAAAAAAAAAATAAATCTAAGCCAATCAAGATAAAAACAATTTAATCATTGACAATACTGAGCCTTTCTTTCAAGTCTTCCAGTTAGCAATTCATTTTATAGAGAAATATATCAGAACCAAAACGTGAGGCCAAACACAAAGATGATTCATAAACATTTGTAAGTCCTAAAAATTGCTGTCCAAATATGCTTGAGATATTTGGCCACCTGTTAGTTCCATAACTATTTTTTCCTTCTTGAAATTTAATGGTATACATCAAAAGGTTTTCTGTATTATCTTTAACAAAAAGAAAATATTTCAAAGCAGTTACTGCAATCTAGTCTCTGAATACCTGCAATTTAAAATTCAATGATTATTTTCGCTGACTCTAAATTCACATTCAATGAATACAAAGACCATATATGTTCTTAATTCATACAAAGTGATAAATCCCTCTCTGCTTTCTTTCTCATTTTTACCAGTGCAAGATAATATAAATGTATGAAAATTCTTTTTTTCCTCTCTTGTGCCAGGGCACAGCTCATTTCATCTCATCTCATGTATTCTGAAACTGTAATTGTTATTTATGATGCACAAAGTCTACTGTTCATCCTTTCAATAGAAATGAACATGTATTGTTTGTAAATCCAGGACAACATGACTTTCTCAGTAAAAACGATTATGCACTAGGTTTCATTACCTGGTAATGGATGGTTTGAGAAAGACTGTGACCCAGTTATAGTCCCATCTATCAGAAGGGTTGGGGAAGGAAACATCTGCCAACATGCATACAGTCAGTCCATGAGCCAATTTTTCAGGAACTTGGACACAGTAATTCACAACAGTCACTTCTTGTTTGAAAGATTCTTGTTCAACTTGCAGTCACTTGGCATGACCCACTACCAGCTTTTTTGCAGACACCATCCCATGCCTCAATGATATTTTGCAAATGTACTTCTTGCTGAACTGCTTGCTGACCTTACACCTGCAGCTGATTTTGGAATTGAATACAAAGCTCTTCACAGCACCCTGTACACATAAGCAAAAATATCCCTTCGGATCACACTGGTCCTATCCTCCATTACAAAAGCACAAAAGGCAACTTTTACTTACCCACGTTTCACATGAAATAAAAACACTGCATCATGGGAGAAATATCTCAAAAGGGCAAGCATTTCAGATAAGTGTTAATAACTTTATTGCTAAGTTTGGTGTAAAAGTTAAACTTTTCTGAAGATATTACATAACATGAGTAATGCAGTAATTGAGCTTATTTTTATCTGCGCTTATTTTTAATTGAGCTACTCAGGTATTGAACTTAAGGCTGTCACCTTTAAATGACTTGCTACATTAATGTAATAAATTTTAAAAAGTCTTTCTAAAACTTAAACCTGCGTAGGTGCTTTATAATCTGTTTCTTCCAGATATGCAGTGCATGGAGAAATACTGATGTGTTTACAGCATCAGCTAGTCCTAGTCCCAGCAGAACCAGCTTGCTTTTTGCAAGCAGGGAACAAGACCCGTGAAATACAACTGTGGCCATATAGCTGAATAAAAAAACCTGGGGGGTGAGCTCATGGACGAAGCCCACCATGTCCACTCCACACTCTGGCCGTGTGGCGCAGACCATGGGCAGCTCAAGACCTCACAGTTACAGATTGCATGAAAAGAGAAAAGAAAGTCCTCTTCTGACCTGCCCTACTGCTTCCTACATGCAGTGTGGGAACACTCCTACACACCCTGGTACACTTTTGAATCATTATATTCAACCTTGGTAGAGCCAACCGGATGGCTTTTTTTTTTTAGTTTTCCATGGTATTTTTGCGATTTGATAAAAAATGGCTTTCTCTTGCCAGTTCCTCAGCCTCCTACCTGAAAATCTGAAATATGCCCAGAGACTGAAGTTCTCTGGACGTAAGCTTCTTCTCTCAGTCTCACAACTGTTTCGGACATAGAATGTTTAATTCTAAAATGCTCTTATTTTGATTATTTCAGAACGACACACCAGAGTTACCATTTCAGGGAAAATGTCAAGATTCCATCTGATGTACAATACGTTCACTGGGGAAATTCCAGTGGGAAAAGAAGTTACATATTCCTTGGATCTAATACATACCAAAAATAAGATATAAGATAATCCAGCTGAGAACTGAGAGAAATAAGAGATGACTGTTAAAGTTACATTTCACTGAACTCTAATGTGTGAAGGATTTTCTTCTTTTAATGTATAAACAACTTGTTTTCTCCTGCTCTATTCTGTTACCTTGCTTTCTTTTCTGATTTAAAAAATATTTCTTACTAAGATTCTGAATATGCATGAAAAGGCAGTCCAGAAGTAGAAAAAAAGAAAAGTAATATTTTAAGTGTGAGAGAAATGTTGGCAAATTGTTAACTGAATATCTACTTAGATGAAATCTAGTGATATCACAAGTATTACCATCAGGCTCTATCTAGTTCTGCAAGTCTATTTTAAACCAGCATTATGATGAGATTAGTTAGCATGCAGCATCCTTATTAAAAAAAATGAAAATCACCAGGATCATTTAACTTCCTTTTGCATATAAAAGTCCCTCTAACTGATTCTTGTAAAACCTTATATTCTATGGGAACATTGCTAGAAGCTTTAAAAACTCACCTTTCTCTTAGCTGAGGATGCTTCTTAAAGGCAATTTCCTATGTTTGGAAACTCACTGTAAAGGTTGCCATGGTGATTAATTTTAAAAGTGAAATTCTCCCTTTTTAAAGTTTTTTCTTTAAAGAAGAAATGTGCTAGGGCTCAGCAAGACAAGGTTCACAGCAAGACAAATCAGCATGAAAATTCCACCTTAATCCTGAAGATTAAAGGATATAACCTCTGTGTAACTGCAACCTCAGCATCAGAAATGTTTTCATAAAAAAATTTGGAAGCCTCTATTTCCACCTAAAAATGAAAGAAAAAATACATCCATATGCAAAAGATTTGAAGGAAAAAACAACATTTCCCAGCAGTCAAACTGCAACCAGCAGGCTAGGTATACTTGTGATAGGATGGAGGAAAGGCAAGGAAGGAATGGATGGGGTAGCTGAAACTCAATAGAAAAACCAGTAGAGTCAGCTAAAGATAGTGACATTGTGTGGCAAGAGAAAAAAGTGAAATGCATCCCCAAAGAAAAAGCCTAGAAACCAAAGGTCACTACTGAAAAGCTCTTTACCTAAGGCATTGTCCATTTTATTTCCATGGCTCAAGATGTAATTTCACATGGGTGTTTCCATCTATTGACTTCTCCTCTCCCCAGTGATGTGCAGAGCTACATTAAACCTTGGCTGTCCACACAGCTGTGTTAGCTGTCAGGGAAGATACAGCTGCACAGCTCTGTTCCTGCATTGAGAGATGGAAAAATACCATTTTTTCTCTAAAAACCATACAATTTTCAACATTACGTCATCCAACTTGCCCCTGCATAAGCTGTTACTGCAGAAATCACTGGCAAATTAAACTGGGAAATGCTGTGCCAGTTCAGTACCCAGGCAATTTATGGCTTCTTTATTCACATAAAGATCACAGTACTGTGAGATGGCTGCATTATTCATTATGTATGTAATATTTTATCTCTCTAGGCAAAAGTGTCTATACAGGCACAATTAAAATGTCTGATGTAGACAGAGTTGATTTTAATACGAAGAATCAAATTTGTTTCAAAGACCTGCTTGACCTTAAAGCTCTATGCTTTAAACCAATAGAAGGAAAACTGGGCTGAGACTTATGTGGTGCAGTGGCTGGGCATTACTCATTTTGCCTTGAATGACTACCCAAGAGAGCCTCTTTACTTGATCTTACCACATTAGTCATGGTAGATGTAAGATATTCTATGTTATATAGAATTATTTTACACTCAACACACATGGTTATGATGATAATGAAAGAAAACACCTTTTTAAAAATGGCAGAACATGCAAATTAGTGATCCCCATGCTTTTTGACCTCCTCTTGCAGAGACAGATCACACCTATTGGCAACTGCATGCTCCCTAAAGAAGATCCAGTTTGTTTTTACTGTCCCAGAGACCTGTGTTTTTCAGCACACAGAGTTTAAGCAATGAAAAATCCATTTTCTTAGCAAGGGGAAAACTGGAGTTCAATGTGCAAACAGTTAGACTGGTACCTACATTTCAAGGCTGTCATCTCTGTCATTAACAGGTACATTCATTCTTTTACCCACTAATTTTTATAGAGAATGTAGTTAGGTTAGACTGCAGCTATTCTCCGTACTCTCCCTTGAGTCTTTGTAAGAATTATGGAAATTCAGAAATTCATCCTTAGAAGTTTCAATCTCCTTATGTACTCATGGAAGAGAAGTTGCTGAAGGTCTCCACAGAGCACCTTATAGCTCAGAAGAAAGCTGAGATTGACCACAACTAAATCACTCCATGATGTGTCTTTGAAAGCTGAGGCTAATTTTGTGTTCAGGGGTAAGTTAAGCTGCAAAGAGTAGTGAAGCATCATTCATGTGCTTTGTATCTCTTTTTTTTCACCTGTATCTTTCCTTTACTTTTTCTGTGTCTCTGTTCTTTCTTGTGACTGGCATCATCTTTAGGTTCTCATTTACTCAAAGTGAGCAAGTTGCAGAACAGTAAAGTGATATTAAATAGTGTGAATTTCTTTGTAGCCTGAAGTCAGAAGTGTGTTTTTTCATCCAATAAAAGGCTAAATCAAATAAACCAAAAGAAAATGTAGTGGGTTTAGCTGAACCTTCTCTTTCATCACCCCTGCTCAAGCTGATGATGTTTCCCTCATGACATCACCAATATGTTTAGCTCCTTGCACTAAAACAAAAAGCAATTCAAGGAAACCCAGCACAGAGAGGAAGAGAGAATGGTGCTGGGGGCAGGTGACTGGAGAATCAACTTGGGAAATCCCTGAGCCAACACAGGCAGACACATATGCCAGCTCAGCATCATATTGTGATTTCCCTTCCCTCCTTAAGATGTATCTGATGTCTTCCCAGGAGTTTGCCCACCCAGACATGAAGGTAAAAAAGAAATGAGGACACAGTGGCTGAATAGAGTGGCTGAATACAGTGGCTGAAACATTTGAACACACGGTAAAGATTCTGGGCAATTTTTGTTCTTGCACAGAATGGGACTTAAAAACAGATACTGGATTGTTTTACCCTACTCTCAAAAAAGAGGGAAAGACTCAGCACAAGAAATAATTACTTATATTATAAACTTGGAAGTTCCATGCTATAGATAACCTTGGAAGAATAAAGGAGTCATTTAATCAGAGACAACTTCTGTGGATGTTTCCAGCTTACAAGGCAGCATGCAGAGACACAATCTAAACCTACATAAATACTTCCAGGCAGGAAGGGCACTCTGGGACCAACTCAAAATGAGGTGTGTTAATGCATAGGATGAGAAGATTAGGCTTAAACTGAGAGAATCCAGAAATGAGAAAAAAGGAATGAATTTGCCTGTCAAGGGAAAAGAAAGATACAGCTTATTCCTTTCTGCCAGTGTTTCCTCATTAGCGCTGGATAGTGCGACTGGTCAACCTCCTCTTTTCCAATCCAGACCATAGTTGTACCTACCTCATCATTTCCAGATGGGAGTGAGCTGCAGTGTGAATGTAGCAAAGAACAAGGTATTCAGCACTACCAGAACAAGCTGCCAGCAATTCAGCTGTTACATTTGCAAATTTGCTATTAGATCAGTACGACCAATTAGTTTTCTAGCTGGATGGGGGAATCACTGAAATGTAATCTCTTGCAGCACTGCTAAGTGGCATGATTAGCCTGAAGAATGGTGGCCAAGCATTATTAATATGTCATGGAGCCAATCTGTGACTGCTACACAAAAATACGGCCCCTAGGATAGCCATGAAAGAGCAGACTGCCTTTCAGTGTCTGCAGTGGACATGAGGGACATCCTCCACATTGCATGGCAGAGAGCAGGGTAAGCCAAGGTGTGAGAACAGTTTTGGCAGATGACAGGAAGATGGTGCCCTCAAGGTGCTGGGTGATTAGAGCTCAAGCAATAAGTCTTCTGCTTTCTCTCTATGCAGCCCAAGCTTCCTGAAACACATGATTGTGTTAACCAAAGAGGAGTCATTAAGACTGGTCTGACAGAAATGTAATCGCACCAACTGAGAGATTCAATAGCCAACTTTCAGGGAGGAGACCCTCAACTGGAAGGCTTCACAGTCCTAAAATCTGGGACCAAAATTCTGAATATAAATTCCTATTTAATAGGAATAATTCCTATCCAGAACCTGACAAAAACACAACACCTTGTTTACCCTAGAACAAAATTATCACTTCCTGTGGCATTGAGAAGTTCCATCATATTAAGAAAGGCAATGAGGCTCATCAGTATATCTGATAGAGATTTCATAAGTACTGCTGACTTCAATCTGTTTTAAACACCAGCCAGGGTCCAGGGGTGAAGTGTAAACTGAACCAAGTGTCAAAGCTACAGCAAGGACACTTGCAGGAGAAACAGACCTGAGGTAGAGACAATCTGCCAACATGATATTAAGGTACATTCAATCCTTTACAAGTATTTGGAGAAGAACATCAAGGGGAGTGGGTCTTTCTATCCATCAAACATCAGGTATCTGAGGACATGTGAAAGACTCCAGCCAAGTCATCCAGGAAATACTCAAACCAATGAGACAAAAGGACTCAGTTATGGCTCCGTATTCTTCACATAGCTTAGCAGACTCTGAGGATGCTCAAGGCAGCTAGCATATGCCAGTGAACAGAGGGGATGGTTCAAGACCTGGCACCAAATATTTGTCTAGGTTAAAAAAGAACTAAGCAAACCAGTAATCCTATCATATTATTTTATAATTAGTACTAGTGAAGAGCTCACCCATTAACTAACCAGTACTAAACTACTATGCCAGAGAGGCCAACCCTGGCAGCCTTAGCCCAGAGCCACTAACTCAGCACACACGATAGCTATCCTGATGAAACAGAAGGTTTTATATAGAAACTGTAACCTCTTGCTTCTTTCTGGCAGTAGAAATACTGAGCAGCATGTACTTTCTACATTGCCACACTGTTAATCCTTGGAACAGAAGAAAAAGACTTGAGCCTCTGTCAATAACTTATCATGCCTTGCTGAAGGCTAACGGTAATCTGGGAAAACAGCAAAAATTAAGTGCTCTTACAGGTACTCAAAAATTTTCACTGCATGACTATGCAGATTGCAAGGGACAAAATTTACATTCTGTATCTCCTTCCATCTGCTGAGAGATGAGGCCTCCCCTCAAGACTGGATTTTGTGTGAGGGAACTTGAGCACTGTCCCAGCAGAATTATGTACTGACATCCTGAGATGAACAGCATCTCATGAGAAAGGACAGAGAAAAGCAAAGTAGTATATCAGTTTACCCACCCTAGACCATGAGATATGCTAGCATCATACAGTGCAAGCTGAGGAACAGAGCAGAGGGTAGTTCGTCAGTCTGGGAAAAAACAGAGAGGGTCTGTTCACTTTCAGTGGCAGGAGGCATGCAACACAGCAGGTGACTCCTTCACATTCTAAGACCTGGCCTATGCAAATGCATTTTGATCCTCTGGCTAGAAATATCATGTGTAAACAGAACCTTTTTCTAATATCCAACCTGTACCTTCCCTGACACAACTTCAGGCCATTCCCTCAGGTTCTGTCATTGGTCACCACAGAGCAGAGATCAGTGTTTGACCCTCCTCTTCCCCTCTCAAGGAATTTGTAACTGCAATGAGATCTCCCCTCAGTCTCCTCCAGGCTGAACAGACCAAGCAATCTCAGTCACTCCTTATACAGCTTCCCCTCAAGGCCCTTCACCATCTTTGTTGCTCTTCTTTGGATGTTCTCTAATTCAGCCCCATGGAGGGTCAATGGGAAGCTCCCCAATTCCATGCAATGTAGCAGAGAAACTCTAAAGATAATAGAATGAGTTTTACTATCTCTCAGAAGGATGAACGAGAAGTGGTAGATTATTGAGAACTTATTTAGAGGAATTTGAAGCCTAGCAGTTTGTCTGGGCTGATCTGTGAAGCATTAGCAACCCTCTGACCTCAACAAAACAGAAAACATTTTCAAAAAACCCCCACCCATCCAGCAAAGACAAAAATTGAAATAGAAACCTGTAGCAACCTGCATACCAGTTGAAAGGAAAAGTAGATATTATAGAAAAAGTAGGTTGAAGATTGATCAGTCTCTGTATGTCTCAGTGGATGGCACTGCAGCTATGCATCTGCAAACAGCTAATTCAGTGGCACACTATTATATGACTCACAACAAATAGTGATTTTCTTTTCTTTGCTTGGAAAGATGAAAACATTACTTCTGCATATACAATACAAGGAATTTTGAAGTTATTAAAAGAAAAGTGAGCTTAAGTTCTCTCCTGCTGTGTTCCACTTCTGTAATTAGTCATTCTTAGTTCTCTCGAGTTCTCATTTTACCTCCCTAGGTTTTTAGTAAAAGAAAAATTGTTCTTTCCCGCTTTTATATTTGCTAATGAATTATCAAAGACAATAGAAAGTATGTAACCTCTAAAATTCAATCATGTATTTACCAGTTCTGGAGTGTCAGAGAGAGTAAGAATAAACATTATCATATTAAATATTAAATTATTATTAATGTTACTACACACATTGGAACAAAGGTAAGAACAGATGTAGAATCCATTCACCACTGATTCTCTTCGCCAGGATAGCTTGGAATCATGAGAAATAGAAAAGTTACTGCAAGGCAACCTAGGAAACAACACAAGAAGAAACAGTGAAGGTGATGATTTGTCTGTCTCACACATCTCCCTATGGGAAGTCCCCCACCTTTGAATCTGAGAGGGGCAGGCCCCCTCCCCCCAGAGGGAAAATGCAAAGAAAAAAAAAGAAAAGCAAAGTCTTAGGAAATTGTTAGGTATGTTTTATTAAGAGACTTGTTTGGGAGCCTATTAATCATTTTTCATTCCCAAAGAGTAATTTTTCCTCAACAGAGTTTCACCATAAGCAATGTCACATTGTAAGAGACCATGTAAGCACTGATGACATGCCATAATTTTCTCTGAATGCAGACATTTATGGTTTCATACCTCATGCTGATGGTATAATAATCTTGACCTGCGGTTTTTGCAAGGAAAAAAGCAAGTAGTAAATAACTGACAAGTGAACATAATAGCAAGTATCCCTGCTTCCCAGAGAGGCTCTGCTTTTGTTGTTAATGACACATCCTGTTAACCAGCTCAGTTCCAAATGACATGTTTAAAATGTGAAGTTGGCAGTGTCATCCTGGAGGTCTCAGTGGATGAGAAGAAACGCAACATCACACCCTGCAAAGACCTTGAAATGAGCTGCTGACAGGAAGGGGCAGCCCTGATTCCATGATGCCATCAGTGTTGTGACCCTGGGTCAAGACAACGGAGGGCCAAATCAGTTCCAAAATGGGGAGAGCTGGAGTCTGCTACTCTGCCCAGGGGAGGAAGGGGTGGAGTGCAACCTTAACTCTGAGAAGACATCTCAATCTGAAATGGTGCTGCTCCACATCCCCTTGTCTTGCCGACAGGCCACCTTTTCAGGGCTCGGGCAGAAGCACAGAAAACAAAACTGCCCTCCTGCAGTCCTCGGTGACTGTCCAAGGTACCTCTGTCAGGAGCCAGCACTGTCCTCCTGCCCTCTGTCCCTGGCTTTGCTCAATTCTAGCTCATGCTGCATTGCCTCTGGGGCTACTTTGGCTTCCTGGGCAGCTCTACCTCTTGGGGGCCTGATAGCTTTTTGCCACCCAGTCTCAACTATCACTCAAAGATTTTCCTTCTTTCAAAGAAAGTCTTCCATTTCACTTGTTCTCTGTCTCATTTCAAATCCCTTAAAATGTACATTCTTCCATTTCCTCTGTCTTTGGTCCTCCATTTCCTCTGTCTTTGATCCTTTAATTAATCTGGTTGCTGTTGTTCAAGTGCAGTACTGTGTCTTTTCAGCACTGTTTTTTGTACTGTATATTGCCTTGGTTATTTAATTCTCTAAAGCCTTCTGGAGACAGCTTATTTACAGGACATCATATAATTATAGGAAGGTTTTAAGATTGTACTGGAGATGAAGTTGTCATTGCAAAAGTAGCTCTAAAATATGCTGTGGATTTAATCCACTGTTTCAAGCCTTACTTCCAGATACAAATAACACATAAATGCCAAAACATGAATGTAAATTTCATAGTAAAAACTATTTACTCCCCAAAAGAACAAAACCATCCTCATATAATTGCCCTCACTAAAAGTATCTATTAATTACATTTTAAATCAGAATTTTGAAAAAAAACCATTTCTAGCAGGTGGCAAACTTCGTGTTATTCACAAATATTTCACTTTGTTTAGTATTATTTAGGTATAGTATTTAATGAAAGCAAATGCCTGGATCTCCTCTAACACCTGGGAGATAGCACTGCTGGGACTAGTATAAAACAGGACAAATCTGTTCTGAAGCCTGTGTTGCCCACTCCTCTTCTGATATGCAGGGAAATCCTTAAGTACCAAATCCATATACAACATATTTCTATGTCAGGCTGCCTGGCTTCCAGAGAAAACTCACATTTCTTTAAATGAAAAAAATAAAGAAACATCTAAACACCCCCCACCCCCACAACACAGCCAACAAACGACCAACCAACCCCAAAACCAAACCAACAACAAAAAACAAACCTAGAGAATAAAAATCAACTATTAGAAGTCTTTGTCCTACCCATGGGAAATTAATCAGAAAACTAAACCAAACTGAATATGCAGAACAAGGAATTTTTTTTCTGCCTCTCTCCTTCTGTGTATATACTCCTACACATATTTGAAAAACCGCCATATATGTGTATATATATATTACAAGTCATCAGTCATCATAAGTATTACTACAGTAGCAGTCATACTTGCCATCTCTACAAAATATAGTCATAATGATATTCTAAACCTAACAACATTAACATTCCTGATTTCCCTAGGGAACGTTATAGCAAGAAGGAAGATCTGCCAGGCAAGAGCAAAATGTAGAATCCTGCACAATTACCTCAGGGTAATCTGTTTCAAAAAAAGTTGCAAAAATAATGACAAGGAAGGTAGAGCAACACTTCCAAACAAAACTAGAGAGCATCCCAGAGCTGAAGGTTACCCATGAGGTTGTTAACTTGATGGCCCTTGGCAAAGCTGACTATTTCTAGTGACATGGGTTCATTCAACATAGAGCTTTTGAGCAACTGACTGCAACAAAAGTAATTTCAAGGCTGAAAAGTGTGCAGTGTGTAAATAAGCTTGCATAAGCTAATAAAAAGTATAAACACCAAGAGAAGTCAGTGAGGGGAGTGGGATTAGGAGACTTGCAGGATGGGTCTCTTGTGAACACTAGGAGCCTTCCTGCAAATGTAGGATTTGAAATGACATAAAAAGCCACTCATTTTGTACTAAGGAATATGACAAAAAAGACCATTTTTACATGACATCCTTTCTTGAACACATATTTTTCTCTAGCACTATTGTATTTCCTGCAAATAGAGCAAAAATTACTATTGCCAAATCCTTTGCAACAAAGTCCACATTTCCTTCTGAAAAATTCTGTTACCTGTGGGCTATGAAACACAATGAACTAATGAAGCCTTCTTCACTCATAAGTTGCCTCACAGAGGAAGATTCATTTTAATTTGAGTAGAGTGATTTTTGACTACATAATTGCCACCTGAGATGCCTCTGAAATGATTTTGCTATACAGTTCTTAAAAATGTCAGTGCATTGCTTATCCAATTTTATGCATGTTATAAAACTTTTCTTCAGATTTACAATAGCGAGGCAAAGGTAATAGTAGATACTGGGCCTATACAAAAGCTGAAGGCAGATAAAAGATGCCAAATGAACTAACCTTTTCGTTATGAACACAGATCTGAATTAAAATGCCATCAGAAGTTCCTTGCACAAAGTTTTATGTCATTTACCACCTTATACCCATGGAAACCATCCCTTTTCTTGTTTAAAGGATGAAGGCGCTGCTAATAATTTTACTTAAACCTATTCAGTTTTACTGAGTTGCCACCAGCTTTTATTGGATGAAGATCTTTTTGAAATTATCAGTTAAAATGTGACCACTCTATACCATGCCAGCCCCTTTGAAACATTGAGTGATATTTGCACAAATGATGCCAGATTGTTGTACAGTGCTGTAGCGACAGCATGCGAGTAACTCCAGGTGCAGCCAAACTCTCACAGAGATGTTCCACTGTAACCCTTCAGAAAGACATGATTTCTGAGCCCACAGCTGCTCTTGGATGTAGCAAGGGATATTTAAAAAGTAAGACATAAGGAAGATAAAACTCATTATATGAAATGAGGTTACATAGTAACTGTGGCTCTTTTAAAGTACCTGGAGACATGCACCCTAAAGAAGCCTCATACCTTGCAAACTTGAAACATTAGCAGGAGTTAGAGTACATAATCCTAACAGACACAAAGCCTCACAAGGACCACAGACATGAAAGGACAGCAAGCTCAGAGCCTGACAGCTTGCCTGGATCCAAAAGGTCAGAGCCTAGTCTGACATAAAGCTGCTCTGCAGCACCATAAAAGATACTCTGAGACCTTGTTTGTTTAACAGGAGGAGGTAATGCCTATAATGATAATAAAATGGTGCCCAAAATCTGGTGCTGTAATGGTGCCCCAACAGCACCAGGTGGGTGATACCTGTGTTGAGCTGTCTTGCTGTGGAGTTGAGCAGGTGGCAGCTTTTCAAGGAAGCACAAACCCTGCTTTGCCAGGGCTAGGGGCAGAGCAACACAGGAAACAGGGAGGAAAGGAGCTTGCAAGATCACCCAGCCTCTCCTCTACCTTCTCTATAGAGAGACCAAACCCATGCAGCTACTTTAACCCACCCTGGAAATCTTCCAGGAGAGATGGCACAGGCCCCTGCCTGTTCCCAGGCAGTCTCCTCTAATATCTCACTCTCCTCATGAATAGAAAGTTTTCCTTTGTGTCTCAAGCTCCTTTACTTCATGTTAAGTTCTTTTCTCATCGATCTACTTGCTGTGGACAGAGAGATCAGACTACTCCTTTCCTGTCTGCCACCACCTTTGATGTAATAAAACTGAAGGGACAAACACACTCTCTCTCAGTCTCAACTCTGCCACACTAACCAGTAGCTCTTTGGCTGAACTCCTGCACAACTTTTTTTCAGTTGCCCTTGTTGCTCTCTCCCAAAATTTCTTCCACTGGCTTTTCCACTTCCTCTTAGAAGCGGTCTGCCTCAAACTAGGCAAAATACTACAGCTGAAATCTTCTGTGTGCCAGCAACAGAAGGAGGGTTTTGCCAGGTATCTTCCACACAGCTATCCTCCTCCTACACCCCAGTATGTTGTCTGTTTGCAGCATTATTGGCTCACACTCAGTTTTTGTATCACTGTAATGCTCCTACTTCCAGATCTTTTTCCAGAAAGCAGCCACTTCTTGTTTCCCATCCTCCACACTCGCAGTTGATTTTTTTGTGCCTAAATGTGGTCATCCCAACCGAATAGCATCCAACTTTTTTGCAGACCATTTTTGTAGTTTATCGTGGCTATTTGGGTTTGACTCCTGCCCTTCAACGTTCCTGCAGCATACCTAACAGGTTTGTGTAATGCGTAAATGTACTTAGAATCAAATAAATATAAAACATATAATGGAATATCATATTACATAGGCCATAGATTGTGATGTAATTGTATAGTACCAAACTCCAGGTGACCTCCATAAAAAGGCCTGCACTACAAAGCATTTCAGGGCAACTGGTTTGATATCTATTCTGTGCCTGATCTTTTTCAGAACAATGTAGTACAATATTACACCTTGTAAGCATTTCATGAGCATCAGGCTTCAGTAGTTTGCAAATGAGTGTCATGAAAGACTCTGTGAAAACCGCTATTGAAACCAAGAAACTTGTCAACTGTTTTTTCTTCTATATCCAGTGAACATGATACTTTCTCACATGAGAAAATCAGATGGCTCCCATGAAATTTCTTCTTGACTCTGAGGATTGCTGCTCATCTCCTTGTTACCCTCTAAATATGAAAATCAACAGCTTACTTGCTCAGTAACTTTTCCTGTTTTTTTTTTCAGGGATTAATCCCAAACTAACAAGTTAATAAATTCCAGCTTCTCTTTTTCTCCCTTCATAAAGGTGCAATTTCTTTCCCCCCTTTTTGTTTTCTTTTACCAGTATAACAGCCCTGTACTGTATCAATGGATCAATAATTTTTTAACCTATTAAGAACAAATTAGCTCCTCTGCCTGCACAGTAGAATAGGCAAGCTGTCTAGGCAGTATTGTGCTTTCCCTCTCATTACACTAAATAGCACTTTTAAGCCAGTCTCTGCTCTTTTTCTTATTTCTGCCGTTGAAAGTGTCTTTCCCTTAGTTGTTAAAATGTACTCACTTTCTACTGGGACTTGACACTGGAAACCGCTTGGTTTGAAACATCTAAAAAGGCATTTTAGCTTGGCTTAGCAGTGCTTTGCTCAAAGGCGTCTCTACTTAATTTACATACAAGTCTTGCCCATAGCCCTGACCTCAGAAGTGCCAGAATGTTGAGACTCTGGAATTTTACAGAGATGTTTCCTTTGAATATTGAATTGTTCTCCAATGTAACCTTACTTTGCAAGTGCCAAAATTTAGGATGTGGGGGAGGGAAAAGTTTAAAAATTATCTTTGTTCTGCTAGAGAACACAGCAACATTTTGCAGCTGAAGTGAATGAGGACAGGTTGAAGGGTCTTCTGTTGAAACAAGATCTCAAGAAATTGTCACCTCCTCAATTGTTTTCTGCTTGTTTCATGAGGCTCTAACTGCTGAATTGGACTTAAATTCGCAAATAATTTAAATCAACACAAAATTACATATGCTGTCAATTATTTTTGGGCAAATAAATTCTGCAGCGTTTGATTGTGCCTCATTCTCCTCCCTCAAAGCACAATTTTTATAACTTTTCCTTTCCTGCCTATAATTCATTGTGATTTTTAAAGGTTTTGCGTCTTAGCAAAACATGGATAGTTCTTCATAAAAGCAGCAAAGACATACCAACCTATTAAAGAGCATTTGTTACAAACAAAAAATCTGCTACAAAGAAAAGATTCTCAAAAACAATTCAACAGAATTTATATTAAGATCTTGCTAACATTAGCAAAACAACGTTTCTATAATGGTATAAAAAATAACTAAACACTTTAGCAGATGCTTCAGAGAGGGAAAAATATCTGGCAAAAAAAGGAGGCATTTTTTATGCAATCTGCCCTCTTCCTTCACCCTCACTTTGCTGCTGCCACTCACACATCAAATAACAAAAAGCCCAACTGCTCACACATTCACAGATGAGTTTTGCTCAGAGAAACAGCTGTTCAGTGCCATCTCTGATACTTACTCATCTGCAGATTTTCAAGGCACCAGGCTAGCACTGTTCTGTTGCTCCTAACAGAAGAGATAGGAGCTGTAGGAGACATGGTTTGGGGTTTTTTTACACAGAGAATATAGGGCTTACGTTAACTGTATGAAAGTGAGAAAGGTAAGTATGGAAACGTCAAGGTTATTAGTAGAGAAAAAAAAGCACTAATCCCAGGTTTGACCTGAATTTTCCTAATGTTGGATTAGCTTAGATATTTTGCATTAATCTTTTCCACCAGACATTTTCATTCTGTGATCTGAACGTGCCTGATTTTGCACAGCTCTATCCTCATCCTCATTACCTTATATTAACTTAAAATTATACATACCTATTGCCAAAGAGATAATGGTCTTCTGTATTTTATTTCTGACTAACTAAAATGGATTCTGCTTGCCTTCTGAAGTGTTATATGTTACCTTCTATTTATTTACAGCGAAGCTGCCTGAGGGAATACATTCTTGTTCCTCCCAGGAAGGTATATGTACTCCCTGCAGTACATGGCCCATTTAATAAAAAAAATTTACTACTATAAGTTTCCAGGGCTTTGTGAAAACCCTATAAATGTTTTCTTCAGGCATTCACAATGAATAATTTAATAATTTATAAGTATTTCTCAATTATTTCCTTGGAAAACCTGTAAGAGAACAAATTATTTTGTGTCAATTCATAAAAATAATACAGAAAATATTCTTTCAAGAGATGTAGACTTTGCTGATATTCAGTCCTGTTGTCAAAAATCTTCATTAATGGATTGCAGTATAACCAGTGTATTATGACCCTTTTATGCCTTATATTAGTCACGGAGAACTCCTTGGCATGGGAGTTTGGGAGAACCTAACTGAAGGTGAATGGGAAAAAAAGAATGAATGAGAGTAGATGAAGTCCCAAACAAGAAAGAAATAAGAGAGACACAGCCTAACACCATTATGATTACCTTTGTGATAGGCTAAGAATATAGCATTTAGTTATTCACATTTCTTTCAAAAAAAAGATAAAGACATCAATTAAGAGGATATACTGTAATGGAAAATTGGAATTTCTGAGGCATTATGCTGTTTTTCAACAATTACACTTGTACAAAGAAATCTGGGTTTTTTTAAAGCAGAGAAATAAAATATTTGCAAAAGTGCCTGAATTTTCAATACAAATTTTAGCAATCAGAGGAAAAAAATGGAAGGACCAGCTGGTAGAGGGTGTAAGAGAAACATCAGCACTGCCAAGCTTTCCCTGGCTTCTCTCCCCGATAACCTGTGGCCTTTCTCTGCAAGCACTGTTCTCCCTTGCCAAATGGTGTTACTCACCAAAGCAAGTTGTAAATTTTAGAAGGAAAAAACCAAAAAGACAGTGTCAGGAAGCCCTTACTGCCAAAAAAATGTGGAGGAAGCAGCAAGGTAAGTCCCTACTGCTGTGCTTAGGGGAGCAGAGGGACAACATAGTGATGAAACACTGCTCTTTCCACTGTGTTTTAGCACACTTCGTGGGTCAGCATTTGTTTTACTATAGGTGAGAGGGAGGTATGCTGAATTTTCTTGCCTGTGCTTTAAGCATCAAAGAAATAAATATATTAATGCTTTAAATAAATATTTAAATTTATTTCAGTTTCCAGTTGATTCAAGTTGCCACTGGTTTTCCTCAATTCTGCCACAAATACATGATGTGCTCACAGTATACAGTAGGGTCACCTGGCATTCAAAAATACTGCACTGAAAAGAATATAAGCAGTATCAAAATCTAAAAATTTCTTATGCGGTAAGAAAAACCTCTCTCTTCCAGTAGTTGCTGCTAAGTTACTCATAATAACATCATTTTAAGTACTTCCATGATTACTATCTAGATGTCTTTCCAGCTGTGTGAACTTCTGCACTGAGTATTATATCCAATATTAACAATAGCACAACTCTTCTTAGTGTTTATTTGTAGCTTGTCTGCAATTTTTACTTCAACCCTTTCTCTCTTTATCCAAATTTCTTATCAGTTCAGGGCTTTCTTCTGAGTCCAACTTCCAGATAAAGTAAATTGTTATAAGACCATAGAGTTGAGAAGACATTTTGGAGCCGTACAGGATAACCAAAATACAGGGGAGGGTTGAAACCCAATCTACAACCCACAGTTCTGTCAATAGGGCAGCTGATCCACTGCCCTTCTCTCAGGGGACATCTGGGAATGGTCCTATGGCACCTGGGAATATCCCTGTTTCTGTCTTCACTGGTGGGACTGTCAGCTACCTGTATCCACAGTCCAGCTGACAGCAGCTGCCACACTTGGACCCTCAAAGCCATGACCTGAAAGTAATTTGTTGCTAACATATAAGAGATAGGACTTTCTACAGGGGGCTAAGGAAATTCCATCTCCTGTGGTGTCCCAACTACTGCTGATTTTGTCTCCAGTTCCTGGAGATATGTTTTGGGCATCAGGTCAGCTCACACAAGTATGGGTGAGCAAGTACATGGACATAATGAATATTTGGTACAAAAAGCAGCATGCATTTTCCAACTACTCTAGGCCTGCAGAATCTTGCAGCAGGAATAGGCAAACAGAAAACAAATTTGTATTTTTGGGTTTTCAGCTTCTTTATTTACAGCTTGGTTGGGTGAGTAAACTTAGCACATCCAAAACTCATTTCTATAAGCAAACAGATACCAAACAGGGAGGCACAGTTGACTCCCTCAAGGGCAGGGAACCTCTGCAGAGAGACTTCAACAAATTAGAGGGCTGGGCAATCATCAACTTATATGAAGTTCAACAAGGGAAAGTGCTGGATTCTGCAACTGGGACAGGGCAATCCTGGATGAACAGACAGACTGGAGAAAGAAATACTGGAAAACTGTGCCCTGGAAAGGGACCTGGAGGTCCTGCTTGATGGCAAGTTGAACATGAGTCAGTAGGACCCTGGCAGCCAGAAGGGCCAGCCTGGTTCTGGGGTGCATGAGGAACAGCATCACCAGCTGGGCAAGGGAAGGGATTGTCCCCTCTGATGTGCACTGGTTGGCCTCACTGCAAGAGCTGGGTGCATTTTTGAGCACCACAATAAAAGGATACTAAGAGACCATCCAAATGAGGGCAATGAAGATGGTAATAGGCCTTGAGAGGCGGGCTTATGAGGAGCAGCTGAGGTTGATTGTCCTGTTCAGCCCAAAGAGGAGGAGACTGAGGGCAGGCCTCACTGCAGTCTGCAGTTCATCATGAGGGGAAGAGCAAGGGCACGTACTGATTTCTCATCTGTGGTGACCAGTGACAGGACCCGAGGGAGTGGCCTGAAGTTCTGTCAGGGGAGGTTTAGGTTGGATATTAGAAAAAATATTCTTTACCCTGAGGGTGTTTGGGCACTGTAACAGGCTCCCCAGGGAAGTGGTTACAGTACCAAGCCTGACAGAGTTCAAGAAGGGTTTGGACAATATTTTCAGTCACACAGTATGACATCCTGACCTAGGGATAGTCCTGTGCAGGGCCAGGAGTTGGCCTCAGTGATCCTTGCGGGTCCCTTCCAATTTAGCATATTCTGTGGTTCTGTGCACATGGTCTGCTACACCAATCCCACCAACCAAAGCTGCAAAGCAAACGAAAAAATACTTCCAGAAGGATTCCATGTCTGTGAGAGGAATTGATGCTTCTCTGCCAATACATGCTGCAAACTAGACATGTAGGTATTAGCCTCATGGTAACCTTGATATTTGCATTGAAGACAATGGTCCATTTCCCCTAAGACCCCATGACCCTCTAGCCTTGTGGACTTACCACATACATTCATAAGTCACATGTTTCTTTCTTAGAAACTGACTCTCAGCTTAAAACCTACAAGTCTGATAATGTCCTGGGTAACCTGTTCCAGCATGTTAACTCCACACTGGAGTGTTGCCTTCACAATAGAGCAGGACAGACCAAAGCTCACAGCAAAAAAGGCACCATAACAAGAAGCAGAAATCCAAAATCCCCATTCTCAGTGCCAGGCAGCAAGAGTTCTGGATGTTATCTCCCATCACATTCATCTTTTGAATGGCTTGGTCTTGCAAACTCACAGACACATCTTGGCTAACAAAAAAGAAGAGAAAATAGTCACATGTAGAGGAAATCGCATGCTCAAGCCCATTATTTACCAGAGTACACAGCTGGTAACAAAATCAGTCATTTTTACATTCATGAGTAAGACGCTTAGGCACCAGGCCTGCTGTTATTAATTTTTTTTAAATATTCATAGACTCAGTTTATTTTTTTGAATCACTTAGCTTTTGAGACTAATTAAATGATAAAAATGTTCTGTTTGCAAAATTGCAGCATGTTGCTCTCACACAATGTGAAGAACCAGATGGGTATTTGTTTGGCTGCTAAAGTCAGTGGTTGTTTTTTGTCTTGCTCTTGCTTAAAAATCTGTTAAAATTTGGGGCACAGTTTTTTAAGCCTAAATTTGCAGGAGTACTTTTTTTCAGACTACAAACTAGGTTTTTTCATGCCCTCAGTACAGAGTTAACCTCTCTCTTGCAGGAGTCTGTAGACAACTCTTAGTGCTTGTCTCTCTTGGGAATCAGATAATTTACTAAATCTCCAAAGATACAGACCTGAGAGCTTTGTTTTTCTAAAATGTTGTCTTAATCAAACAAAAGAAAGACACCTCTGCTGTTTTCAAAGGTATTTACCAAAGTAAACATTTATCCACTTTTTCTTCAACCTCTCAATGCATTGAGAGAAAAAACCTGCAGTGTGATGATGATCTTTTTCTGGAAGTACAGATGAAAATAAATACTTTCAAATTAGTACATGGCATTTGTTGACCAGAAAGTAAAAAAAAAAAATCTTACTCCTGGGAAAAGACGGGTGTACCTCACTGACAACATAATATATGTGTAACGTGAACACAAGAATATATGAATAAATTAGATACCTTGTGGGGTCTATATAGGTAATAACTTACGGTAATCACATTTTTAAAAAGACAAATAATTACTTCAGCTTCATGAAATGATGCTATAGAAAGACATAATGCTTTTTTCCCTAGCATTAATCAATCTTAGAGAGGTATTTGACTCAGGCCTCACAGGAACTGAATATCTTAGAGTCTTTAATGGGTTTGCCCTCATAAAGAAAACATGAGACTGAAAAGTTCCTGGCCTTACACTGCAAAATGCACACAACCTGAGCGATACCCCTTTGGTCACCCTATAAGACTATGGACAGTGCAGAAACATCTACTGTGAAAACCTGTCCATGTGTCTTTGTTAAATGTATCATTTTGAACCTATAGATATAGCAAAGTGAAAATAAGTATACTCAGAAAAATAGAAAAATTTAATGTTGCCATGCTAATAGCTTATCTACCTCAGGAGTCAGTCACAGACCCACCAACAAAATTAAAGCAGTTCTTGACTCTCAGTTGTAGTGCTATCAAAATGCTAATAAACAAGTACAGTTGATCTCACTAGAAATATTTAGTTAATTCTCTGTAATTAACTAAATTTTTTGGTGCTTCTCTGTTCAAATAATCCATGGGTACTTGTGTGTTTGTATGTCTGTGTGTGCAAAATTCCACTTGCATTTTTGATCATTGTCTTTCAAAAACTGTCCTGTATTTTACAGTTTTCTTCAACTGGAGCCAGTATATTTCCTGAGAAGTCAGGTGGTTTCCTTGAGAGCACACTACATGTCAGGGATGCAACTGTTGTCAGGACTTGCAGCCATCACTTGAAAATCTGCAGAGAACTTCTCTGTTCCATACACATTTTAGCCGTGTTCCTTCTGCTTCTTCTGACCTTATAGTTACTTCTTGATTCAGGTGTGGTTTGAAGTATCAATATCAGTGACAAAATTGCTAGATGATGTTAATGATTTGGTATACAAAGCTTATTTTTTGATAGCTCCTTCACTGTGATCACTGAACATTTAAATGAAATGTGATTAGACCCATAAACAAAAAGAAATACTGGGTGTCACTCCTGAGAAAGAACCACCATAAACGGCACAAAATCAAGGCTTAAACAAGAGTCCAAATGCAAAGTAAAAGACTGCCAGCAAATTTTATAGGATCACTGCTTCCTGAGGTTTGCTTGTGCATGTAACTGTGGATTCCCACTAGACATTCAGATTGGGAAACAGATTAAAATCTGGATTTGTTTGCTGTGGGTATTCCTAGTATCTACCTTCTGGGACCATTACCTTATCAGTCTGCATCTACACTCAGCAAGAAAAGCAATGTCCAACGTCTCAATCTTACAGGTACACATAAAGCCAAGTAGAAACTTGATATTTTCTGAGAAGCTCACAGTACATTGCTAACAGTGCTCTTGTTACATCAATAGTGGGTGCAACCCATCTTCTCTTTTTGTTATTTTAATGAAATTCTAATTTCACAAGGCATACTCCAGTTAAGGCAGTAAAGAAATCTTCAATTTTCTTTTCTGGGCTCTAGTTCAGAAAACAGGAACATAGAGAGGATCCCAGTTTTGTTCTCTCTCTGTTTTCTTTGGGCATTGGCCCTCCATTTGATGATGCATCAGCAATTAGCATTTTGGAAAAAAGAAGAAAAAAGAAGAAAAAGACATCTTTTGAATTGCTCAATGTTTTCATTATGTTCTGCAGTCTAGTAGCTCTTCAGAAGTAGTAAATT
Source organism: Cyanoderma ruficeps (assembly GCA_008694505.1). Lineage (NCBI taxonomy): Eukaryota > Metazoa > Chordata > Aves > Passeriformes > Timaliidae > Cyanoderma > Cyanoderma ruficeps. The sequence continues at coordinate 2,613,025 of VZDJ01000041.1, forward strand.
AGCCTGCAGCACTGATTTTCCCCAAGACACCTTTATTACTTTGAATTTGCATCCTTAGCATGTATATTATGTATGCCTGTGCGTCACTGTGCCTGAATTAGACTACAAGTTCCTTGCGACAGAATACCTTATTCTGTTTGTAGCACTACATCCAATTTTGATGCTCAAATAATAAAGTTAGCATAAGGAACATAATGGCAACCAAAATCAACCAAAATATGCCTAATACAAGACTGACTACAGGTCTAAGAGCTACTAGACAAAAATTATTAGACAGCACAACCTAAAGGTTCACAGCTGAAGAGTTCTAAAAGTACCCTCATAGGCTTTGGATGATCATTTCCACAAGCACACATTGTGGGAGCTCTTCTACCAAGAGAGAACAGCCCTTCCTAAAATAACTTCCTGCATAGAAGTACTTATTCTGAGTTCCTAGTAATTAACTACTGTCTCTCCATTTTCCTGGCTCTCTGCAAGGCTGATGGGGGGCAGGGGTCACATTCCACCTCATGGCTAATTTTCAGAGAGAAAGGAGTACCCCTTTTGTACTCAGGAGTTTGTGCGTTACCATTTTCAGTTCAGTGCAAGGTAGCAGGAAGGAAATATCCCAAGGCTAAGACTCCAGGTAAAAAGAGTCCTTCAAGCTCATGCAAATATAGGACAGTTCATATGACCTGTTACTCGTTCTAGTTCCTCTGTCTTAATTCTTGCCCTTCAGACATTAAGAAGTGCTGGCTTCAAGCCACTGGATCAACAACAGGGTTTTGGCTCATTTTAGATCCATTACATGGACAATATTCTGAGAAGCAAGCACCAACAACGCCAACAGCACAAAATGATTCCTACATGTCCTGGATCAACGTGTTAACAATTTTGCAAGTTCTGACAATGAATGCCACATGGGATAATAGATCTTGTCTATCAGAGAAATAAACTATTCATCTCAAAGAGTAAAAAAAGGCCTAATTTTCTTAAGTATCACCATAGTATGATGCTAATCATACAACCTATTATATAACCGTAATTTATTCTGAACAAGCTTTACTCTTTTTTATAGCATTAAGAGCAGTCTGTTGCCCACCACAATGATGTAGATGAAGAAATTGTGTGATCTAGAAGTTTATGCTCCACTTTGCAGCATTCAGAAATTTACTTAATCTACAGTACTGACTTGATAATCTCAAATTTTCCATCAGGACCATGGTTTTTGAAGGTAAAGAGATGTTCTCTAACTTCACTGCTGTGTATTAAATTGGCATTACCCCAAGCAGTGCCTAGGATTACTGAAAATATGCAGGATTAGAGGAAGGAAATGGTATTTTCTGTCTAGTGAGTAGTTTTATTCTATTTGCACTGGACAGCCAGCCCTCCATGTATGGTTTTTTTCCCAGTGGTGCTGACTCCTTTTTTTTATTAAGTGTTCTCCTGCATGAATATCTTTCAAGCTCTGCCTTCCCAGCACAGCTGTGGCTGTCCTGCCTATGACAGAACTGGATGCAGCCTTCTCATTTAGCAAAATGATTTTTTAAATTTATGCATGTGTAAAATTTCTATGCATGCTGCAATACTTACAGAGCAAGCAATAGCTGCATTACATGGAAGTGATTCCTTGCACTGCACGAAGCATAGAGCAGTCAGGAATTTAATTAGCTGGGCGGATGCATTCTCATTTCCCAGCAATGTTTCCTGCTCTCTCTCCACCTGTTCCTGTGATTTGCCTGCTTGGAGCTGAGCAGAGAACAGGGACAGGAGAAGGTGCTATGTCAGCTGTGAGGTGATACAGCAGTTGTTCCAATGACAGCAATTCTTTCAAAATGGAGATCAGAGCTTAATCAGCAAATAGCTAGTGACCTGGAAAGGCAGGTAATTTAGTGCTTGGCTGCAAGATGAACACTTAATTGAAGCCTTATCAAGTGCTTGCAGAATTTACTCCCAGAGCTTACAAGCAGGCTCAAATGCACTGTGAAGCAAAAGGGATTGCTGTTATCTTACACCATCCAAAGCAGTTGACTTGCATTTCTGAAAAGCCAAACAATCCAGACAGAAATAGATGGGGCTTCATCACACTTTTCTGCTTCCTCCTGCTGTCATAATTTCCAGTGCTATCAAACTTGTCACAGACTAAGCACTGCAACCTAAACACCAAAGCTTGACTTGAACAATGTTCAAGTTCTTGAAGCACACCAATATCCACGCAGCTCATCAGTTCTTGGTTTCGACATGGCTGCAGCAGAATAAAAGCCATCACTCTATTTCTCTTCTACCACTTGAAAGGTGACGGTGACCTCCAGCCTTGGACAGGCTTCAATGCACAATCAAGCAGCAAAAGAAAAATAATTCAGAAACCAGTGGATATATGGCCATAAATGTTACCTGTTAAGGCCTACTCATTCTTGTGGACTGGCTTAGAAAACTGGTCTTTGCACTGTGTATGCTTTCATAGATACTGCTGTAATGTCTCTATCTTTGCCTCTAGGACAACACATTAAAACCTCCCAATCAGAAAAAACAGGATAAAAATCTTGTACCATTTTTTCCTGGAGCTTCAACACAATTTTTTTGCCACAACTAAATGTGGAGGGAAAAAGATTTTACTCAGCATAACTGCGTAAATGTCTCCTTACTTTACTGCCCATAACTCCCTTTCCTTGATGCCTTGTCAATTTTTGACACAAGAGGAATCGTTTCCCAGGGAAGATGCTTTGTTGGGAAATTTTGTCAGTGTTTCTTTGCTGATCAGCAAGACTTCAGAAATATGAATATTATCTTATCCAAATTTGAAACATATGTTTATCACATGTACTATACTCAACTAGAACCTGAAGATGCACTCCTTTGTTTGCTCACCCTTGTAAGTATATAAAGAGAAATCAGCTAGCAGTTAACTGCACCACATTCTACACGATTTTATTTTTGTGTGTGTGCATGCACTGATAAGAGTAATGAATTTAATTTTTTTAATTGACTTTGGGAACTAATAAGAAATGTTTTGAATTATCCCCTAGGGTAGCAGCACTCCCCCATGTAATAAAATCCCTGTCATTGGTGGTGTCAACCAGACATGCCAAATGTCAACTAACAGAAATCCCAGGTTTGCAGTGGTCTTGACCAAACTAGTCATAAATCCGCAGTGTCAGTTCTTTCACCTCTATATCATCTGAAAAGTAAAAACAGGACATAATTTGGTGCTGACTGCCAAAGGGAGACCAGCAGCAATGGAGGGGAACACTGAGCAGGCAGGAAAGTAGCAGTGCTGTTACCTGCAGAGCAGGCAGAGGCAGTGGGTTAAAGCAGAAGGCAGAAATCCTTGCTTGCTCTTTGCTGGTGCTGACCAAGCAGAAGCATCTACTAAGTCACGTATCAAGATGGTAGTACAAGAATTGGGAATTGTTGCTCTGACTATTTTTACCCTTCTTCCAAGCAAAGGACAGCATTTGAGAAAATCTGGACCAATACTTCAAATATTTCTCCTTATAAAGACAAGAATCCATTTACAATTTAGCAACAGGCTTCAGATGTAAAAGACATGTTTTGTGCATGACCATAGATATATTCTCCAGAATACAACAGTATGATGAAGACAGAGTTGTAAATATCTTCCTCAGCAAGAATAGTATAGTAATGGAGATCTTAGCAACAGTAGGGACACGAACACAATCTGACTGAGTGAACTTGTCAGAAATACTCAGAGATTAAGTTGGAAGTCAAACAAAACCACATTCTCTGGAGGTTCATTAGTTTTAAGACATCATTAAAATCTTATGGCCTTTCCTTATGATTCACTCAAATATGAATTATTGTAGCAATGGATGAGACACTACATTCCAGCTCTTCTGAAACTTCTGCTGTTGTTGCAAAATGCACAGTCAATTTAGTTTACTGCCCTGGATGAGAGATAAACCTGTTGACCTTAAGAAGTGACCTTCAATTTCTTTTTATCAGAAGCACAGGAAGTCTTGGATGTCATTGGTTTGACAGCATGCCAGAGCATTTCTCTCACTTGCAAACGTAAGTAAAAATGCACTAAAAGCAAGGTGATGAACACCAGTTTAACTCAAGGATTGTGTCCAGCACAGCATCCAGTGCTGAATCTGCACACTACATAACACCAGTGACCTTCTTCCAATTCTCATTCCCATAGCCCACTGCAAATGCTGAATTCTCATCAGATACAGCTGTTACAGATTAATGTGCCTGTAGGCAGATAATTAAATTAAGAGAACTTGTGCTCTTTCCCGTGCAATTTAGAACCAAGTTCTTTTCAATAGAAATTTACAAATTCAAATTTAGACATTTATCCTCTCTTTGTAAACTTTGGCTGATCCATCCTTCAAACCTCTCCCACAAGACAAACTTTATTTTACACACAATAAGATAGTACATGAAGGACTGCTTATGCTCCAGTCATCAGTGTAGCATCATTAGTGGTGAATGTGTTCTTCTTGTGATTCCTCACAAGAGCAAGAAAAGCTGCATCTCTTCTGCCTGTGCTGCTCTTTCCTATATGGATCTGGTGTAGCAATAGCTGTGTCTGTTACTGAGCCTAATCAGCAAAGTTGTAGTAAGGCCCAAATGATTTGACCAAAACTCAAAAAGCAAAATAATGGCAGAATCAGAAAGAAGTTTCCCATCTTCCTGACATGCTGTGCTGAGATCAGCCCCTTACTTAATTTTCTGTTTCTCTCCAGAAAAAATTAAATTAAATGAGCCATTAAATAATTAAGGAGAATCTTAGTGATGCACTAAAGTTTCAAATACTGATCTCATTGTAATGGTAAATTGATCTAAAGTAATCTATCAACAATGCATTTTGCTGAAAAGGTACCCAAAGAAGCTTATACTTAAAATATACAGATCTTCCCCCATCTACTGAAATATTAGGATGGTTTTGTCATCATCCTGCTACTGACACAGTTTTGTGCTGTTTAGTATGACTGTGGTATTAGTGAAGTTTTGTTCAAGTTGATGAAACCAGCAGCAATGTAGACTGTCTCTGTATTCATTATCTCTGGGAAACAGCACTCAAATAGATTATCTCACAAGTTAGCCAAAGTGGACAGACGACCACCAAGCCAGTGCTTTTCTCCCTTAGTCTCCAGCCTGTGCAGTGTTCCTGCAGCTCCTCTGGATCTGGGTTTCAAAAGCAGAGTAAGGAGTCTGGCTGCTTTGCACTGCAGCTTTTCAGAAGCCAACACACACTGCAAAATCCATTAAAACTGATTCAAATTGTAGAAATTTCTTGCTACACTTAGCGGTGGATTTCTGAATAAGAGATGATTTGCTGTACCTATCATTGAATCTCCCATGTGAGACTCCTTGATTATTCTATATATCACATCCTCGTGGGTATAGGATTTCCCTCTAAAATCCTATATATCCATATATGTCCCACATGAAACTGCATTATGTAATTCAAAAATTCTTTCACTGCCACTTATATTCCTTGCCTAAATCTCAATATTTTGTTTTCTCTTTCTTTGAAAAGTTGCAAAACAGGATTATATACATGGCAATTTTGTTGCAAAATTATTGTTCCAAATTACTACTTAAAGTTAGAAAGAAGTGTGAAAAAAAGCAGTTTCTATCAGAAGTGCTCTGTGACAAGGCAGAGAACTACAATTCAGTCCAGATTTTCAAGAACACTCAAAAATTCGAAAGATCCTTCATCTCGAAGCTAGCATTCATATTTTATGTTTTGTATACTGCCTTGTTATGATTGTGAAAAGGTCACAGTGTGGGAACTGCAGTACTTTTAAAAACTCTATAATTGTCTTCTACTTTTCTCTTTATTTTAGTTCATTCACTGCATAAGGGAGATATAAAAATGTATAAGTTCTGTCCAGATTCTTTAAGATGCTTATGGGAAGAAAATGGGGTTTATTTACTAGCTTTATTGCGATTTTTTAGTGTCAGGTTTGCACCTATGTATTTGTTTTCACACCAGTATAAAATAAACTAAGAAAGGCAATCCAAATTTTCCTTGCTTAGGAAAAAATTACTATGGGGCAAAAAGAAATTTAAAATGTGCTTATCTTCCTCATGATAGTACTTAAATTATGTTCAAATTAATTCTGTGCAAATTGAACCTGCAAGTTTTGTGCAGGTTCACAGAGGAACTGCACTGAGTCTGCCTAGTTTGAATGGTGCTTTTGCCCATGCTAAGTTAGCTTCCCCTATGGGCTGTCAGCAAATGTTAGGGCTGTCCCAGCTAAGCAAGGTCAGCATCGATAAGTCTAGAGACGGAAATCTCTCTTCTCAGTTTCATGCTGTGGTGGAATCATCTCTTTTTTCCCCTTCCAATTTCCTCACAAAGGCTCTTCAGAGCTGCTACAAGCTCACAGATACAACCATGGCAAGAAACACTCTCCACTTCAATCCTTAATTAAGCATTTTCCCATGTTCATCTCTGAAAACTGTAAACAGAATGTCTACGGGTTTTATCAGATCATCACTGAACATAAATTGTCACACTTCAGGTTTCTGCAGTAGAAGCACATGTACTTAAGCCTGCTGAAATTGTGTCCCTTCTTGGGGCAAGTCTAGGATTGCGTGAGAATTTTTAACATTAGTTTTCTTTAGGAATCTGGAAGCATGTAAGTTTTAGTCCAGGGGAAACAGAATAATTGCTCTTCTCCATCAGAAATCATAGCATGGGGTGTACACCACAGCACAGAGGACAATATCAATAAAGTTAGCAGTGTGTGAATAAAATTGTCAGGGTCTTTATCTCTAATGACCAGAATACACATCCAGCAATTCTCCTTGCTAGAACAAAGGCACTCTTTCTGTCTGCAAGTGAATGCCTCACAATAAAAATGAATCATCAAATTAAGTTGTTGATTAATTCAGTGCTATTTCTATCCAATGATCCTGAAATAATACTATTAAAGCAGAAAATATTTTTTTTTCTTTTCTTAGTTGATCATTCAATAGACTTTAAGCAAGGGATTGTTAATTTATAGCAATTCAGCCTTCAAACTCAGTGTAGAATTTAGAGCCCATGAAATCCATGGGTCTTCTGTAATTATGACATGAAGATTTAGACCATTTATTTGACTAATTACCTAATTTATTTTTGTGCTGACTTGAAAGAGAAAAATGTAGATCAACAAAAGGTTAGAGCTTTAAAGCAGTGAAAAATGCAATTTTCATTACATTATATCCTACCCTGATTCCCACATTCTGCAATTTTTCTGCGTAAATGCTATATCTAAAATATAGTTCCTACCCTAGTTCATTATTCTTTACCTTCAATTCCCTTTTAAAACAAACCACATTTTTTCCTAAAGGAAGAGAAGGGGGGAAAAAAACCTCCTCTCTCACCTTCTTAGTTATTTTTCAACCCTGAGGAATATAAAAGTCTATTTAAACACAAAATGACACAGCATTGGTATTTACACACTGTTCCGACAGCAGGTAACTGCTCCGTGCAAACTATCCTTGTATGCACCAGAAGGTGTCCTGCCTCTGGACTCCCAGAGTGTCCAGGAGGCTGGATGATCTTATGGAGTGACACTAAATCATCACCATGAATAACTGCTAATTAACAGCACTAAGTGACCTTTCTGCTGCAGGCAAGAGAAATTTCAAAAAAAACCCAACTCTGCTTGTTTCCCAGGTACCTGCCTTCTTGAATGCCCACAGAAAGATCCAGATTCAAGTTCTCCACATCTGTGCTGCTCACAAACTGCAAACTGTGCTGAGAAAACTCTTGACCTTGCTACTCCTCATCCTTCACACTTCCACTTGTTACTGCCATTCACTTCTGCTGCATTAGCAGCATCATTCCATTTCAAACACCAGAAATTAGAATTAGTCAAAAAAATTGTATAGAAATGAGGAGATATTTCATGTTTCAGCTCCACAACAAATTTCTACTCAAGACAACCATTAGATGTCCAAACCAGACACAGAGTTGCTCAATCCTTGTCCCTGCTGCACCAGCTGCCGTGTTGACCTCAACATTTTATGAGATTTTCTGTAAGGAATGGAGATTTCTCTGTCAGGACTTTGATATTACCCAAACCACACTAAAGAATGTTAGGCGTGTAGAAATCTGTATAAGGCAAAATTATTAGGTTTCTAACAGGGTTCAAGATCGCATAATCTCAGGTGCTAGATATCACATACTTTTAAAAAACCCAAAAATCTCTTGTCTCAAATGCTTACTGTCTTAGTATGAAAGAGACAAATTGAGCAAAAGAATGAAACTAGGGTGTACTTAATGTGCCAAGCAGGAATAAGACAAAGCTCATCTGCTCTCACTCACTCCCTGTTATTCTCTCTCACTTTTTCAAAGATTTTCAATTATATCAATTCCTACTGACACATAGAAGACCTGCAATGTGTCTTGTCTTTTTTTTGAAAGCACCTCTCTCTGAATTATTTTATCACAATTGAGTCTGAGCTTGCTCAGCAAAATGGCAACACTAGACCCAGAGGATTAACACTGCACCAAAGTGCTCAGCATCTGGCAGTTAACAGGCTATAATATTAGTTGTGTGTCAGGCTTTTCATATGAAGAGTAAGGAAAAATTTCTCCAGACTTTCACAAAGCGTGAAATTCAACACAGAGATGACCCTTGGCTTAGTTTATTGAAGGTTGCAAGCCTGGCTTGTCCTAAATCAACTAATAAATGCCCGCTTATGCCTAAAGGCCTGCTTAGTCTGTCTGGGAAAATGAGCATTTTATGTATATCCTTTAGAGGAAATCAATAAGTCTCTAATTTTCTTGACACAGAATTAAGGCTTAGTGCCTTAAAACTGCTATGTAGAGTAACCAAACCTACCATCTTGCTCAGCATGCTTCTATTTATGCAAATGGCTCCCTCCACCTCCTGTATTTTTAGCATACAATTGTTAGTGTGATTACGTGTAAAAACATTTAAATGATGCATTGAAGTTACACTTCTAAGTGATAAACAATGATGGGAGGAACATCCTTAGTACTGTTTCCTGAGTTCTGCAATTATCTGGTTTTGGCTTCAGAGTATATCCAGCCCATGATATTCCCCCTGATATATCTTAATCCCTAAAGTAATTAAAAGAAATTATAGTAAAGCATGAAAAACTAGCTCATGATTTTCCATCAGCTGAATCCAGAGTAAGGTATATACTGAACCCTAACAGAGAGACAGGTTCAGGCCCTTTCCTGAGATTATGCATTAAGTAGAATTCGTGTTCTTGCCCTGAAAAATGCAGGTGGCAAACCACCACAAAGCCACAGGCATTGGATGGACTGGTAGGATGCCATGCTGTGACATCTTCCCTCCAACAACACTCCAGCAGCATTTAGTAGGCAATTGTCGATTCAAAAATCTGCATTCCTGTAACCTTGGCTCACTGGTCAGATGCTGGCAAAGCTTCTGAAACAGGACAGTGCCCATACTATTTTTAAGGGCACATGAGCAAAGTATTAGTAGCTTTACTCAGAGCACTTAGAACAGAAGATTTTTTACATTTTTTTGGAACTTGATCAATTGCAGTTTTACTACTTGTGTGAAGTCCTTTGGTAAAACTGTGTTAATGAGAAGGAATGAAAACACTTCCACAATTTAGCTGGATTTACTTATAACACTGAAACTGTGAAGATAGAATTTGTGCTGACATAATAGCTAATCAACATCAATTTTTCATTTTAAAAAGCAGCTTTAAAGTATTAACCACATCAACGAATATGCTATAAAATCACTAACCGTGCACATACAAACACAGATGCCTCAAGATTTAAAATGCCATTTCTGACTTGAGAAATCTGCTTTGGCAAATTTAAACTTTGTTGGAAATTCAGAGGGAGAACATTAGGTTTAGGATGGACATTACAAAGAAGTTCTTCACAGAAAGAGTAATTGGGCATTGGAATGGGCTGCCCATGGAGGTAGTGGAGTCACTGTTGCTGGTGGGAGATGTTTAAGACTGGATGTGGCACTCAGTTCCATGGTCTGGTTGACAAGGTGGTGATAGGTCACAGGTTGGACTTGAAGATCTCAAAGGTCTTTTCCAAAGTAATCGATTCTGTGAATATCTATCTATCTATCTATCTATCTATCTATCTATCTATCTATCTATCTATCTATCTATCTATCTATCTCTGAGAGATAGTTATTACTTTTAAAAAAATGTATGATTACCTAAAGTTATAGGCTGCCTATTTTTTTTTCTGTCAGAATAGATGTGGTGTATTTTTCCCCTCTTACAGCTCAAGGGCATCACTGTAATGGTAGAATAGTACAGACCTTCACTCACAGGATCTCATGGCTAGCAGTCACATCACATCATAAAGGAGCAAGAATTATCCTAATGTCAAGATAAAAACGTCTGTGGCAGTAGAGGACACTTAGTTCCATTAAAATGTCATCAACAGGGAGCTTTGTAGCAAAAGACGTACTTCCCTCTTCTGACAGTTCTACCAGCCCTGGAATGTCAACTAAGCTGACCGCTCACTACACTCAAGACAAGAAAGAAGAAAATTGAAGCTTTCAAATAGCTTACATATACAGTCAAAAATTTTCTCAATATCATAGGATGAAAATTCTGGATTTTATGAAGTCTTTTAAAATATTTAGGTCTTGACATATGATACAACTATATCAGAAGGCTGTTGAGTTTGCAGTATTAAGTGCCTAAGAAGTGCCAGGATTAAGGCTGCACCTGTGAAATACACTCAGCACTTCTGTGCTTATGCAACATGATATGGGTTTTAATTTCAGACCACACAGAAATTTTTGTCCTCAGCATGCACTTAAGATGGACACTTCAGTGATAAGCATCAGCTCCACCTGGCCTCTGCCCAGTCTCTGTGCACAGGAAAAGCCATACAGAAACACACATCGAAACTGCATGAATACAAAGATTGGTCTCAGGATCAAAGAATTTGGGTTTTAATTTGAGGTACTCAACTGTATGCCCTCCTCTGCTTTCTATGCTGCTAAGGAAGTGGCTTCAGAGGGGCTATGTCACTGCCCAAGCACCCAGCAGACAACACCATAGTTATGTTACTCATAGCTACAGCCAGTGTCCGTTGAAGCCTTGATTATATAAAATGCTGTAATGTGATATAAAGACATGAAAAAAATCATGCCATTGATGTTTCACGTTCAGGACACTAAACTAATGAGCATTTCTCCTTTTCATATCAAAAAACCTCAGCTCCTTATTTATGAAGTAATAAGAACAGATGATACCAAGAACCAAAATCATATCTTCTTGCATCATAGTTTCCATGAAGCATAACTCCAAAATAATATCTTCTTACATCATAGTTTCCATGAAGAATAACTATTTGCCATATAGACATCAGCAGAAGTTGTGGTGATTGCAATAAAAATACAAATATCAGGAAATATTTGTTTGGTTTTTGTTTGGAGCCTGGTTTGGATCATAGACAGAATGAAATATTTCACAAGGAAAATAAAAAGAAACAAAGATAATGCAAGGAAAACACTGCATGTGAACATATGACTAAAGTCTCCAGGATATCGCATAAATACAGCCAACCAATATTTTGGCATTTAATAATTCTTAAATGCTCAAAGCTGCCTCCTCCCATGGTATTCAGTAAAATAAAACTAGCAGTGCTAGTATCCAAGAGTGCAATGAAGTACTCACAAAGCCATACTCAAGGTTTAAAATTGTCTCTAAAAATGCAGTTCAAAAGATGTAAGCTCTAATAGAGTGGCCTCAGAACATGTTTTCCCCTGGACTCTGTTCAGCAAAGACGACATATGTTTGACAACAGTGAAAGAGAAACACACCAATTGCAAGTTACTTAGCCTGGGGTGCACTGCAATCAGAGCACATCAAAAACTAACCAGGCATCACACTATGCCCTGGAAACAAACAACTGGAATTTTTAGACAGGCACTGACAAGCTGTGATGTTATCAAAGTTATTTAGCAAATAACCTAAATATATCTCCACATTCTGTAACAATGTGATTTTGTCTTTAATTTTTTTTTTTATTTTAAAAAAGCTTTATTTTTTAAAAAATTCTCTGAGGTCCTTTACTTGTTTTAGAAACGAGAAGATTAAAAGTTTTTTTCTTTACCTTGTGTATTTGAATGTAGCTTATTTAGAATTATCTGTTTGTATTAATATTTCCACTTCCCATGTATTGTCATTCTGGGAAAATAGGCTAACCTGGCATGGGCAGGGTACTGGTACAGGTTTCAAGAGTCCTAGGTTGAACCAAGACATGGTTTTCTGTGTGATCTTGAGTGAGATACTTAGATCTTTGACAATGAACATATTCCTGTGCAGTAATTGCTGTGCTGTCACATGATAGCTGAAAGCACACCGAAATTCCCAGATGCACAGTTTCTTTCATCACAACTTAATCCTGAAGCAAAATGTCAAAAAACCCCAAACTAAAAAATCCCCACAAAAACCCACAAAAAACCCAAAAAAACCCCCACCAAACCCAAAAACCAACAATAAAACCCAACCAAACAACAACAACAAAAACCCCAACCAACCAACACCAAAAAATAAACTCCTTGTGGATATGTGCCAGATCCATCTCTCTTCTTTCCCCTTTGTCCGTCTTGAAACAGAAAGGAAGTACATGTCCTGAATCTATCTCCCTTCTCAACCTAGAGGCAGAGGTGATACTCTCTAGCAACCAATCTCACACAAGGAGAATCAGGACAAGCACACACCTATTTTCCCTCCTCACTGCAACATATATTAAATTTCAATTTGAGCAGTGTACCTTAAGGTAAGGAAATGGCTTAATCATATTGAAATCTGAGCCTCCACTTCTGCATTGTAATGTCACCTTTAACACCCACAGCATTGTTTCACAAATAATTAATAGAAAGTTTTGGTTGCTGTTGCAAAGAATGGTGACCTGCATAACAAGCACTGCTGAAGCACCACAACTCAGTGATATGACTTCATATTTTCATTAAGGTTCAAAACTTTAAGCAAAAAACAAACACCAGTATGTGAGTGGGACACCTGGACACAGTCTTGAGGAGCAGGTAAGAACTGAAGGAAAAGACAGAGAAATGCTGGAGGGGGAATGGAGCAGAGCTTGGAACAGCATCAAAGGACAGGAGGCCCAGCAAGAAGCAGAAGCACAAAATGCAGAACTATAAGAGTATGATCAGACACAGAAGCTGAAATACAAGAGGGAGCATTAAAACTCCATGCAGAAAGAGAGTTATCTGAATGCCGATCTGACTGAGCTTTACAGGAAGCAACTGGATAATTTAGACATAAATTTTGTCACAAAAGTTGTGGCATATTAACATAATGTACTAATCACAAAACAATTGAGTCATGTTAGTTCTTAGGTAAGAAAGGAAAATAAAGTATTATTTTTTACATAAGAATGCACACATTTTTTGCTGAACTGTTCTAGGTGACAATAGTGCGATGAGAAGTTGCAGTAACAACTTCATCATGGGACACTGAAACTTGTTTGTATCATCAGAATTGTACCATAATATATTAATCAGAATAGTTCAGAGTCTATTATTATTAGAAATATAATCTAAGTAAACTTCATAAAGCATGCTGAAGTATAAGGTAATCCAACCTTTTGGCAAGACATTTCTGAAATCCAAATCACAAATCCTACATTATAAAGGAAAATAGGGAAATTCTGTCTATGGCTAGAGAACAATTTCAGTACGACCAATTAGAAAGAACTTCTTATGTTTAGGCTCATCTGATGGTTATCATAAAGAGGCAGAGAATAGAACAAGTATTAGCAATACTCAGCAACATTCAAAACAAAAATAAATCTGTAGGCAGAAACTTGACTACCCTACATTTTATTTAAATGAGATCAGGAATTTTCACCAGTCTGGAAGAGTTTTTTTAAATGACATGGGCTAGAAAATCAAATGCTGCAGATGTTTCTCTGAGAGCAAAGGACAACAAGAAAATAGAAGAGGCAATACTTTTCCTTCTCCTGTGGGCAGAGTAGCATTCAACTTAATTAATTTTCTCACCCTCATCTAAAATAAAGAATTTTTATGGCAATAGCCTCAAAAACGCTAAACAGAAACCAAAGCAGCATTGCCTGCATGAAACTGCAGAGAGGTTCAAATAATTCAGACCAGCTTAATTCCTCTTTGCTATGGTTCTTTGATCTCAGAATCCACAGTTACAAAATATATTATTTTCCTGCTAGATTAAGGAAGAGTATTCTTGCTAACAAGGCTGACATTCTAGTTGACTCTTAAGTTCCAACCCTTTTGTCCTGCCAAACCTATTTGTTGTTGCCTCTTGTTCTCCATTCTTCTATGCATGCTTCACAACACATTGGGACTGCAGACCAAGCTCTTAGAAAACACTGTCTTTAGAAAGAACAATATTTGCTTTTTGCTAGGCACTGAATCAGAGCAGTTTTCTGCCTAGATGAAACTCAGAATAGGATGGCAACTAGTATGGTTATAACCATACTCCTCCACTCCCACCCCCAATACAAAAGAAAATCAAAACTAAGAAAAATGTGAAGGCAAATCAATATACAAAAAGGCAAAAAAATTACATCTCAAGGGAAAACAGTGGAGAGAGACTGACACAGAGGACAAACAGGAAAATAATTGAATTGAGGCTGGGGGATAGATGAACAACATGTAGAGATGTTGTATGTCTGCCAAGATACATGGACAAATATCAGTGGACTTCACAGAGCTCTGGATTTTACCTGGGATTTTACAGGGAGTGGTTTCCCATGAAGTATCAAGCCCATTTAGAAAAAGTCTCTGGTGGTCTAATACATCATGTATTAAGCATTATACTTAATTTTAATGAAAACATGTTTCTTCAAAGAAAAATATCTGAAATGGGAATATATTTCCTGCTGATCCAAAACAGGTAATCACCAAGTCACCTCATCACCAGCTTTTCCATACAGCAAACTGGCTCAGAGGAGGTTCTGTCTTTCTCTCCTCAAGTGATTTTGTTAATTAACTTCCTCATCCAAAAATGAAGGACGGCAGAAGAGTTTTTCTATATTCGAAGGCTGTAAGCACTATATAAAATAAGAAATTAATGTCAATACTGCAGGGGATTGCAGCAAGACCAAATGGATGAAGGTAGAAAAGCTGTTTTGATACGGGCTCTATTTTAATAATCTCTCAGCACTACTGGCATAAACCTGATAGATAAATTATACAGAAGCCTCTTCCTTATTAAACAGCAATAATTTTCTAAAGAAGATTAGGACATCTCTTTTAAACATATTTTCAACCACCCTCTGGAAGTGCAAATTTTTGGTATTCTACCTCTATAGAGAGCATGAGAATCTCATCTCCTATGATCATCATCAATACCTACATAATCTTGAAATCTTAGAACTCACTTATGTCCAGGGAATGCACTCAGAAGATTTAATTTGTTTATCTTTTAAAAAATATTTACCTATGGTAGTATGGGATTTTGAGGAACCAAGTTGTCCAAAATTCTTGGACAGCAAGCCTCCCTTTGGACAATCAGATTGCAAATGCTGAGTCTGGAAATCTCTGGATTTATGTTCAAAGTTCATCATTTGATGGGAACTAGTTTTTTCTCAGAGCTGAATTTGAAGGTCCATTTGGAGCTGAGACTGCTGTAACTCCTCCTGAGATCATAAAGGGAAACTGTCTTGAAGGATTGGTCTTGCAGTATTATTAGTATCTATATACAGCTCTTAGAAATATGAGGCTTTTCTGAAAAAAACTCTCAGATTTGTGCTTTCCTAGAGTAAAATCCATGCATGTGCTGTACACCATTTAGCTCCCTTATTTGGGGATCTAATTGCAGCTTTAGTGATATTCATCCTGCCCAGGGTGTTATTCACAAAGATTAAAACACTTGCATTGCCTGCTCCAGTGCCAAGATCCCTTCTACTAGAATACTGAAGAACTAACCCATAACTCCTAACGAAACTCTTATTTCTCCTTATATTACACAATGAGAAGTTCTCGATTCTAAAACAATCTCACATTACCAGAATGCGAACACTTAACATTGGTCAAGTCAAACAGGCCTAGTGCTGCTCCATTGTTACCACATTCAGTCTGGAACAACATAATTGTGACTTTTGCTATCCAGGAGAAAGTTCTGTGACATGAAGAACACCTCTCACTTTATTGTCCAGTGTCTCCTATGCAGAAGTTACATAAGAACAAACCTGCATGGCATAAAGTCAGAGACCATGGTTCCCATGAAGAATCAGACAGCTCTACACAAAGCACTATGCACTTATACAAAAGCAGAAAATGCAGTCCCCTTCTGAGATATGACAGGCACAGGATGCAAGCACTTATTAAGAAGGCAGGCAGGGTTTACACAGGAGACACACAACACACCCAACAATGCCTGAAAGCTAATCCTTCCCCACAGACACAGAGAAAGCACGTAGCGAACACACACCCTGCCTAGTACTTCCCCAAAGCACTAAACTTCTGACAGATTATGCAGCACAGTGTTCACACACAGGATTTCCAGATATCCATGAACTGTAGAACTAGCAACTGCACTGAAGAGAGCTCATGTGTTATAGCTGCAAAACATATAGAGAAAGGTTTGTAATATCTGCAATGTTAGAGTTACAAAGTCCTTGAAATTCTCCTGGACTAAATCTGTAGACTAAGTGGGATTATATGTCCAGGAACACCTTAAAAGTTAGCTCTATGAATAAGGGAGAAAGCCCAGAAGGCGCAATTGGTTTTTGATTATTCGTGTGGGCTCATTAGTGAGTCAGGATGGATGAAGAAACAGCCAGGTAAAAGCACAACTGATACAGCATGAAAAAAATCACTAGCCAGAGTGCTGCCTGGTACTGATGACTTCAGCTCTGCATCATGCATATCTCAGTATTACTTTCCAGTCTGGGGCAGAGGGGGAAGTTGAAGCATGGCTAATTCACTGCCTGAATTCTTCAGCCAGTGATAATCAATAGCTGTCTGCATAGGTTTTGTCAGAAAGGATATGAGCAGACGGAAAGCATAAAATTACTGAAGCCGTATGGATAAATGAGTGAGCTTTCTGTAAAAAACATACCCATTTATATTCCCAAAATAAATGTATATTTTTTAATATTTGTGGAGTAAAAAGCTTTAAAAAACTTGCTTCAATAGACAAGTGGAGTGAAGAATGCATATCGATCATACACAAGGAAAAAAAATGCAATGACTTCATCAGACCATTGGGTGATTTTGGCTGGCTAAGGAACAGAGCTTTTTTTTTTTTTTTCCCTGCAGTTGTTTTCTATGCAGTCTTCAGCCACTCTGCAAAGGAATCAACATGACACCATGCTGTGAAACAAGGAAGTACCATGCATGCATTCCCTATTAGAGCATTCATAGAATTCCCAAGAAATGAACAGCACATCTACCTACTTGAATTTCATGTAATTTGGGGAATTTCACTCTTCTCTATACCTCTCAAGACTGTTATAGAAGATTGCATCTTTATTTTTCAAGCCTTTAGTCTGCAACAAGATGTGCTGGCAAGGATTTTAGATGCATAGACTTCTCTGTTGCAGTACAGAGATGTTAGATTCCAAATGCAAACACCCCATTGCAACCTCACATAGTTTAAGCTAGAGAAAATAGTTCAGGATGATTTTGCTCTCTTCCTCTTGCCTCAAGGTTATTGAAAAGCCCATTACATTATGCACTTTGGCTTTTAAACTTTTATTGGAAAAGACAGATAATGTTTATGCAGTTATGTTCAAAATTAGCTTTTACAAGACATTTTTATTTAAACATCTTTAATTTTTGACTGACAACCACACTTCTGATTAATTGTTCATCTTTTAGGGCATAAGAATAGCTGAATTTACAGCTATTATTTGAAAAAATAATAGCACGCAGTTCTGTAATTAACTGAGGTCTTCAGGCTATTTTAAATGGTGCATGTATTTTGCAAAATCTCTTGTTTTTTTAAGTTTACTATAATTTTATATGGAAAAAAAGGGTTAAATACTCCAAGTTCAAATGCATGCACAAAATTACTTTTTGCTTTTAATTAAGAAAAGCCTAAGCCTAATTTCTCCAAGGCAATTTCACAGCCTGCAGGTTCTGCAGCTTCTCAGGACTGCTTAACATGCTCCTCTGTGTTACTAGGGGCCTTGCATATCTTCCACAGAAAAAAGTTTCTTTGCTGCTGTCATTGTATCAGCACTCTCTGAAACTGGAAGAGAACAAACTCAGGCACCTTCATTACTAAAATAAAGGAGTTGAGTAACACATAGACCAGTCATAGTGCCAAAGCCTTTCTGTAGTACACAGTAGGGAAGGCTGCACTAGAGGTAAATGTTTTTAGGCAGTTCCTTGACCTGCGCAATTGACAAAACTGGCCTGTTCCCTACCAGAGCAGGCAGTTTGCAGCATGCCCTCACTGCATCAGTGAAAATGGAAACCAGGCTTAGGATCAGCTGCACCAGTAGGTTCTACACGATGCCAAACACAAGATCTGATGGGGGAAATGACTTGGATCACTGAGATTTGGGCTACGTGCAGTCCATTACTGCTTGCTCTGAGGGCAATGCAGCAGGTACCTCACTGCACCATGAAGTCCTCTACCTGCAGATCTAGGTAAGCCTCCTCCTCCCCCCAGTGCCTCTTGTCTAACCTGGGCTTCCCCCTCCCCCACCACACACATACATGCTTATCAATACAACGGGACATTACATCCAAGTACGGAAAAGAAATCAAGAGTATTAAAAATAAAAGCAGTGTTCTAAAGTTTTTACTTGTTAGAGAGGGAAAAGGAGGTACACAAAATCTGTTCAACTAATGTGAAGCTCATGTGAAGCAAAACTCTCTGAATTACAGGACAAATCAGGAACAAAATTGTTTTATTAAGTCACAATGTAAACTACAGTAAACAAAGAAAAAAATTCCCAGACACCAGCGTATCTCCTGTTAAACCCAGAAAAGGCAATGCAGAGACAGAATAAAAGCTTTATTCTTATCTTACCTCAATAAAACAAAGGTATAAGAACACATCTCCTCTTTGCTCTGCTTGAAGTCAGACCACCCTGTGACAAGTTTGAGCCAGTGTTACATCTATGCCCTCAGTGGACCTTTGAAGATGTAGCAGTCCTTATTATTCCTGCAGCCTGTAAGGGCTATGCATAGTCAATCCACATAATGAATCCACAGCATGAAACATATTTAAGTTAAATGAAATAGTTTTCCAGTTCTCTCATACCAAAAGCAAAGGAAAATATCTATCTGCCAGAAACTGTATATTTGCTTTACTTTAAATCTCATGCAACAAACTAGAAAAAAGAAACAAAACCCAAACAAACCAAAACTAAGGACACAGTTTACTGTGGTCTAAATAACAACCTTTCCTATTTATAAAATCGGAGCTGTTAAAATAGTTTAGAGCACAAATTAAGCCAGAACAGATTTTCAGACATTTAAAAACACTTTTTTTTCAACTGCAGAGATGTAAAAGCACTTCAAAAAGCTAAGAATTTGCAATTTTAAGGACTAAATGAGGATGAGAGTTATTAGGTTGCCTATTCTGTAGCTTCTTGTCCCAGCTGGTCTGCACTTGTAAGATGCAAAAGGTTCAGCTTTAAAACACCTGATGACATAGGCTTATATTGAAAATGCTGAAAGAGCCTATCTGCCCCATGCCAACGACAGCAAATACCAGTTCAAACCACATGTATGCTCACACTTGAACACTGAGGGGCTTCAGAGTTTTCTAGGTGGCTGGTCGAGCAGGGGATGTCTGTGCCCTCAGCGCAAGAGTACAGACGTAGAGAAATGAGTCAGTCACCTTTACCTAATCTCTATTCCAGTTCCCCAGAACCGTAATCCCGTTGCTGCCACAGGCAATCGGGAGCAGTGTTCAAGCCTCCCGTTTCAAGGACAAAGAGGCAGCACTCAGCTTGCAGTCAATACTTCAGAGCGCCGGATCAGAGGAGGGAAAGGGCAAAATAAAGAGAAAACTTGTATTTTACTTAGCCAGTATCTGCTATGAAGATGCTGAAAATTATGACGAGATATTAAGTGAAGGTCACGAGGCTTATCTAAGACTATAGGGAGGGAATAACAGATGGGGAAGGGGGAGGGAGAGGGAGAGAGGGAGAGAGCACGAGCACTGCAGCAAAGAAGCTACGCTCAGCCAATATATGCTGGCACTTACCATAAAAATAGAAAGATCCAAAGAGAATCAGATTAAGGATCCTTTTATCTCTCTTCAGGAGAAAGACTTCCACATGGAGCTCTGAACACAACTGTCCAGGGAAAAAGCAAGGTAATATGATGATACACAGAAAACACTAGCATACAAACGGTAAATCCTTGCACAGCCTTCAAAAACCTGCAAGCAGTTTGTGCCGAAAAACCAAAGGTAAGAAGTCTGAAGACGACTCCTACATAACACTGCAGCTAAACCAGACTGCTGGATTTCCAGTCACTCACACCGCACTGTTTTCATCTTCCTTTTCTCACCATTACTTACATCTAGAGGTGGGCTTGGGGGTGGGGATAAGAGATTTCTCCTCCAAGAGGAAAGGATCGCAGAAGCGGCATCAGCATTTGTAATCAGTCACTGGGAGCACCCAATCAGAGGCCCTGAGGAGTGGCAGCCAGGCAGCTGTCCAAGGCAGGGCAGCCCGACGCGTCAGCCGCCAGCACGGTCCTGCCTTGCCCGCGATCTCTGAGGGGCTTCTCTGCCTCGCAGCCCCAGCCAGGATTTCTGCACCCACAGACAAACAAAGTGCCTTCCCGCACTGTGCCTGCTCCTCCAGCAGCAGCGCTCAGAAAGCCACAGGCTTCTCTGGGTTGCTGCTCTGACAGACTGTTTGCTACATCTCTGCAGTAGTACAGATGCAAGAAAAGTTTGGAGGTTTGAATATCAGTGTCGTTTACCTTGTAATTTTATTATCTGGTACCTTCCCTGTATAAAACATACATTAATTACTGCTTCCTCTGCAAAGGTACCTTTTTGAAGAAAAAAGAAGTCTGTAAGGGATTTTACAGCGTGGTCCTATTGTCGCGAATGGCCTTGTTAGAGCCAGGGCTGGTTTTGACATGACATCACAGACCCCAGACAGCATCAAATCCACAGAAAATACACGACCAAAGTTCTTCTCATTGCACCTGCCAAGATGACAACTGGATTAAATGTTCTGCTGCTTTCTACCATACTATTTGACACCAAAATAAGATGTTTTAAAAAAAAAGAAGACAGACCTCTACTTAATTTTCAGTGAGGATATCCAGGATCTAGAGAGAAATATTCCTATGGTATTTAAACAATTGAACCAAGTCAGGGAGTAAAGTAATGCAGTCAGATTTAAAGCTGCCAAGCGCTGTAACTTTCAAGGGATGTTCCTGATTCTAAGGCACAAATGGCTGCATTTGACTATGGGGAAGAAATGATTCTGATCCTCCTCACAGTCCATAGTGGAAAAAACCTAAATACAGCATGGAAATTTGTGTTTACCTAAAGCCAACATTTTGCCAGTAGAAAAAGTTAGGTACTTACCTATTCAAAACATTTTTAGAACAGTCAGTCCTGAATTTTTGCTGTATCACAAAGTAATCATGAGTATTATACATCTGATATTCACATTTCAGGAGATGAAAAGGCCATGTAGTATAAGGGTAGAGCATGAGGCAAACAGACATCAAAGCATTCCCTGCAGTGGTACCCATATTACTTCATCAATATCAAGTACTTGTAGATCACACCAGGTAACAATATAAACTTATCAGGGAAACAGGAGGCCTAACAACAACAAAAACAACATTTTAAAAAAATAGTAAATCACAGCTTCTACATCTTGAAGCACAGACTAAAAATCTAAAGGCCGATTTAATACAACTAATCTGTTCCAAAATGCTTGAAAGTGTAAATATTGTGCAAAAACATACAAATTCTAGTAGCAAAAACAGCCGAACAGTAGGCTGTCATCCCATATTGGTGAGAAGATATTACCTATCTATATGTTTTTTTTCTCTTTTGTTTTGATTTGGTTTTAGCTAGCTTTTTTTAATACAAATATTTTCCCCTCAGATGACAGGGCATTGGAATGCTGATTACTTTCTTACATTTCATTTAGGTTTTAATTGGCTGATTTCCTACTGTCAACAGAACATGCATGATATTTATTCCTCCTTTTTCATAAATGTAATTAGTCCAAAAAACATGAGAACTGTTCATGAGGGAGTAGGCACATGTGAAGGCAGATCAAAAGATTAAATAGCAAAGGAGGGCAATTACCATTAGCAACTAATGCACATAAGATTTTTACAGATAATAACTCTTATACAGATAACCAAAATTAAAAATATAGCCAATGTAGGAGTGAACATGAGAAAAGAAGGAAGTTTTAAACATTTAAACTCTGCAGTAAGCTTTCAAAACAGACTGCAATGCTAGCAGAAAGATTACTACTTGACACCTGTGAGTGTTCCAAAGCCCAGTTCCCGTGCCTGGTATTGAGGAGGGTGATGAGAGCAACAACTTTATCCTTCTGCTAGCTTTATCTTGCCTGAAAGCGACTTAGGAAAATCAGCACTTGGTACTGCTCAACTTGGACATCCTTCAATTTTCTTATTTTTCTATTTTTATTATGCATTAAATTGAAGTGCTTTCAGTTATGAGATTTTTTAACCTCTACGTTGATCTATTGAGAATTGGCAAAAATCCCTGCTTAGTGGTCATATTGGTAAATTATGTTTTTAAAACAGATGTTTCTGATCTTTTCCTCTGTCACATGGCTCCTTTGCAACTTTTCAGGATCTTTTTAAAGATCAATTAGGAATTTAAACAATTCTTTTAAGATACTATAAAGGAAGTTCTCTTTCCACTTATTCTAAAATAATCGGTAGTTTCTAATTAGAAACTACTGAGTGAGTATTGGAATTAATTATTTCAGGTTATGATATCAGTTTTCCCCTTAAACACAGAACAGAAATATTTACTGAATATTTCTGCTTTTAACATTGTCATGGAAATTTCTGCTTTTCTACATCAGAACTCTAACAGACCAACAACACATTTTAAGTAAAAAAATCAATTCCTAACATACGGTTATTTCTGGTTATAAGAGAAACCTTACTTATTTTCTACTGAATGTAACATGCATTAATATTCATGGCTGTCAATACAGCAATTTTTTTTGTATTTTATAATCTTTATCTTACAGTTATGAAATTAACATAATTTTATTGTTAAGACTTCATTCTTCAAAATGTCATTTCCTTGGAAAACATAAAATGTTCTTAAATGACTTCCAGATAAATAAAAATTCATAATTATAAAAAAGTGACTTCATTTTTCAAATCTCTTAGCCATGAAACAGGATTATCGATGTCAATTCAAGTAGAAATTTTATCAACCTGTTTTTCAAGGAAAGTGGATGCTCCATAACCTTTTGCTCATATTGCTGCTACATCATTTGAAATGGCATAAGAGAGGTTCTGAACAACACATGCATGGAAAGGAAGCTAAAAGGTATGATGGACTTCAAGAAAAAGATGTTAGCTAAACAAAATCAAAATGACCATTAATTAAAAAAAAATCCATACAGCCATTTCTGAAGTACTAGAAATATCGAGAAAGAGGAAAAGGGACTAAGTAATCATCTAGAGAGACTTCCATTCCTGCACCGTAAGTTTAAATCTAATGCAGGTGGGAAGCAGTACAGAACTGAGAAGACTGCATGGAGAGAAACGGCTGCTGCTCACTGAAGCATCTTTCATTCTGGTAAGAGAGCTTCTAAGACAAGCTTTACTGCAACAAACAAACAAAAAAAAACCCCAAATAAAGAAACAAACAACAAAAAAACCCCCAAAAAACCAAAAAGCAAACAACAAACAAGTTTATCAATGATAAAGCCAAACCCTCTGGCAGAATAGCTGTTCATATGAAACCCCCAAAACCTCAAACCCCCTCCAACCTATGTCTCTTAGGCATCTTTTGGCTGAAAAATCAGTGATGGCCTTGTCTGCATTCCAGAGACTTTATCTAAAAGGAATTTATCTAGGCAATAGTAGCAAGAGGCTATTTAGGGATTGTTTCACTTATTGAGAATTTTCCTGGATATTTTATATAAGAGAAATAGCTTCATTGTGGTTATCCATGTACCCACATGTGGCTTATGTACACACATTTGTCAAACCAACAAACAACAGCAAAAAGATCCACATAAAAACACCTCAAAATTCTACAATTTAGGCACAAATAGACAATGATAATGTTCTCCCCACCTTCTCTCCTCCTTCCTAAAGGGATAGTGAAATCAATGCCATACAGAGGTAGCTTGAGGGACACAACTCATATCAAGAACACCATTATCAGTTCCAATATCAGTATCCAATATCCACAGTACCATTTTCTTCAACTCAGAACCTCACAATAAGACTTTCCATAAATCAAGTAAGGAAATTATAGACAGGTATTATTTCTTAAAGCATAAAGAACAGGTTTTGTTAAAGCAACTTCAAGGAGACTCTAACAAATCAACTGCTGTCTGAAGCTCAAGCTTGTAGGTATAAGCTTTGAACATATGTAGACCAACAAATGGAAGTTTTGATTTAAAGTTGTTCTTCAAAAAAGGGGAAAAATATTAAATATTCCATGATTAAATATTTTAAAACTGAAAAAAATCAGTTATGCTACTGCTACATAACTCCATATTAACTATATTTTGTACGATGCACCCTAACAAGAAACAAGGATCATAACATATGAAGCAGTTAAAGCACTCTTAACAGATTGCAATCTAATGGTACAGAATATTGCATTTATTTCTAGCTATTTTCTTAACTAAGTAAATTGAACTCATAAAAGCAAAACAAGTTTTATGATAGCCCAAAGAAAATTACCTTTGTGAAAGTTTATAAGCACTGAACTACCATCAGTAGAAGACGGTAAGATAAAATGTTGGTGGAGATTCAGAAATAACAACAAACCTTTAACAAAGCAAATAAAAAAGTTATTTATATATATATATATATTCTTCACATATGGATCATTCAGATCACTTTCAGACTGGAGTTGGTAGAACTTTTCTAACCTGCAAAGAGACAGGTGGGTTACATCAGGTCACACAGGATGGAGAGGCTGCGATACTGAGGTCCTGAGAGGAATAAGGGGAAAAATGACATCTAGAAAGCAGCACCTTCCAGGAACAGACAGTCCCCCAGACACTTATGAGAGCTTTCCAGCCCACTCTTAAAGCAGGTGTCTTAGAGCTGTGTCAGACCTTTAGTCAAATTGCAGGTGATCATATATTAATCCTTCAACTTCATAGAAGTAGAACATGACCTGAAGTTAATGGTGAAGCAGAGAGGAAGGACCCAGCATTAAAAAACATTAAGAATGTAGCACAGGGATATGGGGGAAAGCGTTAGATGCCATGAATAGGCAACTGAGATTTGAAGAGCCTTTAGGGTCAGACACCCCGACATGACACATGCACATGTGACAAACATTTGAGAGCTTACAATAGTAGAGAGTGTTGCTGAGCATTTAAACACTTGACATTTTCACTGCTGACCTTTAAGAGGTTCAAATAAAGAATAATTTAAAATAAACATAATAATTAAAAATGCATGATGTCTGTGAGGAGACAAAGTGTTTTATTAACTTCTGACTTGAGGTTTGCCATTCCTTTATTAAAGAGTAGGAATGAATTGCTTTCATAACAAAAAAAATCTGAACTGATCTCAGCTGTTCCTGTTTCTAATGTGGCAACTGGACAAGATGATTTCAAGATGCCTTCTAACCTAAATTACTCTTCAACACTAAAACACCGCACCAAACTTCAAGAACAATCAGCCAAGGAAATCTCTCAAACAGAAACAAACAACAGCAAAACTGTTAGTGATAACTACTAAATAATAATATCCACTGATGAACATACACACATATATGCACTTCATAATCAAAGAGCCTGAATTCCTTTAACAGGTATATCAAGCAGAGTCAAGAAAAGAAGAGATTTTTATACCGGGTTCTTTCTCCCAGCAAGGACCTACATAAAAGATCTCATACTGAGAAGTTTCAAAATTGGCTGATCAGACTCTGAAAAGTGACTCCATTTGCTGATGACCTTTTAAATACCACCACACCTACAGAAGCTGGGGTGGGTTCCACATATCTTAGTCCTTTATTGAACTTTAAAGGACATTTTCTTCTATAGAGATATCTTAAGTACATCTTAGAAATGGTAATGGAATTATTAAGTGTTCTTTCAGAAAGTGAAATTTTTTTTTTAAATTAACTTACTACCTAATTAGCTGGTTCAGTATTTCAGCTCATGCAGAAGAACAGACCATTTTCAGGCATTCAACCATTAAAATGTTGGGTACGAAACAGAAGTAAAATAATCACAGAATTGATTATTTATTTGAGCTTTCCAAGTTTTCATGGTTTTAAATGTAAGAAAAAGAAATTCTAGAAATGTCACTGTTAATAATCCTGTTGGATCTCTATAATACCTAAAGCAAGAGGAAATGAAAATATACATCCTTAAGTAGTGTATGTAATTGAAACTATACTTGTAAATGCATCTCTTCAGGACACATTCGTAAATACTGCCAGCCACTGACAACAGTAATTCAAAACAACCTTTTAATAACAGCTTGCATCCCCCTGTAAAATGCCTTATAAAATGAGCTCAAAAGAACTGGGTTCTCACCAAGAAATAAATCTTAGCACGTGGCACTTAGGACTGAATGCAATGGGCAAAATGCAATAAAATTAGTATCTATATTGTGACAAACTCAGTATTTTGTGTGTATTTACTGATTACTATCTCTGTCTATGCTATGGTAATACATAAAACCTGTGAACTAAAATAGACAATATTTTTAGACCACTGTTGATTCTCCAGTTTAGAAAGAGCCTAAAAATGTCAACACAACAGTTTCTTCAGCTTGGCAGGTAAACTGAAGAGATATAGTGAGGAAAGAAAGACAAAGGTTTTCTGCAATATTTCTACACATTCTTTTGGCTTAGTTAAGTGAAGAATCTTTATGGGACAATGTAAGCTATTTTGACTGAAGCAGACAGAAACACTTTATTTAGTTCTTGTCTTATGAAACCCTTGTATTGATTTCCTCCCTTCCCTGTTAATTTAGATGCATTTCCTTTTTTTCTCAATGTGAAAAAAATTTGAAAAAATTAAATTTCAAAACTGTTTTTCAAATTTTCAAAGTATATTTTTTTAAGAGAGACATTGTAAAAGTACATTTGTAGTGTAACAGACTGTGCTCTGCCATCCAACTTCAACACCTGTACTGGAAGCTCAGTGGGGAACTAGTAACCTCAGGACACCTAGAAGCCAAAGGTGCAGTATAATGTTCTGCACGTAACCACAGATCTGCTGGTTAGACACAGAGGACTAGCCTGGCAAATTTTGGGAGATCTGTCATGTGTCTACATTGTAATTTGGGAGAAAAAAGCACACAAAATACCAAAAGTTTGAAAAATACCTGTATTTCCCAAGTGGAACACTCCAGTCTGAAAGCATGACAAGCAAAAAGGCACTGACATTGCAACAGTTCTGCTTGAATAAGATCATTCACTAAACTTCATCTGGATTCACTGTTTTAGTTCCCATTTCCCCTCTGCTTACACACACACATCCAAATCCCTTCTAGTGGAGAACTCATAATTTACTATTTTCTTATTATTTTCATTGAAACTGCTGTTATATTTAATTTAAAAATATTTCACCCACTCTGGAGTGCTTTCTCCTTTGTAGTGAAGAAAAAGAAGAAGCACTTGCTGGCAAAATGGAAGACACCTACACACTCATGTGCCAGCCCTGGAAGACAGAAAAAGCACCAAGTCCTACATAGTTCAACAGAAAGATTCATAAAGAAAATCCACATGTAACCCAACAAAGCTGTTCCTGTAAGGGCCTACAAAGAATTGATACTGATATCTGGAGCTAACATTGCTTTAGATTTTCAAGCAAGAGCGGCTTGAGAGCTCCATAAATTATATGCAAGGAAAGAATTTTCAAGGGACTTCAATGTCCGTAGTGGAAAAAGCTGTTGTGTTACTTTGAGAATTGATAACTACTGCTATGACATGAAACTAAGACTGGATGGAAAGATTGCTGACTTAGGTACTGATTACTCTGCTGTTAAAGCGTTGTGCAAGCAGCAGTGACCAGCTGGCACTAATGATACATCACAACACTCCATCTGCAGCTCCCCATGCACGCTGTGGAGGGAATGTCCTGTGCAAAGTACAGGAGGTAATTAGGCAAGAGAGGTGCCTAATTCAAACAAACCAATACAAATTAAATAAATACAAACCAAAATACATACCAACAAACAATACTTGCTTATTGTGATACGCCCTCAACCTCCCCAATACTACCAAAGAATGATGAATGACCAGTGCACACGTGGAAGTATTAATTTCCATTTATTATTATGGATTTTTAACTTAAGTATTACTGTCTGAAGTAAAACACTATATGAAGACATTCCTGAAAGCGGGGAGCAGATTTTGTGTGAAGCCATGCTCTGGTTCTCTTTTCCTGTCGTAGCCTGAGAAAGGATCTTTAAAACCAAAAAATTCTCCATATGGACATTTTGACATGCTACATGCTTCCTAGAGCCACAGATTCAGAACAGCAATTTTCAAATGTTGCTTTGTTTCCCCCTTATTTTTATATGTAAGAGCTGGAATTTGAGTGCTACTGTAGCCCTGAAAAAAGTAATGGTTTGGTTATTCAGATTAATCGCCATTTCCACACTAAACAAAGACCATCAGGAAGAAAGTGACTTAAGAAAATATGATCACTACAAGTAGCTGTAGAGCATGAAGTAATGACAAGCCAGAAAAGAGATCATTTTTCACCTACACATATGGAACACCAAATGAGACTGAACAATCAGCTGAAATAATCTATGACATGCAGAAAATAAAGCAAACAAATGATTAATATCAACTTTTGCTATAAAGCTCTTTTTCTTTCCTTTCACCTTCCTTCCTCACATTTCTATCACTTTGTTGCCTGGGGCTCGGAAAGGAAGATTTTGTTAAATTTCCATAATGCAACAGAACCATAGACTCAGAAAAAAAAAATTGTTTACAGGGAGTAAAACTCAGTGTACTCTTGAAGTCAGAAAAACAACTTACATTTAAAATTTCATAT
Source organism: Cyanoderma ruficeps (assembly GCA_008694505.1). Lineage (NCBI taxonomy): Eukaryota > Metazoa > Chordata > Aves > Passeriformes > Timaliidae > Cyanoderma > Cyanoderma ruficeps. The sequence continues at coordinate 2,642,120 of VZDJ01000041.1, forward strand.
GTCCCCAGGACAACTAGGGGGTCAGGCTGTCCTGATTGCTGCCACTATAGAGTGAACTTCGATAAAGTGAGATGGGTTTTGCTCCCCTGTATCTTACAATTTACCCTTGGTTTCCCTTTGGACAACTAGATTAGGTGATAAATTCCTGTCCAGATGAAACACCTAGGTTTTCTTGTCCCAGCAGGGATCTGACCCAAGCAATAGCAGAACAACCCTCCATCATCAAGTCAGGTCCGTAAGGAAGGTGACTGGGAGACTCCACCATGAGCACCACAGGCAGACCCCAATGTCCATCTTCTGTTCTTTGGCTGAGCTGAGCTTTCTGTTCCTTCCATGTGCTTGCATCAAACAGCGTGCTTTTGTCATCTCTGTCTGGGCAGGTGGGGGAGTGAGCTGAAGGAGACTGTTATGGATCAGCCTGCAGCTTTCATCACCGCAGTGCCAGGCTCAAGTCACCTCAAAAAGTGCTGCTGCTCCTTCTCCTGCACAGTCCATCCTGCCATGCCTGCCCGCATGGCTGCTCTGCCTGTGCTGAGGCAGCAGCACGCTCCCAAGGGGAAAGGGGCTGCAAACCACAAACCTCACTGATGAGATCACAATGGCAGTGCCAGAACAGCACAAGTGAATCCTCAATGCAAACCTCAAATCCCCTCAACAGACCAGCATGGAAGCAAAGCAATTACAGCTTCTACACCATCCTTTTCAAACCAGACATGAGGCACCCAAGAAAGAATTGAGCTGTTTTTTCACAACCTCTGCTTGTGAGGACACACTAATCTCTGCCAGACAGGAAGATTTCTCCCTGTAACTTGGCCTCTCATGATACCAGTCCTTAAACTGTCCTTGCAGCTTGGCAGGTGTCCTTTTTACCTCCTAAGTGGCTGTCTATACATACTGACTGTAATTGGGAGAGTAATGTGCATTAAGTTTGCCAGCTTCATTGGGATTCATTTTTAGCAATGGGATTGAAAACATCAAAGGAGTACAATTTTGTTCTGTCAGAGCCAAAAGCTTATTTCTGATGACAAAGTTGCAGAAGAGAACAAAAGAACCAAACCCTATTTTTTATGATGACAGAACCTTCCCTGAGCTATCACTTGGAGCTCCTGAAGCACCTCTTTTGCTGCAGGGGAAAAAAAAATAAGGGAGCTGCATTCCCAGCTGAGCCCTGTGGGCATTCCAGGGGCTGCTGCATCAAACCACTTATCTCCTGTCCAAGCAGAGTCTCCCAGCTCCCATATCCACATTTACTGGCAGCTTCCTGACCTTCTGTTGTTGTTCTCATCTGCTTCTTAACAAGCAGCAAAGCCACTCCTGACTTCTTGCTCCTTAACAAGTAGAGTTACCATTTCCCAAGTTTATCCCCAGACTGTAGAATATGAAAGTGCAGGAGTGAGGTCCCTCTTGGCCCTCCAGGCCCTCTGATCACAGAGTACCCTCATGCTCTCTAATACATTCCTCCAAGCTTAGGTATCTTTTGAGGTTTTTTCAGTCCCCTCAGGACCATCTCACTTTTTGATAAATAACAAACCATCTGGAATATTTGTTGCATGCTTACCTTACAAAACTTTCTATTTCCGTTGTCTGCTCTCCACTGGGATCAACCACATTGCAGAAAAAAAACATAGGAGACAGGTCTGGCCTGTAAAAGGAGCCTTCCAGGTGTCCCTTAGACTCCCAATTCAGAGAAATCTGTACTTGTAGTAGAGGCTAACTTCCTCAGCACACCTACCTTCACACACAGTGGAGTCAACTGCAGAGTTTCTCAGCTGAAAATTGTTATAAAATAAGACAAAGAGTGAAAAACCTTCTGAAGCTTCAAAGTGGATGTCATTCACCAGAGACTTGAAGACTTTTAAATACATGTGTTTCTGCAGCAGCATTGCAGAATGTCAAAGTGAGAGTGTTAAGTCCAACCTCTTGGCAAAAGGTTGTAGAATCAGTAAAACAACTTTGTTTCTATTTCAGTGCAGACTAAATTATTTCATTACTTCATCTCCCAACGCAGTTTTTATAAAGAAAACCTTCCAGAAGGCTCCAACTGGCAACTTTCCTTACAAATAGCAAAGGCTCAGCAAAAATCATTCTCACAGACAACCAAATCCTGTCAATGGAGTGGCATCAACCACCCTGAGCATTCGGGACTTAACTGATCAAAACATTTGAATGTCAAACCTAAAGCACATGAAAGCACTGCTAAAGTAAAAAGATTTCTCATATGCTATGAAATACATATTATCTAAAATATTTTGCTAGGTCATTCATCATGGTCTCAGCAGTATCTATGATTAATTAGCTTATTCCTCTTGCAAAATAAAGGGCCTTTACAGAGGACTGGCTGGAAGGTCTAGACCTTAAAAATAAACCTATGTTTTAATTCAGTTACAAAAGTAAAACCAATTATTTAAATAACTTAAAGTAATGTAAATGTGAATAATCCGATATTAGTATTTTCATAATGATTTATTAATGCATTTACACTGATTAACTATTTACTTGTTCCAGAAGTGCTCTGCATAAAGATATATTAATATAGAAAATTAGCCCAGCTTATTAAATTAATATATTTGTCACCATCATAGAAAACTCTAGATTTACTAAGCTGGAGCTTTTTTTACTTTGTATAAGCAAGGAACAAATTGAAAGAAATGTATGAATTTAACACAAAAATCAGTGTCTTATTTGCAACAAACCAAATATTTTTTGAAAAGCAAACTATTGCATATGGCACTGGAGGGGCTTTTTCATTTTTTTAAAGACAGCCATGCACAGGATCTCCAGAGCCAAATATTTATTTGTCATATAAATATTGAAACAAGAATAATTATATTTTTAAATTAAATACCAAAATATCAAAACTGCAACTAATCATGCATGCAAACAATTTCCAGATACAGACATGCTTGAAGTATTATGCATTGCTAAGTTGCTTTAAAATTAAATCTAAATCAATGTAAAACAATATTAAGAATAAAATACTTCTACTAAGCCCTTCAAGACTGTGTCAAGCCTCCTCAGTTGTCAAAGAAAATTTTAAACAGTATGCCTGAAACAAAAAATGAGGCTTTTTTCTCTAAGCCAAACTCTCCTCTCCATATGCTGTATTTTGAAGAATTAGGAAACGTGTTTCTATAGTCTTCCACTAAAAAAAGGTCTATCAATAAAAGTAAAAATGTGTCTGATTACTCTTGAGATAGAGGTCACAGGGGCAAGTTATTCTACTGAGCCTCAACAGACCCTGTCAACTTCAAAAGAGTAACATGGCAGAATGTTGGAGTACTTTCCACAGCTAAAGAAGGAAGATGAGACTTCGAAAGTCCACAAGATATAGTGAATGTAAATGCAGTTCTGATCAGCAATATTATCACCCGACCAGGAAATAATTCACTAAAAAACATTATATTAAATTAAAAGTAGTAAAACATAGTATTAAAACTACAGTATAAATAGCTAAGTTATAACTTCAATAAACTTTGGTAAAGGAATATTAGTCAATAATAAAAATTCCTTATTCAAAGAAAAAGATATTATCACATAAATTCACATTTATGTGTATGAAAATTTAGATTGATTTTTTTTCACAGTTGGTAATACTATTACTTTAGTTTTCAGTTAAGTTGCTCAAAATAAGAATGAACAGTGTGTTCATGATGTAAGAACATTATCACTTACTTGTGAGTATGAGGACAATATAATGACTGCATCTGAAAATATGCACTGAAACTACCTCAGTCCTGGATCAGTTCTCCTATATACATAAATACGTTAAATGAGAATTTCCCACTCCTATGAAGATGACCTTACATGATGTTATTCTGAAGTACCTCAGAATCTGTTTTACTGAAGCTCACATCAGTCAATCCCCAGATTTTTGTGTAAAACCATTTTAATCCAGTCATTACAGGTTCTTCTGGTTCAGCTTTCAAATATTCACTGCCTAATTCACTCACCTGAGCTCAGAAAAACCTCAGCTGAAAAAATTCAATAATATTTTAATGAAAGCTTTTAACATAGCACAAAATTCAGGGTTGCTAAGTTATACAAGATAGTGTTTCTGGAGTAAGAGCCCACAGTGTGTGTGAATAACTTTACTGAGATCATGGGACTGTGCTGGATGTCTGGATGTTTACGAATGCAGAGGCATTATTTCTGCAAATGTCCAGTTTTAGGCACTACTCTATTCACAATTTTTTCTATGTATTCTTTGAAGCAAGTGGCCTTGAAGCTTGATGCATGTCCAAAGAGTTGTTACGTCTTGAATTCCTTTGTCATCACTTCCATTTGCATGTTCTAGCCTTACATAAAAGCCTTGTTTCAGCAAAATGGATTCCTATTTTGCTGAAATTAGTATTTTTCTGTACTTTAAAAGCAAATATCTTATTTTGCAGCTTCTTCCTTTCTATCTTCTAAAAAGTAAACTGTCGAGCAGAAGAGGATGTGAAATAATTTTTTAAAAATGCAGATTTTTGTTGTAATCAGAACTCAGTACAAAGTATTACCAGATATACAACCTCTTCATCAAAATCCTGGTTTCCACGGTGACCAGCACATCGTCTCCTGGTTTGTTTTAGTTTTTAAAAAAACTTGCTTTTTAATGTCACCCATCCCCAAAATTAGGATAGAAGATAAGCTTAGAGAAATGTGATTTTTTTCCCCTACAGTATCTAAACCAAATTGAGGACTTAGATGCCCACACAGTACCAGCATAATACATCATTCTTTTTGTCTAGAGCTCACTCATCCAACACAGTTACTAGTAGCTACTCTAACAAAAATGTTCCTCAAAGAGTTTTTTTTAAGCCATATGGATGACAGTGACAAGCAGGTGAACTACTGTTCAAGCTTAACATGCTCCACCTTTAAACTGTGTAGGAACATAACCTAAAATTTGGTGTGCTAGGTCAGGCTAGAAGTCTTCTAGTCTACTGCCTGAAGCATTGTGCTCCCAGTAAGAGCCAGAAGTCATAATTTCTGCCACCTTTATCATTAAAAGAGATCACTTCTTCCCTCACCCTCTAAACTGAACTACTGCATCACCTTAGCCATGAGAGAAGCCCCATTCTAACCAGACATAGCTTAAAACCAAGTTGAGCTCATTATTTTCTGTACATACCATAATAGCTGATTTTTACTTTCGCTATTTCACTTGGCTTATACATTCAGTTCTCCACTTGCTACTCATGGTATTCAATATAAAGAAAGACTAAAAAGCCTTGTGCCTCATCTCCCTGCCTGGGAGGAAATGCCTAACACTGGATGGGTCAGATGTCTTTCTTGTCGCTGCAGTCCCTTTCTTGTCCTTAATCACTATGTGTTTACATAGTAATCGACATTTATACAGTATAGACACAGTCCATTTCTCACTGCAAATTTGGTCCTCTATTCAGCTGTCCAGCACACTTAACATTTAATTCAATCCTACATCCTATTTTTAACAATGACTCATCTAATTTCATCCTCACCCTCTTGTGGTCTCAGTTCAAGACTGTTATATAACTCAAACTAGTAAAATATACAGCTACATTTTTTTACTGTTACAGCTTCCTTGCTTAGAATTTCTGCCAAATATGCCTTTTATTTCAATGCAACACTGGATGTTTACTAATATGGATTCTCAACAATCAGCTGTACTTATAACAACAGATAATACTTTGTTTAACCTGCTAACTTGAAGATCACCTAGAGACATCTGATTTCTGCCTTGACTTGATAAACACTACCCTTGTGACCATGCAGAATAGTTGGATAACGGCTCCACCTTTCTGTTTCTTTCTCCCTTGCCTACTTTATACAGAACAGCATAGTGTAATATCTGCCTAAAGAAAAAAAAAAATTAAAAGCCTGTTTTCAGCAAGCCTGAGGTACAGCATGTTCTTATCTTTATGCATAGACCTGCATGAACACTCTCCCTTCTCCCACAAAATTAATCTCCAATAATTTATTTTCCCTCTTCAATATTTTCATCTTAAAAGCTGAAGTTCTTCAAGGATATGAATGACAGTATTTTTGGCAACAGAGAAAGAGGCACCCAGGGGAAGCACTTAGAAGAATAAGAAAAAAGATCGGCATTTCTGCACGAAGTGTTTGCAGGTTTTAGTCCTGATGTGGAAAAGATTACTGGGCTTTGAGAACTTGTCATTTGAAAAGCAGCAATTACTTCTGTAACCCCAGAGTGATGTCTGACTATAGTCACGTCCTGGAGCTGCTTCACCGGCTAGCTCGCTCTCTGGCAACTATATAAAGAAGGCTTGGTGGGTCTGAACCTCAGGCTGAAGCGTGGTCGACGGCGTGGAAGGAAGAGTGGACTCTGCTTGGGTTTCACCTGGCTTTATTCCACCCGGTTACCTCCATGTGCAGATGAGCAGAGCAGAGAGCCCCAGCAGCCCCTCTGTCCTCACCTTAAGTACAGGGGGCGTACCTTGAGCAGGGGAGAACTTGGAACCAATCCAAGGGGAGGGAGGGTGTGACCCAGAATGGGGAAACTTAACAGAACAACGAAAGAAGGTGGTACCGGGGTACCTTGCCAAATCCTAGGGCTTTTTCTCCAGAATCTTCCAGATCTTAAGAGGTGATTGACAAGGCCTATCACAAGGGAAACACCATTGGGGGTTTTAGGGATGGGGGTGTAGGAACAAACCATTATAAACATATAACAAAACATTCAGAACTTTAGAAAACCCGAAATGCACACCGCAACATCTAACATTGAAGCAGGGAACCCCCAAAATAAAGAGAAGTTGAGACGAGAGCAATGCAGATCCGACCAATATGGCTAATCACACGTTCTTCGTTTATTCTGCTTAAGATGGCAGGTTATATATAGTTCTATATAGTTTATGGTTACAGCGACACTTTCATTGGCATACAGCAAGAGAAAAATGCAAACACACATTGTTTATCTTACTCTTAAGGTGGCTAAAACGTGCCCACTAATAATTGCTCTCAGTGACCTCTAGAAAAGCCACTATCTAACAATAATACCTTAACATCTAATTTCTGCTGCTCAACAGTTTCAAGGCCTCAGGGCCTTCAAGGAAAAACCTCAGCCAGGTAGGTCTCAGCTGGGTAGTTCAATGTCTCATTCTAAGTACAGATTGTGCCCTCCTTCTCTCAGAAAATCTGCTACATAACATTATTTTTTTTTTTCCTATGCAGACAACAGATAGTCAAGTACCCATTTCAGGAGATTATTGGAGCTTTATTTCCAGGATAGAAGGGAAAAATGAGGTAGGAAACAATAGACAAAAGGAATCACAGACAGAGAGCGGTAGTATATTTGAAGAGCAATTTTGTTTATCATTGGTTCAATTAACTTATTCTGCAGTGCAGGTGAGTCTTTCCATTGATTCCAACAGAGTTTAAACAAAGTCCTGACTTGCAAGATAAAATTCAGGACTGAGGGAGCTCCAGCACTCTGGTAATCAGAAGAATCATGCTTCAACTAGAGGCATGTCAGTAGACTTGGGATTTTGTCCAAGGGTTTTTTTTGTCTTTTACAATGAATGCTACTCAGTCTTCTCAACTAAAAAACATGTCTTAGATGTAAATATCATGGCAGAACTGAAAGCAATCAGACACAAGCACTAAGGAGGAAATAATCTACTGGACACCAGACCAGCATGTGCCTCTGCTCACCTGTTATAGGAATAGACTCCCAGTTAGAAGCTGGCCACACACCAGCTCTCTGGAGTGAGGCGATCCACTCTTCCATTGGCCCTCAGCAGCAGCCTGCCACCTCCATGGGCATCCTCCATCCTGACTGAATGAGAGGTACAGGTAACACAGTGGATGACTGTGCTCATTGGTCTCAGTTTGAACCTTTCAGTTTCCTAAAGTCAGAAGTGAAGCAAAGCACCTTGCCTGTGATCCAGGCATGGGAGACTGCAGGCAGTGTGAGAGGAAAAGCTACATACATGGAGCTTCCTCTAGCCATCACCTCCTCAGAACTGAGCAGAAGCAGGCTGAGGGCAAGCAGAGAAGCATATCTGGAAGCTCCTTTTCCCTGGAAACGCCATAAATGAGGAATGCAAAATAGGTAGAAAACGGGGAACAAATTCACATTATGTACACAGAACAAATAGATGGGCAGGAAAGACAATGAAAATAGGAAGAGATTTTCAGAGGTATGCAATTAAGGGAATGACTGAAGAAGAAGAAATGTAAAAATGAACATTAAAAATGAGCACAAAGAAGGAAATACAGTATTTGAAAGGGCAGACAGGATTGAATTTTTCGAATTGGTGACTTCATGTTTTTTCTCGAACTTGATTACTCTTCTTTCAATGAGGGAAGTGATGGGATACTAAGCTTGGCTACCTTAAACCAAGCTTTAAAGACAGAGGAGAAAAATAAATAAGGGCTTTACTGGAGATATTGTGCATAGTTCATTCCATTACAGTTATACAGCTTTTTCTCTCTGCCTCAGTCTTGTACTGCAGTGCTACACATGAACGCTTCCCACTTGACATCTAAAACTCTTGACACATGCTTTCTCTTTTAAAGGATCAAGGCTTCATTATCCACAGAAAAATGAAACAGCTCATTAAAAAATCATTGGAAAAAAGTAAAGAAAATACATTAGATATTTGGGGCATTTTTTTGGTTCATGCTCTTTAACGTGACTATCAAAAGTGGATTTATTATAAAGTTGGGTTTTTTAATAGTTTTCCTGCTCAAGGATATATCAGTTACTTACACATAGAACACTTCAAGGTTTAATTGTGTTATATTCTCTAATGAGAAACAAAATAAAAAACATTCTATTGTTAGACCCTTGATTTCTCTGGAAGTAAAGCTGGAAAAGTCCTATTTTGATTCTGTGAAGTTAACAAGCAGATACCAAATAATAATTATTTTCTTATCTTTTACTAGTGTTTTGGCTATAAAATATGCAAGATATTGTCCACTGGGAATATTGGTCACTGTTCACAGGGAAAGGCATGTCATTGACAAGAGAATGAAACAAATTGAAACACAGTAAACTCTTCTTTGATTTAAAGAACTAATTAAACATTTCCTTCTTGCACTAAGCCTTGAAGATCCTCTAGCACTAGAACTGGAAGAGTGGTATAAAGGCACATCCTTAGGTAAAAAACGGTTCTTCAACTACTGATTCAAACTCCATCCTAACCCTTTCCTTCATTAACTGACTAGCTTACAAAACCAAAATATTGCCTGTAGGAGAAGGGACTACAGGTGACCTTGCCTCTGATAAGTAACAGCTGTGTTAATTATTCAATACAGATATATCCAATAAAGATAAGTATGATAAAAGGGAGTAGTGGGTTAGCTGGTGAGGGAAGGCCATGAAGAAGGATCCTGGGGAGAGAGAATCATTGCTGTGAGGTCAGTCTGGGTCTGCAGTTAGAGCCTGTTGGAACCTACAGTCAGAGTCTAGGTAGGTAAAAGCCTGTATTCATAGTTTGGAAACTAATATCTACAGTCATAGTTTAGCAGGAAATAACCAGCGGTCAGAGGCTGCAATGGAAACCTACAGACAGAGCTTGCTGCAGCCAGGGTCAGTGAATGGTTGGAGTCAGGATGGCTCAGCTGTAAAGAGGAATAAACCAGCACCCTTTTCATGCTGTGATGAATGAGAAGTCTATGTCTTGGCTCATTTCTACCCTCTAACAAGAGAGTTGCTGCAACAATTGCCCAGAGAAAAAGAGTCTCCATGAAAAATAATATTCAAAATAATTCTTATAGCCCCAACTGTTCTCAATGGACAGTGCAAAAACATATTCAAGAAAAAAAATAAGACAATCAAAAATAATTAAATCTTATGGATCTAAGTAATGTAAGAAGGAGATTGCATATTACAGTTCCTCCTGAGTTTAAGTTCACACAAAGCACCAGCAGTAAGCAAACAGGGATAACATCAGATTCCTGTTTAAAATTGTGCAATGATGTGCCAACCTCAGATCAGCAAAAAGGGCAAATTTCCACATTGTAGATAAACAGAAAGGCCAGGCCTTGCAATTAGTTTCACAATTAACGCATAGAGAACACAGGAGAGTAAATAGACTTCCAGCACTAAAGATGCTCTCTGAAGACAAGTTTGAAGCGTACTGGTACAACAGTACAGGAGGCATGTACTAGCACTGCCAGTCTTAAATGCCTTGAACCAACAACAGTGCTGGCTGGCATTTCCAAATACATTTTTACAGGAACTACCAGCTCATTGTATTTAGTCAGATTCTAGTTTCCCATTCATAAATGGTAAGAAAAATTAGAGAAGCAGAAAAATTTAACTTCATGGCACAAGTCTCAAGTTCATTAAGAATCTACTTAATTTGTTTGATGGGTCATAATCAGGAAGTTCTGCAGCTTCTAGACTGGATCCTACAGTAAGGTCAGAAGTATACAGAAATTTACAGAAATTTCACTTACTTCCTTTTAAAATGAGTGTTTTAGAATGGTCTGTGCATTTAATGTCAGCCAGAATTTTGAGTAAACAATATTATTCACTTTTTTGAATCATAAAAGCAACTTTACTGGTAGCCAGAGTCTTGAAACTGATTAAGTACACACATCTAGACATTTGGAAGTATAGATTTAATGGCAGTCTCTGTCCCAAGAGTCAGCAAGGCATTCTTTGTAAGATCTTAATTTATCATACTTAATGAATGCAGTATGTATTTCAGCCACTTCAGGTTAAAGTTAAACACATTTAGGCCCCCCTTTTTAAGAGTAAAAATGCATATCCTGCATTTCAGGAGCAAAAGATGACATAGCACTGGAAGAAAGGCATTCCGTAACAAAGTGCACTCCCCTCATTTTTGGGAAAAGTAGTGAACTGTTGCCTTTCATAACAGTGGAAAATTCTGCTGGTGGCTGAATGAAAGAATTGAGACGTATAAGCCTCCCCTCTTCACGGTCACAATGATTAATAGAGAGACATGATGCTTTTGCTGGCACACAGGACAGAAGGGAAGGCAGGCTGTTCTCAGGGCAGTGATAAAAGTTTATGTAGTTGTCAACTGGCCTTCATTGTTTCTCAGGTTTAGCTGACTACAGAGTTCCCAAGGAACATTTTTCCTCTTGATAAACCCCACCAGGAGCTCTCAATTAGACAGCCATAAACTGCAGAAACCTGTCTCTCTTTCACTCCTTTTAAGATGCTGTACAGAGAATACCAAACCAATCTCCCAAAATGGTCCCTCCCTTGATGCAAACACAAAAAAAAAAAAACAGGCAGAGAAGCACAAGCAGTCAGCAACACTGTAGGCACAGCAGATTTTGTCCTTGGCATTTAAAAAGCACAGAAATTCAGCTGGTGATTTAATCAGAGATAAAAAAGATGTGTTTTCTTTCTGCCTCTCAATTTCATCATTTCATCAATCCTTCTGCAACTGAAAGCCAAGCAAAAATGGGTTACAACTGCAGAAATAACCATCACCTTTCTAATTCCCTTCATTCCCTCTTTCCCTCCAGTATACTAAGAATGCCTTAGGACTTTTTACCAGAAATCAATGCTTAACCACAAACTGTAGCCTGAAAGTCATCCACTGACTTTATTACTTGTTTGTAGGTTAATACACACCAAACTCCATGGAAATTTTGTCTGGTTACACCCAGGCCGCTGCATATGCTGCTAAATCTCTCACAATGCCTTCAACCACAGCACCATCTTGTGGCTTTCACTTTCACACACAATCCTCAGGAGATGGTCAGTTTATGACCCCTCCACATTAAGACTTGCAACTGGAACACAAACTGTAAGAGTTAAAATGAGGAGTTGCATCTCCAGGGTCACTTAGCAGTTTCCTCAGTCTCTGAAAGCTGCTGGTCAGGATAAATGGACGGACCAGATGCTTGTTCTTCAGACTCAGCTATTTCCCCAAACTTTACAGACATTAGATGAAGTAAAGAGAAACAGAAACCTAATGTGTGGTCTTGGCTTTTCTTTCTTTAGATGGCTTTTGTTTTGTCAGTCTAAACACAGTAATTTTTTTTTACTTTCTTCTCCCATATTGGTCCAGTAGTTTTTTCTCTGTTTAAGCTCCAGTAAATCTCTACTGTCTTTGAAAATAAATAGTCAGTTTAGGTAAAAATCTTCTATCTCTCCCTCTGTAGCAAATACTTCACCTAAAACATCCTAGGCCTCCATTTTTTTTTTCATATCTGCAGTCCACCTTCAATTAGTAGCTGATTCTATCTCCCTCTACTACTTCAAGCTGAGGACTCACAGCTTATTGGAGAAAAAGAAAAAATACTGCTATGCACAGTAGTAAAACCTGTGCCATTGTATTCCATCACTTTTCCCTTATTCTGTTCCCAAAATCCATCCATTTTTTTTACCTGACAGTCTGAATATCCTTTGCAGTGATGATGTCTCCCACCTTAGACTCATCAACACATCTCGTCAATGTACTCCTCCTTTGCAGGCAGAAGTCATCCATTGAAATATTAACCTTGTTTCCAAACCAATACTTGGAAAACTCCACTATTCATCTTCCTCCTTTTTCACACTCCCCCTCTCAAGACTGTTGTCATGTCCCCCTCAATCATCTCCTTATTCACAATATAATTCTTCTAAGTATCATTTTTCTTCAGGGGAACAAATAATTTCCTAGGCAGGCCAATATTATTCCTTTTACAGAATCCAGTTAACATTGGATCTAGTTCCTTTACATCTAACTTATCAAATAGATTTAACTGGAATCGTATACCACACTAGAAAGTAGGCAGTGTCACAAATTATTTTTTTATGTAGGTTTTCAACGTCATCACACAATTTAAAACTTAAAAGCTGCACAAGACAAGACGAGACAGCTACAGAATCAAAGAATACATATAAATATGCACTTACTTACAAATTAAGAAATGCATATAAAAATAATTTTATTTTTTTCTATGTCAAATACAGCATCCACAGCAGGTGCAATGTCTTGCAGTGTAGTAACAAAAGGAAAAGGTTTCCTGTCACGATTGCATATGCAAAATAAAATGAAGAGGTCACCGGAATTTATGTAAATAAAAGAGGGGACATGAGCTGCAGCCAGATTTCCAACAGATTTGAGGAATAAACCTGGAACACTCTTTCAGGTTTACTTATGGTTGCAAAAGTTGTATACTACGATCACAAAATTATTTTATTCCAAAGTGTGTGTTTCTGTCTAACTGTAAGACAGGCCCAAATGCATCCCTGAAGAGGGTCCATCTTGTATCCTCTGCATTTTCCCTGTCTCCGCCGTGAAGTACAAGCTCTCCTGAAATAGCTGTGGTCTGGACATTCACACACCAGGGACCAGGCACAGACCAAGGAAAATAATGTAGGTGCTTGTTGCCCTGAGCTTTCTGTCTTTTTGTCTTTCTGTAGAACTTTCTCATGCAGCTTCATGAAAACAATATCTATTCTTAGAATTTTTACATAATTCTTCTCTGAGAGAAGAAATGATTGATGGTGATGTCCATCATCCAGGTTGAAGAGGTAGTGACCTGTGCAGCCAATCTCTTGACCTCTGTACATATGTATAAAACTGGAGTCAGATTTGAATTAAAAAGAGTTTTCCCTCACTGCCGTGGTGTGAGCTTCATTTCAGTGTTCCTGAAATTGGGACACGCCCAGCTTCGGCCCACAACAGGTGCCTACTTTACCTTTCAGTTGTTTTGCTGGGATTTAGCAGCCTAAATTCATTTCTGGGATTATTCCATTGAAGTAAGGATGGAGTTAGGTCCTGCAACAGTGAAGAAGGGCAAATAAAGTAGTTCAGGTAATTACAGCCCAGTCAGCCAAACATGAATATTTGAAAAGAGATAGTGACAAATTAGTAAGTAAACAATAAATCAAGCTGTCTTTAACCGCCTTGAAGAAAACAAGATGATAACAAAGAGTTGACATATTTGTCAGGAACAATTCATGACAAATCAATATAATTGCTTTCAAAACAGCTGATCTAGAGTACAAGGGGACAGGTCCCTGTAATGAACAAACCAGAGAAATGCAATCTAAATGAAGGTGCACTAATTTCAGCAATTGAATGAAATTATTCAGAAATAATTTCAAAAGCAGTTGAATGAAATTATTCAGATCATTATTTGAAAAATGGGAATACATTTCAAAAAGGCACAGATTTCTTGTTATATCCAGTATTTTAATAAATTATGGTATTTTGTATTTTTTAAAATTCGTAGCTGACACAAATTTGACAGATATTGTTCAGCTCCTGACTCATTTCTACCCAGTGCAAGTCTATTAATCTCAATCCAGCTGGTGATGTCTAGAAAATCTTCTGAATATTCTGAAACATAGTGTTCAATGTAATTAAGCATTGAATAATGATCATAAGAAGAGACAAAGTTAATCAACAGGAACTCTTCATGACTCAGCTAAAAACCACTATGTAGTTATGAAATATTTACCACAATGACCTTCCTCTGTGGTACTCCCTCACAAAGTTTCCAGGTTAGAAAATGAGCAATGAATAACTCTTGTTTTGTCTCATTCCAAACAGAAGCCTGGCTTTTATTGACTGGAGCGATCCTCTCAAGAACCCATTATTTCAAATCACAACTCATATTAGAAATTTAAGAATTCCCTTCCACAGTCCATGAAATTGATTAATTCTGGTGTCTATTATACTCCTAAATCCAAGGACAAAATTTTACACTACTCTGTAAATTACTAGCATTAATTACTCTGTAAATATCTAGCATTACAAAATGCTGCAAAGCAACAAAAGCATTAAATTGAGACTAATGTTTCAAGTAGGGTGCAAAGCACCCACTAAAACAAGCTGCAGATTTATCTCTTTCATATTGTGTATCAGAATACCCTGAGGTTTTTTGCACTAATATCTTATTTTCTGCTTCACTATATTTTGAACATTGAAATCCAGCTCAGATACGACCGTGCACAGTTTATTACAAGGTCCCAAACATGCCCTGCTCGAATGGAAGCAGACAGAATTTTTCTATCTTCAGTTGTTAAAAAAATAATTATTTTGAACTATAATGTGTGTATTGCATGCATTATATACTGGTGGTTTAGCATAGTTTGTTTTTTTAAAGAATTTGCTACTAAAATGTTATAGAGAGCTTAATTGTAAATGCACAGATGAGAAGAAGCACAGTAAGCCTGTGGCATGATATTCTTCTACATTTCAAGTTCTTATCAAGTAGTCTTGGACATAAATGAGCTTGGATATAACTAAGAGTTACCCTACCTCATTAATCTATATCTAAGTTACCCTCTGTCTTTTCAAGAACTCCCCCATTTCAGCTGACACTGTACTCTTGTCTGAGCTTCCACAGATGTGCTGTATGCTGCAAACAAGCTTTTCAATCATGGCAAGACAGTCCCTGAAAACTGATGCAGTTTAAAAAATGTTGAGGAATCTTTGCATTAGAAGAGTCATGATGGAGCCCAAGGATAGGGTTTAACACTGGAGTTACAGACGTGATATCCAGCCCTAAGGAGTAGCTGCTGACACAACACCATTCTACCCCTGAGCAATTATAGTAAGATACCCTGGTTACATGCAGTACCCTCTACTCTCCTGCAGGGTTAGATTTAAAAAGTAGATTTAAAAAAAATCCCACAGATTATAAATAGTCTCATTGGATACAGAAGTTGGGATATTAACTATCAGGATGAAGAATGTACCTTCTTGTGCTAGAAGCTGTGCTTTGAACCAGGACCACCCTGCCCTTCTAAAAATGGACATTACTTCAGTGCTAACCTGACACCATGCTGCCATGTTGCTTTTCAGTATGACATTTTCATAAACATCTCAGTGTCAACTCTTCAAAGACCTTGTAGCTTCTTCAATTAGGGTGAAAATTAGGGCATTTGTATTTGGCTTGCTAATATAATATCCTAATGTCATCTTTGGCTATATGCATCCATACTTTAGAACTGGGAAATTGTTCTGCAATACTAACAGCTCCTTAGCAAGTTTTACTAATGTTTTATTATGCTACAACATTTTTCTTTCATTTTAAATTAACATTTCTTCCCTTCTCCACAACATCACCTCTAGGTGTCAAGTGCCTCGTCACTTGCCACCTCACTGTCCCCAAACCACTTCAAATTAAAACCAGAGTTGTCACTCATCATGTGGGAAAAATATTAAGTGTCTCACAGCAGTACTGTATTTGTATCAGTAAAACAGATGGTAATGTAAACCAGGATGCAAATTAAGCCTACAGAATATAGTCACAGGGTTCATACAATCAACACTGCATTGAAGAAGGGGGTTCATATTTACACGACTCTTAACTGGAAGCAGAAAAAAAGATAAATGAAAGTCACAACATTTAACCTTCCTGAAGCTGTTCAGCATTTGTCCTAATGCTCCTAATGCTGTCCTAATAGCAAGTGTCACCATCAAAGCAGATGTTAGGAATGGTACTTGAAGTCCTGAAGGCTGGGATTTCCAGCTGCTATGAGCATCCAGTCAGGTTGAGAAGATGAGCCACTAGATCAGAAAGTTCTGGGAAGGGAGAAATGGGTTTTGATTTGATTTCAGAACCACCATAGAGTTTCAGCCCCGTGATGTTTTGGCAACATGCAGTAATGTCTTCATCAGTTACGTTTAATTACATTAATGTACTGTGATACTTAAAATGAAAAGAGCCAAATACAAACCACAGTAATATACATATTTGACTATCATTTTGACTACAGATTATTTTCAGCCACTGTTGCCATCAATTATTACAATTTTAAGAACTAGGTCAGCACTAGGTATTCATATCAGCTCTAGGTATTTAGACTTTTCCAGCATTATGCCTTTCAATACTGCATCTACTAATACCTCACTCTCCCTATCTACCATTATTTTACCTGGCACCTAGGCAGAACCTTCTCATTCCTTCCACTTAGCAACACAACATAGGCAGCAAGAATTAAAATGCTTTTACAGGGGTTCAATTAGGAAGTATATAGATGACTCCTTGGCAGCCAGAAAATTCCACTGAGCTCATGACCCACTTCCTATCATCATAATCATCAAAAACTCTCAGACAAATGCAACTAGACTGTGAGTCAAGTGATTTGTCCTAACACTACAACTCTTCACCAGCTGTCATCTTTCCATCAGACCCTGAAACTTTCAAATCTCAGTAGGAAAGAATACCACCAGTGATCAGCATGCTGCTGTTGCCTCTGATAGCTTCTGTTAGACATCAGCCTTTTAACAGTGTGGGAGCACAAGTGCTTTCCCATGGATGTAATTGGATGCTCCTCGTACACCCTATTTTGTGATTAGCCAGGTGCTAGTAGCATTTTGAACATGACAGACATATGAGGACATCCTCCATCACGCAAAGTTTTATCATAGGCACAGAAGAGACTGTCCTCAAATGCCTCCATGTGCTAACATGGATACACCCTCATCAAAGAGTTCGCCTACCAGTTTTAAATAAAACATACAATAATGGTATTATTGCTGCTGAGAACAGCTTTGTTTCTAATACTTTTAAACCATGAGAGAAATTGTTAGGTTAAGGATTACTTTGCATAACCATAAATCCTTTCATGATGTTTTTGTGGTCTGATCCTTATTTAGGAGCAATCAAAGCACTCCGGCAGCAGAAACATGTTTATGTTGACCATGAAAATTGATGATCAAACTAAGCTTGGACATGTAAAAAACAAATAATCACTTACCTGTGGACTCTTGACTTAAACTTTCTTGACTACTACTGTTGTAAGAAGGCACTGGAGTGATTGAAAGTGATGCTGGACAGGACAATGGACATGAGAAGTCATTTTGTGTAGCAAAACATTGACACACAGGAACACAGGCATCTTCAGGGACAGTGAGACTGAGGGGAGCGTTGCCATAAACACACAGATTTTTCCAGCGAAGCAATCCTACTGCAAGAGGGCCAACAGCTTCAGAACCTGACAACAAAGACCTGGAGTTAAAATCTGTGTCCTCGTATTGTACAGTTTGTAATTTTGGACAAGAAAGCTATGGCAAGGTAATACTAATTCCTGTTTTGATCATTGAGTTTCTGCCCTGAAAAAGAATGCCAATATTTTATTCTGGTCCACTATGAGTAATGTTGTTAAATGCTGGTGTAATAATGAAAGAATACTTTCAGCATGTGTTCTCCTTGTTCTGGACAAGATACATTTAACATGAAATAAACCTAATTTCAATGTGAATTCTCAGATTGTGGTGGTCTTGCTTATATCTGGATTTCTGCAGGAAATCACTTACACATTACAATCTGAAGGTTTCTCAAGTAAATGTGGAAAACCAGTGTTGAATTTTTAATTTTTTTTTTTTAATCACCAACTTGCTTTGATTTTTTGACTGCTTTGAGGCTCAGACCTCAGTGAAAATCAGCAAGTGGGAAACAGCCATCCCACTGTCACGATGTACTTCTCTGTTCTTATGTTATAGTCCTCAGCAATTCTCTTATCCACCAATCTCTGGTTTAGGATTTTGTCTGCCTATTTAAGATTTTCTTTTTGACACTTTCTGAAGATTCATATTCAATCTTACTAAAAGCTCAACTGCATATGACATTATGACACAAAATCATAGAGTGTATTATGACACTATACCACAAGACTGTGGAGGACAGAAACCCTGGAGAGATTATTCTGCTACTCACGATATTTCCTCTGCTGATTCACCAGCATACTATCCTAAAATACAAAAAAGAAAAAGAATTACCTACAACTACAAAAAAAGGGGGCTTCTATATGTCTCTCCTACAAATAGTTTCCTACTTTTTAACTCTCATGTTTGCGATACTTGCAAGACTAGGAGCATCTGAATACAAAACGTCCCCTCCACAAAACCGGACTCTCAAATGCAGACAAATCAAACCTGTGATGGTCACACAAGCACCCTGAGGCTATTGTGGCAACACTCACAACAAGACTACAAGTCTGATGTAGTCTTGGCTGCTGCATCAAGCCAGAACACAATACAACAATAAATACAGAAACTCAGACCTCAGACATGATCATGCAATGAATTCCTGAATTCACCTGCCGAAAACCAAGTATGTACGAACAGAGCAGGCCCGAATGGAACAGATGACTGATAACTGGCTCATAAGTTCTGCAAGAGCAATATGAAAGTTTCTACTGTAAGAGTCATTTCAGTTTCTCTAACCACATTTCTGTCAGCTACTGTAACCAAGTATCAAACTAAGCACTTGAAGAGCAGCAGGTGTCTAATGGTAGATCCCTTAAAAGGGAACAAAAGAACAGAGATTTTTCATCAGTTGTCTCAGAAGAGGAGCTTCTAGGAGTTAGGAAATAATCTACTTTAAATAAGTGTGCGTACCCTCAGAGCTTTTTGAGCTTCCCACTAGACAGACAGACCCACACATCAAGGACTTTCAAGTGTGTCCACTCCAGAGAAAGAGTTCAATGTCACTGCAGAAAGTTTAATGAACTGTAGTAAAATAATGTTCAATAGTAGCCAGTATTGCAGGAGACATCCTGTTTAGCAAAGAACTTCCATCCTCCCTACTTTCATCTTTGCTCATGGTTTTTCTTAAATATAAATTGATGGATTTTCTAGGGAGTTAGCTGCCAATATATTGTTCTATTTCTCTTGCAAACATTCAGCACATTTGAGACCATCAATTTTACTGAATATGGAGCTTTGCCTGGCTAACTTCAAAGGACACTGGATTTATTCAACTTTCCTAGTTGTAATTTGGGTTTATATTAACACAGATACCCACAGACTAAAGACTGTGATTATCCCATAGTGCTTGACTGCTTTATCATGAGGGCTCAGGAAAATGGAGCATTAAAAGATATCTGTGTATACAGGATATGAAATTTATGGCTGTTTTTAGCTGTCAATATATTAATGAAAAAATCCATGAAGATTTATGTTCAGATCTTTAAAATGCCCTTGCAGTCACTCCTTTATCCAGTATAATTTCCTGTAAACACTGATTTTCACTTTTACCAATAAAGAACCATTCCATAAACTCATTTGCAAGTATGTGGAATTGATAATTTCTGAGGAAAAAAACCCAAAACACAAAGAGCAACACATATACATCTCATCAAAGAGAGTTTTAGTTGTCTTATTTAGCAGTTCACCACTGCAAGGCCATTTTGGCTATACTTCATTTTCATTTTTGTCTATAAGAGAGCATATGCTGCAGCTGTAAGCATGGAATCTGATGTTGAAAAACTAAGCTAGACTATAAAAAGTTCATAAATAGAAGTACTCAGTACTCTTGAGTGAAGACAAGCTATCCAAGTTTTTGACTTTGTTTGATCTCATTAGTCATATCGGCTTTCACCGTAACCACTTCTAGCAGCCACATCAAAATAAATGTCTAATTAAAGCAACACATATACAAATGTGTATATATCAATGATATATATAAGTATACCTAGATATGAAAATATACACAAACAAACACATACCCATGAAAGTATAAAAGTGTATGGATGAGAAGTGAATGCAGTAGTTTTAAATTCTTGAATCCAAAGCCACGAGTGTTTTGTTTGCAGAAAATTTTAGTTTCAGTTGGGGTTTTTCTTGGAAGGGGGGGAAAATCTCCCTGAAAATTTTTCATTCAAAACAAAAAAAGCCACTTGGAAAAGTTGTCAGAGTTCAAAGACACGTCTTTCAAGGTAAGTGCAACACCAGGGATCATTGCAAAATGAAAGTAATGCTGGCTAACCCTGCAGCAGTACAGACAGATGTGTTTAACTGCATGATCCATGCACAGGATGTTTCTGACAAAAAAAGAGAGTTTTGCAGTTGTTACATACCTTTCAAGTTGTACTAAAAATTTCAAACTTATAACAGCAAAGGAAAGCAGTATATAGCTCTCAACAGAACTTCACAACAGCCAGGCAGGGAAAGGGTTGCCTGAGATGTGCTGCAGAAGGCTCTTTAGCAGCCTAATAAAATCGAGGTTGGAAGCAAGAGGACAACTATGAATCCACAATGTTCCAGCCATAAGCTTAATGCCATTCCAAGGTGTTTAGGTGTTTCTGCTTTGCAGAAAAACAAACACATGCACCCTCTATTAGCAATATAGAAATTAAATTAAATTAAATTATATGCCTTGGAATAATTTTTCCAAGGGAAGAGGACTGAAAGGGGCTTGATAGTCCTTCAGAGCATTGCAGACGCAATGACCTAAAGAGAAAACCTTAAAGTTTGAATATGGATACAAACCAAACTGGCTACCTTAGTCCCTCCCAGGTTTCCCTGTCAGGCATCCACTTTTTATGCACTTGTTTCACTTTACACAGGTTTCCCTTTCTCTCTGCAGTTTTGTCTGAAGTGGTGCATTTGCATCTCTGAGTTTTCTCTCTGCTGGATTGCCCCCAGCCTTGTTCTTTCACAGACAACACCACGCTCAAAAAATTCTCCTTAAAAACCTAAACTTTTGCATATCCTCCTGAAGCAGTAATACTCAAAAACAATCCCCTAATGCTCCTCTTACCCCATACATGCAGTAATGCCATACAGCAAGCACATAACTCAGTAAACGCCTGCTTCTGCCTTATAACACAACAAGCCAAAAGTAAGAGAGATGAAAAAATTGCATACCTCGCACAGTCCTTGCATTTGCTCTACCTGGGCTCCAGGCTGAGCTTGCTGCAGTGTGACAGCAGACTGTCTGTCGTGGGCTGTGCACCTCCAGACCTTCCCTGATTCCTGGTGTCCTAGAATCCCCCATTCTGCTACGATGCTTCTTTCTGCTGCTGCCCAGCCAGCGCCTCTCACCTGTGATCCTGCTGCTTCCTGAAGCTTGTATGGCACATGCTGGCCACATGTTAGAAGTGCAGTCTTGCCATTCAAAGGTTTGGGGTTTTTTTTCTTTTCTTTTCCCCTCCCTCCTCTCCTCTCTTCTCCCACTTCTCCAGCTAATCCTGATCTTCACAATCAGACACACCTTTCCCTTCCTGCAGCTGAAGTGGAGCAGGAGTTGCTGCCCTTTCACATGGCTGCTGCTCCAGTCAGGCTGCTCCACAGGGAAACAATCTCCCTCAGGCAGGTGGGAACAGAACAAGGCACAAACACATTTGCAAAAACACACACTTAACTCCTTGCTGCTAAACCCTCCCAGAGCTGTGGTGGTAAAACCAGACACAGCCCTTGCATAGAGAAATGAGGCTGCTGCAGGGTGGGCCAAATACATCTGCATAAAAGGTTGGGCATTAAAAGGAAGTGTTTATATGGGGAGAAATATACACACTGTAACAAAAAAATCCAAGTCAAGGAGACTTCAGTGGCAAGTTTGACAGGACACCCCTTTTCTCCCAGGTTAAAACTCCCCCAGTTGTATTACCTGCTCTTTTTATCCCAGGAGTCTGATTAAAATCTCTGCAGTGCAGGAAAGGAGGGCAGAAGAGAGACAGGACCAACCCTGGCACCAGAGTTTGCTTTGCCACCTGCTCTACTTGCTTATCTGGCCTGAAATATTGCATAGGGCTACCTGCTCTGAAAAAGGTTTTCCAAATTCGCTGACCACTCAAAGCAGTTAAAAGATTGAGACATCTCATTCCCAAATTTTGTTTCCTTTTTTGAAATAATCTGTTCTGAATAAACCACTTTATTAATTTCTTTCCACTTAAGATATATATGTTGGGAATATATAACATATAGCTAATGCGGCAAAAAAAATTTCAAAATAACAGACTTAAGAGTACCAGTGCTTAAATAACCCTGCCCCCCAAACTATTAAGTCTGTATCAGCATTTTCTAGTCTTGCATATTTCTGATATGTTTATAGGTATATTTAGCCAAATGGGACAACAATAATTACTTTCAAGAAATTCTGTTCCAGCTAAGCATATTTGACATTCACACACAGCATAAAACTGTAACTGCATACGTTGGATTTTTTCAAAGTTTAGGTTAAGCAGAAAAATAGCTTTTAGCTTTTATTATCTATGTGTGCCCCAAGACAAACTTTTCAGCTTAACCTCTCCTTGTCCAGCTTTCAAATACTGGTGGTAGCTGGTAGACTGCCTAACACACAACCAGATACAAAGAGCATGTTATATTAACAGGGACTTGACATGACTAAATTATTTTACATCTTACCAAACACTCTATCATTTTCCCCTTTGTAGAAAGAAAATTATCCTTTAGCTGCCTCTCCTTGGAAGAGATATGCTGCCTTGGGTGAGTCAGATCTCCCATGGCTGTTATTAATTCATATCTGGATTTGACAATAACTGATATTTATATAAATATAATAAAAATGAAAACACGTATAAGAAAATAAAAATATGTATATATTAAAATATTATGTCCAAAGTGTACTCACGTTGCATCTGCTGACATGTGAAGTAATTTGCTTTGGTTCATGTCAAGAGTATAGATACATCTCCAAAGACAGAATTTTGCACTCAACCACAGAAGAGATGCACAGCAGACTGAAAGCTGTGCATCTTTATGTTGTGTTGTACAGAAGAGGGCATATTCTCACTGCTTAGCTTCACTTTAGGAGGTAAGCCTTCATAAGTTTCTCCTATAAAGGAAGAGAGAAGGATCAACTGGAGTAATCTGTAATAAGATCAAAACTAGCCTGTGAATAATTCTTGATAAGAGCTTTACTCTGATTTACCATTAAGTCATGATACAGCACAAGGAAACTAGCTACCTAATTTAGCTGGCTAAATTAGTTTCCTGAAATAGGAAGTGTAAACCATGACCCACTGTATCCATTTTTTCATCCAGTCTCCTTCCACACTTTTCTGGATTCAATAAGCATTTAAGAGTTTATTCTGGGGAGGCAATTCTCCAAGTGTGTTACCTACTTTTGTGGGAGAGAGCAGTACCACCCTCCACAATCACAGATTGTTTTCAGGGAATGCATCAAGATCAGGACAGATTCAAATCATAGGCAGATGATGGAGTTCACACTGGTTGTCTACAGGTCAAGGCAAAAATAATAATTCTTATCCAAGGATTTTGAGACTGCTTCCCATGGAAGGAGAGAGTGTAAATAGCAGCTTTGGAAATATATAAAAGAAAACAAGAAGGACTTTTGCTCTGCTTAAACACAGAAGGATCTATGTCACTAACAAAAGCCTTGATCTTCAGCTAATCACCTCAGACTGCTTATCTGTCAGATAACTTCAACTTGATTGAGAGCCCTTTCTGTGACTTTTCATGTTAGTGCAATAAAATATACTGCTATGGATGTCCACTTCATCAGTGGTGTGGTTGACAGGATGGATTTCTTTTTGGATCATCTGTTTAGCTACACAAGATGAGGTAGGAGCACTGCAAATCACTGCTTCAGACATACCATAGCAGAGGGGCTGGGGAGCATACTGCATGGGAAACATTTAATTTACAAAAATAATTTATATTTACACTAGGGACTGCAACATCATTAAAAATCCCCACTGCAGAAAGAGTCCAATGATTATAAATATCTTTCCTGAAAGAGCTTGATGCAAGGCACTGAAGGCCAATCTCTAGCAGAAAGTATTCAATGTGGAACCTAGATGACTCAAGATGAGGAGTTGTTAGTTGTCCTCTTTTCCAGTAGTGCACTATAAAATTTTAAGTAATTATTAGTTTAATTTTTTAAAAATACACACTGATGTCATATATTGGCATTTTAATGAAAAGACAAGTAGCTCAAGAAGAGACTGGCTTGCTGCATTCTACGGCATACACAGGAAGAAGTCTTTAAGCTTAACAGCTTCTCTTCCCATCAATAACTGTGATACTCCCGCTGAATAAAAGTTAAATAAATTTGAAAAGCTTTAATTTTTACTATGGAAGTGGAAAATAAAAGATCAGATTTCACAGCAGCATGACATTTACTCAGTCCTCTCTATTTAACTAAGTTTTCATATCTAATAAGGAGAACTCTGTTCAGAAAACAGCTTTGTTGCAAGTGCTGACAACTGGATAACGCAGGGTTTGTTGTAGACCTAAAAATAATTGAAAGCATAAATCATAATCTATTTGGAAAACCTCACTGTGTGTTAGATGCAAATTATGACTGTCTCTTCCTAACTCAAACATTCAGTCAACAGGGGTGAAGACTGAGATGCAGTGCCAGCTGCCTGAAACACATAACCTAACATCATTCACCAAACAGATCCTGTCCCAAGAGCCTTGGTATGGTAGGTCTCACCTTTGCCTGAAAGCATGCATGCTCAGAGACACAGAGGGGCTTTGAATTCCACAGCAGAAGATACAAGAGACAGAAGTACAAGTTAAGCCTTTAAAGAGAGAC
This sequence comes from Cyanoderma ruficeps, assembly GCA_008694505.1. Taxonomy (NCBI): domain Eukaryota; kingdom Metazoa; phylum Chordata; class Aves; order Passeriformes; family Timaliidae; genus Cyanoderma; species Cyanoderma ruficeps. Next base: position 2,667,284 of record VZDJ01000041.1, read on the forward strand.
CTCTGCTCTGCAAGCAAAGCAGACTGAATAAGGACTTCCCATTGCACTGAGTAGTACAAATCCTCTCCTCAGCTCTGTAACTTTTGCCAATTTCCTGTCTTGCACAGACTCCACAAAGACCTCCACAAGCTCCAGAGTCTCTGTGGCTTCCAAACGCCCAGAAGGCTCAGGTAAGTCTACCCCACCTTTGCAGATGCTGACATTGGAATGTAGGGTAACCTTGCTCCTCTGCAAGAGCAACATACTCTGAATGCAGTGGGCTCCATCAGGTGCCACCCAGGTCTGTCAGGATAAAATGAACAATTTAATAGGTACCATATGGAGAAGCGTAGTTTTCATTGCCACTGGGGAACACAGTCTTACTGAAAACTTCATAGAAATTTGAATGATCTCCTTTTCTGAACCCACTCCTGACTTCAGCACATACCCACACACAGACTCCTAGTTTTTACTTCTGTTTCAAAACAGAATTTCTGTCCTGTTATTTCATCATTTAGCCCCTAATAACTGAGTCATAAGCAGTTTACATTGTTTAAAAAAAAAATCAAAGGATTGTTTTCTAGTTCTTGGTATAGGATTATGAGCAAAAAAACAGGTACAAAAATAGCTGTTTTCAATTTCAGAAAAACATTAGTTTTTCCTGAATTTCACATGTTGAATTGAATGGCAAGCATAGGTTTTTACCGCATTTTATGAGGTTGCTCATTAAGATAACTTAATTTTTGCAACTTCTTGAACTTGAGCTTAGCTTTAGGATCCCATTGGCCTGAGTACAGCTTGAGAATTCCTGCTATATAGGAATAAAGCATGCCGACAGAGAGCCTGAGCCTTGTTTCCTAAGAGCCTCTCAAAACACCACTACATATCCAGCTCCTCTTAAAACACTAAACTGACCTTGCTTTGAGAGACATCATTACATCTCATGTTTGTCTTGTACTTCATGAACTGCAGAAATCTGTGAAGACTCAGGCAATGTAACAGCACATGCCCTTGAATTTTTATTAGTCTATGCAGAATCAGATTTTATAGAGAGCAGTACTTGTTCAGCTAAAACTACTTTATTGTCATAATACCACTTTATTGTTTTTACAGACATTGTAGTGTTTTTCAGAACCCACATTTCTAATTTGGTTTTAAAAAACTCCTTTAAAAAAAAAACAACTCCAGTGTTTACCTGTGTATCAAGTGAAAGCCAAACTAACAATTACATTACCATATATGTAAAACATTGTTAACCAGTCATATACAAGAACTAGGAAATAACCTTATATGGTGCAACTTCATTAACATAACTATACCCACAATCCCATTCTTCTCTCCATCATCTAACCAGACGTTCCCCTTCCTAGCATCTCATTTCCCATAGTCTTAGATTAATGTCCACTTCGTTGTCGACCAGGGCCAACCTGCTCCCAGGCTCCAGTTGCCCAATTCCCACATTCATTTAGTCCAATGATACCTACAGTGTGGTCCAGAACTTCTGACACAGAGAGACTTTGTTTCATTCTACAGAGCAACATACAAGATGGTCAAATAATTTTGGAGGCAGATTTTATAAGTTTAGGAAGTAACAGAAATAAATTGGTTAGAATTGCTTGTAGCTCCTGAACTCATATCCCTTACATGCATTTAAGATGAGATGAGCAGTAAATTCTTGAAGATTGGTTCTGTATCCTTGGGAGAGATAGATAGGGAGCATGTTGAAAGAATACAGGAAAGCTGTATGATTTTCTCTTGCTTCATGCAAATATTTTCTGTCTCTAGGAACGAGATTTATATGTCCTCTTTTTTTCTGCCTCCCTGCATAATTGCATTAGACAAATGAGATAAGCCCACTGTTTCACAAAAAGCTACTTTACTTTCTCATTATGTGAGTGTCTGACAAGACCATTACTCAAATTTGCAATGCTGATAAGCACTCCCAAGATATAAAGCAAAGTCACCTAAAATTTCAAAGTTATTCATTCCAGTATCACACTATCACACTAACTACTTTGACGTGCTAGTCATCGCAAGTTAATAGGCTCAACTGAATGGATACTTTAATCTCAGTGACTTTCAGTCCCGACTTTCCTCAATTTTAAGGAGATAAGCCTCAAGAAACATTCAGGTGCTGGGATGAGATCTTGCAAATGCCCATATGACGATGCAGTGTCTTCAGCACAGGCTAGAAAATAAGGCAAGGGGCCACACACTGATATACAGAGAGAATCCCCAATACCAAACAACTGCTTATGCAGGAAGAGCTGTCTCTTCTACAGGCTGAGTGAAACAGTGTTCTGATGAAATCATAATTTATAATGGACATGTGTCCAAAATGACAGAATCATAGAATGGTTTAGATTGGAAGGGACCTTGAAGATCATCTAGCTCCAATGCTCACTGGCTGGAACAACTTCCATTAGACGAGGTAGCTCAAAGCTGCAGCCAGCCTGGCCTTGAACACTTTCACAGATGAGGCAACAACTTCTCTGAGCAACACATGCCTCACCACTCTCATAGTGAAGAATTCCTTCCTAATATCTAATCTAAACCGACCTATTTCCAATTTAATGCCATTTCCCCTTGTCCTATCACTCGTTACCATGCCCCCACAAAAAGCCCCTCTTCAGCTTTCCTGAAGGCCCTCTTTAGGTACTGAAGGGCTGCGGCAAGGTCTCCCCAGAAGCTGTTCTTCAGGCTGAACGACTCCAACTCTCTGAGCCTGTCTTCATAGGAGAGGTGCTCAAACCCTCTGATCATCTTCATGGCCCTCCTTTGGACTTGTTCCAACAGGTCCATGTCCTCCTTATGCTGAGGCACATACTCACAGCTGAACACAGTACTCCAAGTATTTCAAGTATGCTAGGTGAAACAGTTGCACTTACCCATGTGAATTACAGCTTTCTCTAAACTGAATATTTGACTTTACACCAGGGTAAATGAAGTATGACTTATAAGGACCCAAGTCTTGGGGAAACTTATGGGGTCTTAAGAAGGAAATCACAAAGAAACTTCTCAATATTTTTCATCAAACAATTAAGCCCATCCATAATGTAGCAGACATTCTTATGGCCATTGTAATGTAGATCACCAAAAATGCTTCTTCATGGATATATTTGTAAATAATTTGACCTAGCAAAATAACCTACTACAGCTAAGAGTGTTTTAAAATCCACATTATACAACTGTGTATAGTTGTATAGGTTGGGAGTTGTATAGTTTGGGAGAAAAACCTCCCAAATCTGATGTATTATACAGGAGCTTAATTCCAGGGCTATAGACTTAGAGACAGACATTTAGTTTGATTTTTAAATAAACTCATCTTGCTGGTCTTTTCTTTGGATGCAGCAAAAAATAACATCATGGTACTTCAAGAGTCAATGCTGCAATGTGTACAGAATAAAAGCAATTTATTATAGTTTTGTTTCACAGGTGTCTATAGAGCAGTGTATTCTGCAAAAAGAAAAAAAAAAAGCTGTGAAACAGCATATTGTTCATCAGGATGACATATCACAGTAATTATTTCTGTTCTCCTGGGAATATAGGTTCTGCTACAAGGCACTTTTCGTTACAGCAGCAGTGCTTCAGAAAAGTAAATAATAATAATACTTATATGAAAGATCAGCAAATTAGAAGATTCTCAACCTGAATTTCAACAATTAATCTTATTTCAAAATGCAAGAGGTAAAGTATATGCTTTCACTCTAAAGATGCATGTAACTGATTTTAATATGGTTTTTATGAGGTGCCCTGTTTGACAAACACTAATGTGTTCCATTTTTTCTGAGTGAATATCCTACCAGGGTGTTTGAGGAAGCATGCAAGTTTGGCTTTGTTTAGTAGGACCTCAGCTTTGTGCAGTGCTTTCTGACTCAGCACTAAAGGCCAATTTTACATCAAAGTTCTATGCTGCAATCTTACCTGCTAAAAACTCTTAGCACAACAAATCTGTCAATACTTTCTGCTTAGCTACATTCTTTGGAGAAATGGCCAGCTGCTTCCATCCTGTAAGGTTTTTCTTCCATCTGGAACAAAACACTTCACACAAAATGCCATAATAGCATTAGTTTAGACATCAGAACCCCATCCCAAGTAGAGGGCTATCCACTGCTGGCACTCCCACCAGGTGACACACCTGAAAGTCCATTTATCAGTTAAAGGGGATTGCTGGCTAGCTAGATCTGAACTGTGGGCAAGTCTCACCCCTCAAATATTTTAATGCTTTATTTCTTATTAAAATGTCTAAAATTTATAAGTATTGAACTGATTTACATCTCAGAAAATTTATTTTTCAAAACTTTTAGTAAGGAAGTGATCTTTAATCTTGGCTCTTAAAAAAGAAAACAATGAAAAGGAGGTTTTCAAGAATGTATTTGCATGAAGTGAAAGGGTCTTATAGCATTAAACATCTCTTGCATTATTTATTTCATGCCAAGTCTGGATTTTGCTAGCTAAAAGTTTTCAAAGAATCAAAGAGAAAAGTTTTGCCTGTGCATTTCTAGAGAACTTAAGGAGTTTACACTGTCAGAGTAGTCTCTACAAAATTAATAGACACCAGATTTTCGGTTTCCCTGTAGGGGAGAAGAAAAGCAGCTGCATAGTTTGATGTTCAAAGTTATGGGTGTTTCAAGTTTTAGAAGGAAAACTGCCCTGAAATTTACCATATATATGTAGATACATGATTAAGATATATAAAACAGGGTTAAGATACTTACCTGAGAAAATCTTGGACTGCCTTTGCATTTTATTGGCCAGCTGTAACAGCATCTCTTAAAAAAAAAAGCTGCAACTAACACCTCTGCAGAGCTTGGTCCTGTAGGAACAGGGACAGTAGGTGCCACTTGCATGTGCTTACTAGACATACTGAAGTGGAAGGGTAAGTCTGTGTGATTCGGTATCAGCACCAGACTGGCAGGAACTGAAGACACTTTGAAACAGGCAGACAAAGGCCTGTTAAAAGAGTTTAAAAAAATCAAATAGGGAAGGGAAAAATAGTTAATTAGGTAGGTCCAGTGAGAACACCCAGTTCTCCACTCAACAAAACTAATTAAATTTCTGTCATTAATGGCAACAGACACAGAGATAGGTCTTAAGTTTGTTGACAAATTATAAGCAGGGAAAATATTGGCACACAGGTGCTTTATATTTCGAGTAGAGCTGCAAACACAACTTTCAGAGGTATATATGAAACTACTTAGGCTCAGCTAAGAAAGACTAGGAAGCCCCTTCTTACACAATTAGTCACACTGACATCAGGGTCAGAGTAAAAATGTCTTGAAATCCGAACAAAGCAATGGTTTAGATGCAGCTATTTATCCAAGAGATAGAATCTACTATTTATGTGGTGGTAGAGAGACAACGCGAGCCTTCTGAAATCCATTCTCTTTCCCTCCCCACAAAAAGATGTCAGGAGAAGAAACGTGTGCACATAAAAAGGTGCAGAATATGTTTATTTTAAATAAGTACTCATACAGAGGACATGGATATCACATGGAGAATTCAGTCAGATTCTTGCTCCAAATTATCTTTGCCTCACAAAAGAGAATATAAATGGAAGATTAGACTAGTTATTTGGCAACAAACATTGCAAAAACAGTATGTATTTCCATTAGGAAGTACTTCGTTACACCTTATTCTTGGCTCGCCTCACGTTACGTGACTATGCAGTTGGTAGCTACAATTTTCACAGAAGTTGGATTATGCTCAAATACACTATTTTTATAATAACCAAACCAAGTCTATCCATGTGCAACTTTGGATTAGCTGATTAAGGTTTCAACTGTAACATTTTATGCATTTTTATTTCATTTTCAACTTTAAAATTCAGTCTATTAAGATGTTTAAAAGCAAATGCAGACTATACTCCTCCTTGGGAAACTACTTCTCACCTCCAGAGAGTGATAGAGGAGAGACAGGAAAGAGGTCTCCATAAATAAAACAAGAAAGGCCACTGCAGACTAGAGTGCCACAAAAATTAACCTGTAGCACTGAAAAAAGTATTTAGCAATTCAGTCTTACACGGAAAGGCCTCTCCTGCAGAGCAGTAAAGCTGTGTTAGACCAGGTCAGTGCTTGCAGCTCAGTGTTGCTGCAGCAGGAGCTGTTTTGGGGTGCCAACCCAGGAGCAGGAGTTGGTGTGGGGCTCCAGCCTAGGGGAAAGTGTCTTCTCGGGAACTCAGGAGCATCTCTCCACACAGCAAGAGCTTTCCAGGAAAGCTAGTCAGATTTGAACATGGACCAAGCAAGGTTATCTGCCTTGGGTTTTAAAGGTAGCATTGCTCACTAAAGTTCTGTTCTGAATTTGAGAGGCTAAGGCACAATGAAAGTGAGCAATCAAGGCCACGATTATCGGCGTGCAGTTTAAAGCAAACCAGGCTTCACTTCCAAGTGAGCTGGATCCACTTTAAGGCATATGGGGGGGCAGCACCTGTCAAATCTAAACAGTACTAGAAATTTCTTCTCTTTCCAAAACACGTGACTCAGATTTGGGTTCCAGGATACCAGTGAACAAAACACAACACAAAGTTTTGTTTGAGGTATTAGAAATTTTACAGCTTGTGCACAGCTCTGTTGCTTGCCACACATCTCAATGCAGGTGTGCCAGAATCACCAGAGTTCTGCTGCAAAAGCATCAGCCTTAATTCCCATTTCCTCTCCCACACTTTTCTGCAGCAGATCAAGGATATTTGCCATTCCACAGTGCTACACAGCAAGCAAGCTCACTTCTAAACATGTCCAAATAGAAGTTTCTAAACCGCAAATTAAACAGTTCTTACAGTAAGTTAGGCAGCAAAAGGCAGGTTATACCTAATATTTCATATTAAATGTAGTGTTATTTAACTTTTTCTCCTTGCCCCCAGTGTAGCAGTTACAAGAGGCCCTTTTGAACAAAACAGAGACTTCCACAGAAAGTAACAAATTAGTTTACTTTCTGGGCTTTTTAGTTCCTGTCATAACAAAATAGTGATCATCTTGCCTGCTCTTCAGAAGAGGAACTTTTGACACACCAGGTGTTCCTTTGTTATACGCTTGCTTCTCTGGGAGTGGCTTCTTGGCTGCTGGGGCCAAGCTTTTTTTTGTTGGCAAGTTTTTGGTTGAATGCTGACCTTTTGTGAAAGGCTGTGCTGGCTTTTTGGTCACTGCTGCTTTGGCCGAAGTTTGAGGAAGCCGTACAACAGACAAAGGTGTGCGTTCAGCAGGTTTGGATAAAGAGGCTCCAGCCTGGGGGGGATTACTGGCATTTGGCTGCTTCTGGCCAGCTGATGACACATTTTTGCTTGTAGGTAACAATGGAGGTGGTGACTTTGATGCTTTGCTAACTGCAAGGGAAGGTGCAGAAGCAGAAAGTTTTAGTTTGGAAGCAGTTTTCAAGTTCCTTGCTACGTGAGAAGTTGTTTGTGGGGCTTTCTGAGGATGCTGAGATCCAGCACCTGAGACCTGAATATCATTTTCAGCAGGTTTTGCAAGGAGTTGCTGAGAATGTGCAAACTTGGCAATAGCGTGCAGATTTGTAACCGGCAGCCGAGCAGGCCTGGGAGTGATTGAATTCGCTTTGGTTTTAGTGGCAGATACAGGTTTGCATTTAGCAGGGACACACTTCTGTTTTGAAGTTGTTCCAGCTGCCGCAGACAAGTGAGATGGTTGTTTTCTAGACGGTGAGAGGACAGGATGGAGTGCTGATGCTGGGGAGCCCCGAGGCAGGGCAAATTTCAGCTTGGTAGCATCGGGGGACCGAACACGTTTGCGCAACATTTCAGAGGAAACAAAAGCTGTTCTTATCCCTGCACGTGAAGAACTTTTGCTTCCAGGCTGTGAAGGAGCAGAAGCTGGTGAGTTGCATGCAGAAGACTCCAGTTTCTTTGAGGTGCCAGCTAATGGTTTGAAAGGAGACTGCACACCTGCTGCTGAAGACCCTTGTAATTTGGACCTGACTGTTGGTGACTTGGCAGTAGAAGATGGGGTCACTGGCACTCTTGCTAATGCCAGGGCAGGGGACTGAGGACGTTTAGATAAAGCCTTCTTGGCACCGGCCCCAGGACCTAAAACAGGAGCAGGAGGTTTTGAGGGCTGCTTTTGAAACATATTGACAGCTGACATGGGATTCATAAGAGGAGGCTCCTGATTTCTAGCTGACAAGCTGGGGATATTGTCACTGGTGACCCCTTTCTGAAATGCCAGGATTTTTTGTTCCAGAGTTGCAAACTGAAGCACTCGGCATGGATCATATTTGAGCAGAAAACCTTGAAGAGTGTCCCAGCCTCCACCAACACGTACCATCACGTGCTTGCCATGTAGCATCTGAGAATGGGGAAGAGGGGGTGGGAGCAGAAGAATAAGAGAAATTTTTATCTTGGTTTTATTTTTCTTCATCTTACATTAGCACCTTTTGAAATTGACTAAAAATAGCACTTCTTTCCTTACAGAGAAACATTTTAAAACAGAGAAATTATGTGATAAACAAGGTCTATTCTTCCCAACTATTTTATTAGATAGCTTCTCCTGCAAAGATAGTAATTCTGTGTCAGAAAACAATGGAAACGTCTTTACAGAAAACATTTTAACCATTCTGTAATAATCTTTGCTTAATACACAGACTTCTGGGCATGGATTTAATTTAAATTATGGATGTTCTTGTAACATCAACTCTTATGACTGCTTAGAAGAGTACTCAACTACCCTACAAATTATAAACCCCAAGAATCCAGGTTTTGAACAAGCAACATTCTCAGGATATTCTATGGCATTATCCTTATTTATGTTGCAAGTCATTACTGAAATTTTAGAGACACCACAAAGAAACATTGCCTTAATTTAGTACAGTTGTAAAATCAATGTTTGTGGATCAAAGATCTAAAGGATGGAGTAATTACACGTGTTTAGAATAGGGGATTGAATGACAAGTTGTCCCAACCTAAATAATTCTTTAATTCTAAAATAACTCCATAAAAATGAGGTATTTCACTTAAAAGCATTTCTTTCCCCAGAATAAATATAAATTGGAGTTCTAAAAACCTACTTACTCGTATGAAGAGTATTTTATCTCCCAGCCTATAACGTCCCTCTGATAAGTATTCAATTGAAAATCGATGGGAACAACTGCAGGGAGGATCTTCTGCTATATGTTTTACCTAGTTATTAAATTGAAAATATTTGTTAGTATTTTGACAGAAGCATGAGTTTAATCATCTATTGAGTTAATAGATGGTTCTTCTTCTATTGGATGGCTCCTTCTTCTATTAAGAAGAAAGATCCAAGAAGGAAACCACTGAAAAAAGGGGAAAGGGAGTCCCCAAATAAGTGCTGGGTTAGAGAAGACCTGCCCCAAAGAGCCACTTAGAAATGCAGCAAATTGTAAGGGTGAGACTATTGCCAAGAAGGAGAAATAGTGAGTTTTCAGAGAAAGTAAGGATCTGGTGGCTGACATTCCCAAGGAAACAGAATTTTTACATTACAACACAGAGGACCTTTAAAACAAATGAATTTTTAAGCAGAATAGGAAAATTGTCCATCATTTCCTCTGGGCCAGTCCACAAGTTGTACAAATAATTTCCTTTCCTGCACATATATTCATTTCCAATTGGTACAGCTACAGAGGTCTGATTTAAAATCTTCTTTCAAAAGACTTTTATCAAAGCCTATTTTAACATCTGATGAAGTTTTATAAAAAGATCAAATTGAAGAGAAACATTAATTGCAGTCATAGAATACTGACACACCAGAAAAACTGAGTAAGAGCATTTCTTATACTCAAAGAAGCAAGGCAAAGAAAGAAGGGAAAGGAAATCAATGTAGGTTATATGCACTCCAAAACGTATAGAACAGTATTTTATCTACATTTTCAAAAACAAACAGCAACAAAAAAAAAGATAAAAAGAGGTGCATACCCTTCTGTTCACACGTGTTAGATGAAAATCAGCCTGTCCTTACTGAGACAGATCATACAAGTATGAAACTAACAGTTTCATTTAAAGCCCATATCACACTAAGCAAGTAGCACTTACTGCCTCATGTAGCGCTCCATGGTGACAACATGACTTTGGTGTGGTAACAGGTGATGGTGGCCCAGAGGTCATCAGCAGGGTTTCTTCTAGCTCAATTTCCTTCTCTAGTTTTACAAGTACAGGAGGTTCAACTCCATACCTTAAATACCAAAGCAGAGTGTTTAGTTACTAATTTACTAAAGAAAACAAAAAGAAACTGATAGCAAACTTCCAAAATTATAAGTGGCTTGGCAGACAGGGACATCTGAATCAGTCAGAGGAGTAATTGCCTTGATAATCCAAAGAGAAGGAGCATCTCTGAGTTTCTAGCAGAAGCCCTTCCCAAGGTAGCCTTGGTGTTACCAGAGGATGCAATAAAAATACTGCCAAAACTACGCAGTAGAGGTCACATCCAATTTAGATAGACAATCTTAAAGCTTCCAGCTCTGCACTAGAAATAAATTAAATCTACATTTAGGTAATAAAGGGATACCTTCCAAAATGCTGAAAAATTTAAACACTTAAAATTGTTTTTAATGCTCAGTGAGTCCTTCCAAGAGATACAGATAAGCTGAATGTATAACTTAAACACACAGCTACAAAAACCAGCATAGAACAGCACTTCTCCATGGAAAGAGTCTGATAAATATTTGAAAAAATATTCATATTGTACGATGGTCCTAGAAAAGCTACTCATTACTTTTTGCACAGAATTAACATCCACTGCACTGCACTTAACAGCTGCAAATAATGCCCTAGCTTTGTCTTAGCTTTTACTTAGTAGGATGTGTCCTTCAATTTCTTGTTAGGAGCATGTGTGGATCACGTACCCAGATACAATGCGCCCAATTTCCAGAAGACAAAGATACACTTGCCTGGGATCCTTGTGCAACACTAAAAGGGAAGAAAACAAAGAGTTATAGTTTATATTTATTGCAGGAGGCCTATGCAATTAGGTACAGCCAAGAGAAGGGAAGATGAGGTATCCACAACTATAAATTTCCCATCATCCTACCCAGAGGCAGGGTACATGATTGCTGATAAAGCATAAGCACTACATGCTTTACAACTCTAATTTTCTATTCCATAAAGTCTTTAAACCCATCCTGGCACTCCTGAAACCACTCTTCTCTTCCTCCTAAGAGAAATATGTTTTATGATTTTCCTTCTTGATGAGAACAGGAAACAAAGAGATGTGAACACTTCTTGTTCCCTACTCTCTAATGCAATATCATGGTTTTAAAGATGAAAAGCACTTAACAACTACAAATAGGAAAATACACCCATCTGTTCATGCTCTTGCCTATAGACACAGCTAGGTACATGCACTATGGAAGTTACCATCCACAGGATGGTACACTGCAAGGGCTCAAGCTGACAAATAGATGGCTAGACAGCCAGTCAGCCTGAGTGGTTTTAAACCTTGGCTGGGAAAGAACAATCTGGGTGACTGTTACCAGTTAAGTAAGCAACAGACCTCTTTTCTTATCACTACTTCAAAAGTTCCAACTCTATATTTACAGATGAAATCCAACATCTTTCTGATGTTTTATTCATATTTAAAATGCCTTTGCTTTAAATGTGTTTCCTAAAGTATAATCCAAGTATGAAGCCAGATTTTCTTGTTTACATCTACTCCAGTTTCTAAGCCTGCTTTTTAAAAGATCTGATTATGAAGGGTAAATCTAGAATAGGAAGTTGACACAGCCATAATCTAAAAGCTACTTTTAGAGGTGAATTAATATATTTTTTAGTGTATGAAATGTGTGTGCATATTTGCCAGCTGTAACAGAAGTGTTTTAATTTGCTTGAATTGAAAAGAGAAAAATCCAAATATAGCCCTAGCAAAGACCAAGACATTTGTTTTGGCTTGAGGTCAAAGGGCACCCCATGATGCCCTACTCTTCCCTTCTGCTGTCTGAGGAGCTTCTTGCTTTACTTTCTTCCCAGTCATCTACAATTTTCAGGAGGTGCTGCTATATGTACCTGATGGGAAAAAGACATTTGTCAACTTATCCTTCCCCTATTTCATTCATGAAGAATGGCTTGAAAGTCTGATGGATAACATCAGTGGAAAGAATGTTTCATCTAGGAGGCTGCAAGTCTGCTCATTTCAACTGCCAAAAAGCCTCACAGAAGATATTTATGCCACAATGCATGCTTGTGTCAAGAGTTACAGACTTCAAAACACTTCTTTGCTATTAGTGAAAGCCACAGCACTAGGAAATCATGTCTGCTTATCTCAGGGAAGATAAACAGGTTCTAGTTACCTGTCTACTTACAGGAACTAATATGTTTAAGCAATACAATTCATACAAGGAACTAAAAAAAACCAAATTAAAATATTCTTGTAACTCAGTTCTACTTCTGTATTTCCTGGCACTGAAAAAAGATACACTGACTAGTTAATCAAAATCAGATAGATGCAAATGATGGAGTTTTCCCAACTGTTTTAAAAGATGACTTATCCAGTAGAGATGCATGGGCAGTCCAGCCAGCAGGTAAATAGCATTTAATGGCACAAAGACTTCAAAATCCAGTAAACACTATGACAAATTCATATGATTACTGAAAACAAAGATACTTCTCATTTTTTGCTAGTCTGCTGACAGACAGATATTTTGCTTATTTAAAAAAAAAAAAGTCAAACAACAAAAACCAGAATTTGGCTTGCCACAGAGTTTTTTTACTAATGAATTTTTACTGACATAATGGCTGGTAGAAGAGTATTTCCCTATTTATTATGTGATGTCAGTACAATCCTCTCAACTAGCAGTCAAAAAAATTTTATTCCAATGTATCAGTCCAGAAGATGCTATACAGCACCAGTAGCACACTGGACAGGCATATGCATAGTTGGTAATATTTATTTTTATAACTACCTTATTAAATGGGAAAATACAAGTGGCTTAGAGTCATGTTAATTGTGTCCTGAAGTAAATATTAATTACCAACAGGCTGTTGCCATTTCAGACAACGCCTCGATGTTGTCTGAATAACCAAATTAAACTTAAATAACCAAATTTAACCATCACGAATGTATTATTCTGAGGGATTTTTACAAAAGAATGAGCTCTAATACCACATAAAATACCTTATTGTGAGTTGATTCCATGATTAGTTAGACCATGTGGTCTTCCCACACACAGAAAGTGAAACCACCATTCTCCCCTCTGTTTCTCAGTGGTTCTTTTTACTGAAGAAAAACATGGTATTTTGTTGCACAGCTCTCAGTCCATACTTCATCCCACACAGTAACTTGCAGAGAAGTTTGGAAAAGCATCATGCAAGTTATATTAGTCATTGAACTGATTTTTCAAGGCTTTCACTTGGACATTGCCTTAAAATAAAAGCTTGCACAAGACATGCAGAATCAAGAGAAAGAGTTCAAAAGGCATCTCCCTGACCAGGTAGTTATTCACACAGAGATCAAAGCAAATCTTACAAAAAGAAAGAGTTACCTAAGCCTTCAGACTCAAAGAGGTATGTCTCATCAACTCCAATGGCTCTACACCAGTTAAGAAAGTTGGCTGTATTATCTCTGGCAAAGAAAGATCCTGATGGAGCATCCTTCTTACATGGAACTTTTCTCATAGGAAAATTCTGGCAAGGGAAAAAAACAAAAAGTGCATTGTGCCCATCAATATTGCCAACAGATTTCAAAGTATAATTGTGAAGCAAAATATACCCTAAATTCAGAGTACATAAACAGTTGTAACTATTTTGTGTTCACCTCACTATGAAAAAAAGCTGCAGTAATACGGAAGGCATTCTACTTTATAATTGTGAATAGACAACAAGCAAACAGTCCTTAGTTCTGCAGCCTTTGTACTTCAAAGTAACAGAGACTTGCTTGAGATTCACATTTCAACCAAGCATTGCTTCTCAGTAAAAACACTAAAGCCCATCTCCACTTTTATGGCTGACCTGCACACATGAGTTCAGCTACCACTTTCTGGCATAAAACATACTACCGAGTGCCAATGGATATCTTATTAACAACCCACACTGATGTCAGGGGAACAAACTCCAGACTTGGACTCTGGCAAGACTTCTTCTGAAATCAAGCTAAAAACCGAGTAAGGACCTTAGGATGTGATTAACAAAACAAGTAATTTGGTGGATGAGTTTATCCATCTATAAAGCCACTTTGTTGTTCATCAGTCTCTGGATACACAGCATACAAAACACTTCTTTGGGAAGCCTCACTCACCTGCTTTCCCTGTAACTACTACTTAAAATTTAGGACTTTATATATATGTATTTTAAAAATCATTATACAACTCACCCTTAAATTATTTGGGCTACAACATTTTTTAACTGTGTTTTGAAGAACATCAATCAATTGGCAAAGCAGTACCCCATTATCAAGTTCTTCGAGCAGTTGTTCCGCTTTGACTTCCATTCCTTTAAGAAAAAGAAAGTCGATATTAGAGTTACCCCACAAAAGGTAAAAAAGTTTCATACGAAGGCAAGAGGTTAGAGGCAACTCCAACAGCATTCCAGTGTTAAAGACCAAAAAATAGAAGAAATATGTAAGTAAAAAAAAGAAAGTGTAATTAGATTTTAATTAGACTAACAAGATTCAGAAATATAAAGTAGAATTATTAATTGTGCAACCCTTAAGAGGCGGCAGCTAATAAAATTGAAATCAAAGCATGCACTTCAATGCAATTCTCCCAGCCATTCAAACTCAAATACACCAGATCTTAATAGTACTGTGGCTATTACACGTCAGCGCTGACTAGAATATTGGAAGTGCTTTGAAATTCATTAGAGAGTGATTTTTTTTAAGCTCACCCAGCAAGCCAGACAGCCAGATTGAGAGATCTTCTTGCATAGGCACCAAAGTGGCTTCATGCCGCACAGATATCCATTGGTCATACAGGCACACATCTGCCAAACCCGGCCCATGCCTCAGAGTCAGAGGACTTCGGGGACTCAGGGGAAGTTCATCTCCAAACCAGACCTGCAGAAGATTTCAGTAAGCTGAAGACAGGAAGCTCTAATATTTGCAGTCAGATGACGAAAAGCTGTGGCTCTGAATCAGACTGAAGAACTACTATTCAAAGTGTAAGTTTTCACTTCCCTTTCAACTGATACAGCAAACCAACACAGCAATCAGATGGTTCTGCTCTTGTTAGTAACTCCTGCATCAATATACCACTGCATTCATTCTCTTGACTCCTTTGGATTTAAAATTACATACTTACCTGAATATAGAACGAAGAGAACATGCATTAAATGTTTCAGGCTTTTTTAACTCAGCACATTTTAAGTCATGAAATCTGAAAATTATCATATAATTTACGATGGACTACTGATTTCTTGATCAAACATTTCAGAGGCATTTTTTGCTGAAATAGTTAAAAATTATAACATTAAAAGAGGAAACGTTCCCATGCAAGGACAAAACACATTTGTTGAACACAAATACCTAGCATTTCTCTTCAGGACTGCATATTTTCTAAATAAGAGGTAACTTACATTTCAAGAAAAGGACCACACTGAAATTTTGTGAAGAAAAATTTCCAAAGACAGAGGCCTTCTGGTATTGTTAACTATTTTCCTTCAGTTCAGTGTGTATATTAAATACATATATTTATTTATACTTAAGTGATTAACGAGAATATAAGGTTATTAAAAAACCACCTCTTAATCATGAGGGAAATTTTTCAATAATCTCAGGCTTTGACTTCAAAACCTTCTTAACTAACAGCACTAAGAAGTGAATGGGTCACCTATCTGATAATAACAGTGGGTTATCCTTGTCACAATGCTCCTTGTAAAAGGGGATCATTTTTTTTTTTTTTTAAATCAGAGGGGAATCTAGTATTTCATCTGCTTCAGGTTAGACTTTTGTATTAAAAAAAAAAAAGTATTATACATGTATACAGGATTTAAATACTTCAAAAGGCATTTACCTGAATTGCATTCTGCATGGTCACCGGCTTTACATTAGTTTCTCCTCCTGAGAAAAAATAAGAGATTTTTAATACAGTCTCTCCTGCTTTCATGAAAATCCTGAGAAAAACCCATCAGCACTGTTTTGGAAAAGTAAGAACTAGTCCAACAGGAAAGAGGGAAGGGGAAAGAGGGAAATATCTTAGTAGCTAAAGTTTTGATCCAGTATTCAGTCAACTTCAGTTCTCTGCCCTTAGATAAAAGTGCAGTTATTACAGCATAAGTAACAACTAACTTTGTATGCATAAACAATGCTCCAAAGTTGGTAGGATTTTTACGAGCTGTATGACACATACTTTGCCAATGAGTAATACATATGCTTCAAACTATTCTTGGATTTAACACTGTTGACACGGATCTTTCCTTCCAAGTAATCACAAGTGTATCTTGTACATGTGTGCAGAGAGATTAATGGCTCCTGATTTTGTGTAAATACTTGGAAGACCATGAAAACCTTACAGCAAAAAAATAATTTTGACAAATAAGATTTTCTCTGATAGAATCATAGAATTGTGTAGGTTGGAAGGGACCTTAATGATCATCAAGTTCTAGCATAGACACGAGAGAAATCAATGTTTTTATAAATGTTTGTTGGGATTGTGACTTCGCAGGCAGCATGCATGCACTAAGTTTCCAACAGAATGCTGCATTGCAGCAATATAGTTATCTGTAGCAATGTATCTGTGTAACAGGCCACTCTAATGCACGAGCCAAACTGGTTTTGAGTAATATTATCAAACCACTTGCAGTTTTGCTGTTAGAACTTTCAGGAATTCATCAAGGTTACTGAGAAAACAACAAGATAAAAAATAAAAAGAGAGCTTGAGAAAATTTCTGCAAAAAATGTAAACTCTAGATAGGAGAAACACAGACACTAAAAATAGACACTTGACCAGTTAAGGTGTCCTGAAGGATGTGTGCCTGCCTCACGAAAAAGCAGCTTAGCCAACTTGCCCATGTGTGCCCACAAGGGCAATAGACCTAGGATCTATATCTGGCATGTAATGTAAACAATAAACAACTTCTGTTGGAATCATATTGATTCGGTTATTCAGTGGCCCATTTCCCCCCCGCAGTTATCAGTACAAATCCCTGGCAAAACGAACATTAAGGAAACTTTGGAGACAATCCAGTCAATGCTTTCTCTCCTGAAGCCAACATTGTATTTTCCAGCAATGCTTTCACAACCAGCACAAGCTTTACACTGGGCTAAGGATTAGTAGGTCTTTCCCCAGCTGCTCCAGGTCTAAAGATGCATTGCCAGGTTAGCTGCATGCATGTGTACAGAACGTATTTCTCCATAATTTCCAGTGGTATTTTACAATGTCAAAAAATTCCTATCTGTGTCTTGAAGTCTGTTAAAAACAATTTACTTGCTCTGATGCTTAATAGCTGCAATAAAATTTCATCTTATTGATTAAACTAAAAACCAGATTGCAGACATTATCAGACATTTTTAACTCATCTGTTTTCATTTAAAAATAAGTAATTTCCCTCTCCTGTCCTATAGGCTTTTTATGTAGATGGCATTGTCTTCCCTCCTGCACAACCTGGCCTTCCTATGACAAAAGGCTGAATAGCCTACCACAGAAAACACAATTTTCATAAAAATTCTCACCCTTTCATCCTAAATAGAAAGCAGCACGATGTCATTTTCCCCCCCTTGTTCCTTCCCACTGCCTTAAACCTCACAGACTTTGTGGGACTACATGTATCAGGCATTTCAAACAACTTACCTCTACAACTGGCAAATGAGCAACCAGTTTGGTTTCAGGTGAAGACGCTTCCTTGTACCAGGACTGCTAGCACTTCTCAGACTTTATCAGAGACACTGCAAGTGCTATCTTTCCCCTTTCTTCTATTTCTAGGAAAGAAAAAAAAAAAAAAAAAGAAGAAAAAAAAGAGGCATCCTCTCTTTGATGTCATTTTTCCTTCCATGAATGAACAAGGGAATGGGAGGGTATATACCAAGCATTACTAATGAGCATGCTATGCTTCCCACAGCTTTGTCCAGGGGAATACATTTTCCTTTGGCATAAGAAAGCTATTGTCCTAAGAGAAGCTCAATAAGAGGCTTCATTGATTAAAAAAAATAAATAAAACAACAGCAGAACAGGCAATAGAGAAATTGGTCTCATTAAAATAAGGAGTTCCATATAGGCTAACAAGAGCTCTAGCATATTGACTGCCAAGGGAAAACAAAAGACAGCCTAATTCACAGGGAGCACTCAAAACATGAACAAAGCAAAATATTCACACTGCAGCTATCACAGGAATGCTCAGCATCTGCAGTTCTGTGGCATGCCTAACAAAAAGTAGTCTTGCCAAAAAAAAAAAAAAAAAAAAAAAAANNNAAAAAAAAAAAAAAAAAAAAAAAAGAGGTTGAGGAAAATTGTGGCACTTGAACTTCAAGGGCCTGACCTTCTAAAACAAGTTATTTTGTAAGCCCATATGTCAGATCTTCCTAGAAAGTCAAAAGGCTTCACTTATTATCAGAAAAACACTTATTATAATCTGAAAAAAACTTAACAAAAAAAAGCCCTCTGATGATGCGAACTACAGTGCATGAATTTCGAGTGGAAAAAGTAATACAGTATCATTACCCATTTTCAGATGCCAAACAGTTCAGCTCAGAGATTGCAGGGAATACAGATTCATGTAGCCTTGTCACTTACTGCGAGAGGCACAGGAGGAGAAGACCCAGATCTGCCACCTTCAAGTAGTCAGCCTGCAAATGTGCAGAAGGTGCTGTGGTGAGGTGAATACTGCAGTATTAGGCAGAGTCATAACCAATCTGACTTCTTCTAAAACCAGTTGGGTTCCCTGCATCAAAAAGCTGTACATAATGAATGACGTAAGTATCTGATACTGAACTTTGGCAGCTCCAGATAGGACTGCATCGGTTTCTACACATGCCAGTTTTATCAACTCTCATTCAACAGACATTGGGTATTCAGCCACTGAAGTTTGTGAAACAAAGGCCCTCAGAATAAAAGTACACTGTAACACGTCCCCCGCATAGCTTCAGGTCATGCCATTATCACTTACAGGCAGACCCTGATATCCTCAAGGTCCTTTGGGACAAAATACTGGATAAGCCCATCACAGCAGAAACAATTCTTTTAATAATTCTTCCTCTTCCTCTTTCTGGTGTTGTTTCTTCCCCATTTTCCCCTCCCTGCTTCACCCCTCAAAACAAGGAAAACACAAGAAACTTGTGAGCATTTCCCAACCAGTGGGCAGCCAGTCCATTTCCAAGCTCAGTAAGCATAGAGGTCCCCCATCACCAACCCCTCTTTCAGGAAACACCTCATTTCTGCTGGTATTTCTGCTGCCAATGGCTCTGTGAGATGGAAGGAGAGGAGCTGTCACCAAGCCACACCTTACAGCTGGATCAATACAGAGATACTGGTTTGCTAGGAGACAGGTGGTCAGCCCCAAATGATACATCAGAGAGGCAAGAATTGCCTTCAGCTGGTTGACTGCTAAACCTCTGGTGAAGGACTAGAGCTATGGATCAACACCAGGTGAGACAGATGAGAAAAACATCCCTATCTATTGACATGTGGCATAGGGACAGGCATTGCTCAGGAAAGGGGGTGCAGACACACCCTGGACATCACCCACACAGACCTATGAGACCACAGTTTGCCTCTGCTCTCCACAGAGATGCCCAGCACTTTGCCTCCAGACACTCTGAGAAACAGCAGAGTCAGCAAATACTAAAGTACTTTACACGAATACCTCAGGGTGTTAACACATGCTCTAAGATGCTACATTAGATAGCCTGCTTAGGATCAGTTGTATCAGTATTTATAGATCACTCAGTGGGGCCCAACCAGCAAGACATGGTACACTAATTACAGCCCTTTCTGACGCACAGGATCAACCAAGTCCAAATCCCATTTTACTTGACTGAACAGTTTACACAGAAACAAACAAAATCCACAACCCTACAGATAGTTAAAACATTGATGAAGCAGCCATTGACCTAGCTCAAGTGGAACCTAAAGGGATTCACAGGCTCATTAAAATGCCTTCTGTTAACAGGCTCATTAAGAAAAAAATTGAGTAGAAACACTTCTACATATTCACCCTGTATTTAAGATACAGAACACCATCTTCTATTCCATCAACACCCAAAGACAGTCACAACAGTCTAACCCAGAGCAACTGGATTAGTCTTGACAGTACCTACTGAAACCCATGTTTATAAACACACTGAAATGAAAGAAGCTGTCACATCAGTATCTGTTGAAACCTACTACAGGATAGTGAAGATTTTTTTACAGACACATCTATTAACATGCAGAAGAAAAGGGGTAGGCAGAAAAGACGTCCACTGAACAGCAATTACAGAGCCTTTTTGTTGCATTACTGAGTCAGCAGGAGCTCTGCTTCCCTGGGGAAGCCTCAGAGGCGTGAAAGAGAAAAACCAGACTAGTCAGTCCGAGGTGATGGGCTTTAAGGTGGCAACCACCTCCTTACATTAAGGCAGGCTGACTGCTCTCCTCAGACACTGCCTTTCCACACCTCTCCATGAAGTACACACAAGCAGAAGCAGTGAGTACACTCTCCCCTACCAAATGGCAACAAAGGCCCCAGGTACACCTGTCAGAGCAGAGAAACCCACCCGAAATCAGGGAGGAGCACTTAGTCTCAACAGCTGGCATCTCCACAGGAGACATGCAGATGGCTGCTTTCCCACAGGAGCATCCAGTTTGGGCAGGGTCTGGTTAACACCAGACACACTGTCCCAGCTGCTCCCTCACATACAACAGGGAAGTTCTTCTCTCCTTCCCATTTCTACACCACACTTCTTCCAGCAAAGGAACATGGAAGGGAGCATTTTTCGATGCCCATTTAGCAGGCTGCTGGCTGGCCACAGTCAAGAGTAGTTGATTATGACTTAAATATAAACTCGTGTCTTATTCTGAAAGATGCACCTGGTACAATTTCAAATGCATGGGCCAGCTAGGCCTTATAGCTCCTAAGGGAATACATGTATTCTTCACATGTCTTGATCTGATACTATTGCCAAAGGTGACACACAGCATCTCTGGAGTATGGCCAGCTTTTGGGCAAAGAAAGGAGCCAGACGCTTTTCGACTTATTAAGCAGTATGAATGAATGTTTTAGCCAAGAGCACTGGGGCAAGTTTCCTACAGAAACAACACTGCATCCTCAAAGGCCTGTGTAGGGCACAGGAGAGACTGGTTTGAAAGTTGTTATACAAAACTCTCCCCTCTCCCTTCCCCACGGTAAGTTTCGAGGCACTTCCCTTCCGACATCCGTGACAGAGAGTCTGGATGGAATTGCTGCCGCTGGACGGGTGACCGGGCCGATCCCAGTGACCGGCTCCACCCAACACCGGGCTCTGCCGGGGCTCCCCGGTACGCGGGACTCAGCGCGCTCCCGACGCTGCCCCTGCAGACAGGCGGGATCCCACCCCGAGCGCCGCAGCTGCGCGCCCGAGGCACCGACGCGAGGGGAGCTCCGCCGCAGCGCTCCGTTCCCCGCCCGGCGCCGACACCAGACCCGCTGCCCCTCAGCCGCCCCGCACCTCCCTCGCGGGCCGGGGTCCGGCCACCGCCACCCCCACCGCTGTGCCGTGCCCCGCCGTTCTGCGCCGCGCTGTGCCCTTACGGCGCACCGAGCGCCACCGCCCCGGCCCGCGCCGGCCGCTCCTTTCGAAAGCGCCAATGGGCGCCGGGGGCGGGCCCGTGCCCGCCGCACCTGGCCCGGAGCCGCCGCACCGCCCCCGGGCCGGGACACCGCCCCCGGCCAGGACACCGCCCCCGGGCCGGGACACCGCCCCCGGCCAGGACACCGCCCCCGGCCAGGACACCGCCGCCGGGCCGGGACACCGCCCGCCTGCCCCCGGGCGCTGGGAGCCGTAGAGGGCTCCCTGCCTGCGGCCTTCTTGCCCGTAGCGCTCGGCCCAGCGCTGTGCCCGCCGCCTGGGCTCGCGTCGTTGGGAGCGGACCCCAGCACGAAGAGCCCCCCACCCTGCCTGCAGCCCCCGGCGGCATCCACACCTCCGCGCCCAGCATCCGGACACGCTTACCTGTCCCAGGGGTGCTGGTGATGGTGTTTTCGGGGGCGATTAAGCACCAGCAATCAAAGTCATGAAGCAAAATAACCTGTGACACACTTTCACAAAGTAAAGATACTCTATAATTTTTACTTCGAAATAATAATGCAATTGAAGTTACATATTATATCATGAAAAGGGTTTTTTGTGTGTATGAGGTTTTTCTCCATTACATAATTTTTTATCTTTCTTGAGAAGAAATAACATCTTGCATACCTTATTTAAACATATTTCAGAGTTGAACAGCAAATGTCTGTGACATTAACCAATTCGGCTGCTTTATCACTGTAACTATCTGGAATATATTCTTTGAAAGAGGTAAAAAACCAAAACAACAACAGCAACAAAAAATTGCAATAAAAATTTACAGAGGAACAGTAACTGCAATTAGCTTAATTGCAGCAGGAATTAATTGGGTTCCTCTGAAGAGATGGTAGGCTCTTTCTGATCAGAGGGTATAAATACAGAAAAAGTTATACTCACATGTGAGGATCTGATAGCTATACACTATTCTGTGCATAGTGAACAAAATGACTTTTATGAATCCATGGCATGTTTATACAAAATGCAGTAAAGAAAATATAATGCACCGTGAACTACTTTTCTATGAAAATAAGTGCTATGTGGTCCTTTAAAAAGATATTTCTCCTTTAAAAAAAAAAAAGTATCCATTACTGCACATCCCAGATCTCACAGAGAAGAGGTGTGAATTTGTGATCATTCACTCTCCATGACATCAGCATCTCCGCATGATGATGGTTAAATGTCCGTAATTCTGTGAGACGACCCAGAAGACATGCAAAGTGTTGAGGGTTATCTGGGTGGTGAAGTTTGCAGACTTTTTGTAGAATATCCAGCAGTGGTTCTTGAAGCCTTTCCACAGAATCTCTGTCCTTTATGTATTGTCGATCTGATTATGGTTTTAAAGAAAAGAAGTGATTAGCAAATATATGCTGTGATACATTGCAATTATTTACAAGGATAAGTTAGTATTAAAAAATTCAAATATTTACACTGGCCACTGATGTTCATACCTACAAAGAATATTTATTTTCAAATTAATATGAAATAAAAATGTTTAATGCTGTATTTTTGCTTTAGGGTTTTCATGTAAGCATCCCACTTCTAGCGAGGGAAAACTTTTAACCTTCTCAAAAACTGAAGTGTTTTAACTCTGCAGTGTTTCACTGGAGTTCTACTATCATCTCTCCATGTAGTTCTGTACCAGAGTATGTCTTGCAATGCATTGCAAAAACTGAGCAACACCATAAGTACTTGGAGGCATCGTACTAGAGAATTTAGCCAGTAGAGAAGAGTGTACAAGCAGGCCACTAGGGTGAAATTCAAACATCTTCATCCTCAGATTAAATTTCTAAATTTCTTTGTTAGAAAATACTTGGGGTTTTTTGTTTGGTTTTTTTTTTTTGGTTGGGGTTTTTTGTT